>KV454594.1:0-14891 GCA_001662585.1 Pseudogymnoascus sp. WSF 3629
ATTCAATTGATCTATATACTGTATTTACCGCGTTCTACTGTTTGAAGCCTTCTGTTCTGTTGCGCCAAAGTGAAGAGTTCCGGTCACCGTGGACACCGTACAATTCGTGTGTGGTCCCCGTATTCCGGTCCTTCCTCCAACATGTTATTTGTACAAATTAAATGACGCTACAAATAGTATTGCGCTACAAATAACACGACGCTACAAATAACACAACGCTACAAATAACGGGAAGCTACAAATAACAGGAATCTACAAATAACACGGCGTACAAATAACAAGACAGGTAGTAACATAAAAATGCACATTATAATAGCCCATCCGTCATACGTGGTAAATGAGCAGCAGTTGATGGACCAATTTAGAGAACTTTATTGCGACATAGATGTGGCACTAATCTACGAATTTATAAATAGTTACTTGAAAGTAGATCTGTTTCTGCGCCAAATAGTACACTAGACTGTCCCATAGCCAAGTGATATTCCTTTGCCGTCTTCTCTGACTCTAGCAGTGAAGAGCTTCTAAATGACCGCCTCCAAAGCCTCAATCGTGAACCTTAATCGCTGAAGTTCCTGAGAGAGCACATAGTTTGAGTTTAATAGAGCTTGACAGTGTCGATTAGAGTCCACCCAGCCAATAGCACTCTGGCTAAGCTAGGATTCAAGTCGCCGATTCTTTCGTCTCTCACGTTCAAGTTCAGCTTGCACAATTAAGAGTCCCTGCTCGGAGACATCTGCCTGATGCTTCCAGTCGTACGCATCTGCGACGTTAATGCTCCTCATCTTTGGCGTTCGCATACCGTCATCCATTGTCGTGTCATCATCCACTGTCGTGTCATCCACCGTCGATGCTTTCTCCACCGTCTTTGCTTCCTCCGCCACAGGTGTTGTCTGCATCCCATTGTTAACAATGTGAGAATTTTCCTCCTAACAAAGTCAGAAATTGTCAATCAGTCAAGTGGCTATCTCACCGAAGTCATATTGCTCAGGCGTCTGGTGTGAAAGATAGAGCTCAAGGGTTGCACTTAGGTTTTGAATCATTTATGGCGGGGTTATGAGTGGAACCTGGCTACTATGGGCCCACAAGGGACCATCTGATGAGCCCGACGGCATCAGCTAGACCACCTGCAGAACTGGTTAAATGGGTGGAACTAAATACAGTAAAACTTTCTGGTTAATTGGGTGGAACTAAATGGGACTTTCAGGTTGCGGAAAGCAGACTCTTAAGGTTAGCTACTGTCCCACCATCACTGTAGATATCTCGAGTCGAATCAAAAATTTCAAAGTTATAGACACCAACAAGAAAATAGAAACGAAAGGCAAGTTAATCTGCCGCGATATTTCATTTTCTCGCTGACTTATAGTCAGTCTGACAATGTGCCTCATCATCTGGGTCAAGAGAGATCAGTTCGACGAAGAAAGGACAAGGATTCGGAGAAAATCTGGTGACATCTAGGAGCGGTTGACGTCTAAATTCTCCTCCGGTCGAGGTCACCCACCTCCACAATACACCGAAGCGACTTCTGCGCCAAGCCGTATCAGGCCGGCCTCGGAGAGACCTATCATGTCACCGGTTTATGTTAGGACATGGAATAATGTGGCTCCTACTTTAGTTAGTCCGCCACGGAAGGAGATACATAGCGAAGAGTAGCTTAGGGGACTTCATACGCGATTAGACAATAATATTACGTGCTGCAAGGTTACCTAAAATAAGAAGCTTAATACAGTAGTTGTCTATTCTTAATAAAGTTTGCCACTCAATCCATAGTCTTCCTGTTGGGGATATTTGAGAACGGTGCCGCAGCCTTGAGCCTACCGTGGGGATACAGTGATGTGCATATTTGGTTTGCACGGCCCGATTTTTGCCCGAATTTTTGAAATGCACGTCAGTGACAGTAAGATTCGAGCCTGCACTCATAACTTCTTGTAGAATAGACCAAATCAAGTCAATGGTGGCTTAATTTGAAGCTATTGATACCTACTACCTATATGTTCAAGTGATTACGTGCTATAATGGGGAAAAACCTCCCAATCATGGTCCGGGAGCTAATTTGGGCGTCCATCCTGGACGGCGACGACAAGGAGACTATTGCAGCTCAATACGGCTGTTCTAGACCGGCTAGGACTACACTTGGTTTCACCAAATGGGGAAAATGGCGACTGCGACATTGTCCTTTCCATTAGCAACGGATTTGAGCAGAAGCCCTTGTCACTAGTCGCATCGAATTTCCGGAATCTCTTCCTAGATGGGGCTTTAAATCGCTTATATCGGGCATCAATGGAATCATTATCCTTAAATGGGCAGAACAGCTGGGAAGATCACTGGCATGGATTAGATGAAGAAACCAAAACAAACCACTTCCGTCTGAATTTGCCCTTATAGGGCAAGGAACCAGGTATCGACGATATTAACAGTATGGATTCTCTTTATCAAAACACTATGAGCTACCAAGGGGATATGATTGAAATTGTTAGAGCATTCAAAGGAGTAACGTTCTTTTTTGAGCTTGACAGAACTTTAGTCGACGATGGACCGTTCTACATCTGTTACGGTTCAATACTCTCTAGAAGCCCTGACAGTCCCGGATTCATACAACTACTTATTTCGGACTACCCTTACGCGCAGTTCTTCAATCATGGGACGTCTCTCGGATATATCAGCAAGAATGATATCTGTAAGCTTTGTGGGCGTTATACCAAGCTGGTCGCATTTCGAGTCCGTCACTCTTCCGACCAAGCCGACATCTACCTTAGATTCAATAGACTGAACCATCGACGTATAAGTGGGTTCCCAAACCCTATTGACTGGTTTATAAAGCGACAAAACCTAAACGCCAAATTTGGGTCGCCGAATCATCAAAGTACCGTTACAGGGCCACGACAGTCGGATTGTAGTTGCCGGCTCCAGCGTCATAGGGATATCCCAATCAGCTTGCCAGAGAATAGAAAGAGACGCCATGTTGTACGGACTCGAGCACGAAGCAAGAAGATTCGCCTGCGAGAAGCCAATTCCGAAGAGTCAACAGGTGCATAATAAAGCTATCCCTTCACTATGGCCTGAGATATTGCTTGATTATTGGAGTTATTGGTGCAATTGTGTAATTTAGAGATGTCATCTTTTTAGTTACATTTATGGGCGCCCTACATTTATAAGTAGCTGGCTCGAGCGTCACGGATCGGCAAGCTGTGGGGTCGGTACTGACTCGGTGGCCCACAGGATGGAGAATATGAATCAGAGCGGTTCTATAGTGTAAGTAGATACTACTCTAGCTAGAACATTCAGTCAGTTATCTTTCAATTGCTACCTTACAGAACCAGGATATCCAACAGGTTGTTGACCCGAGGAGTTCACGATTCGGTGTCGCCATGTGCGGATGCGCCGAAATATAGCGACCGCAGATGTCTCCGCTTGTGCGAGACTAATAAACGCCGTTGACGTAGAGTAACTACTTCACATCCCCTGTCGAAGATTTGTCAACTTCTGCTCATTGGATAGCTCGAACCCACGACCCGTCGACAGAACAGAGGTACGCCAAATCAATCTTAGTTCATGTTATAGCTCGAAAGTGGATCAAGACCAATGTCGATTCCAATGGTATTGTCATTCCTCATCCCCAGAATCCCCATTAAAGCAAATATGCTCACTCCACTACCCGTACTCCCCTGGTCAACATCCACCCAACTCACCTTCACACACACCACCGGGGCTTGAAAGAAAGAAACAGACAAATCCTGCTTATTTTCTGACTCTTTGATGGACCTCCCCCACCATCTACACTATTTCCCATTCCCCTCTCCACTTTTATACTCTGATCTTGACAGATGGATCTCCCTATAGCCACACTGACCATCCCCATCCCCACCCCGCTCGCCACCTTTGTATTCTGTCTTCCTTGATTGATGGATCTTCCCAATTGTCATATTGATTTGCGATATAGAGAAACTTCCCATGGCTCAAAACAAGCTCCATGAGTCAAACAGACCACCAACGACAACAGGAAACCAACAAACACACCCACCAAGAATCCAGCCCGCAGACCTTCAGTTCTAACGTCGACATCTACTGACGCCGCCGTTGAGCAAACAGCAGCGTTGGCAAAGACTCACAATATAGCCATCCTCCTCTCGCCATACCTGGACATCTTAGCAACGCATAGTGGTACTTCATGACTGAGTTGGCGGAAAAGTTGGATGAGCTCGATCTTGCTCAGTACCTTGACAGGTTCCTAGAACAAGGTTTTGATACATGGGATACTGTCCTTGATATAACGGAGCCGGACTTGTACGTTCTAGGCCACCAATTCTCGCCTCATGCTTTAGGCTAGATTTTAACGCGCCGCAGCGATATTTTGGGCGTCAAACTTGGCCATCGAAGGGTTCGACAGAGATACCCTTATACTTGAAGAATTGAAATTGACTTTTTGTTCAAGAAACTCCAGAGAAGGATCGCAACAGCACAAGGAACTAGTCCTGTCCAGGCATTAGCGTCACCAAAACGAAGCTCGTCCGTTCTAGATGGACAACTGTTAGATAAGAGCAAAGGAGTAGCAACATCAACGTCACACGGCAATTATGGCAGCTCGATGCAGCTAAGCAAGAAACGAAAATATATGAGGCGCCCCAAACAAGACGCAAATGCCCCCGCAAGGCCGCGCTCCGCATACATCATATTCTCTAACAGTTAAGTGGCCTGTATCTCACCGTTAAATTTAGCTCTAACACTCACGATAGAGATGCGAGATAATCTGAAGCACAAGTCACTATCGTTTACCAAATCCACCAAGATCGTAGGCAGGAAATGGCAGTGCCTCACACCGAGTGAGAAGGAGACCTGTGAACAACAAAATTTCGCTGAGAAGGAGGCATTCACGATTCAGTTAGCGGAATACATTACGACTGAGAGTTATAAGACCTACTCGAAGTATATACTGGACTTCAAAGCTAAGCAGCTTCATACGCAGGAGAGCAACCAGCAACGTATGGTCTAACCCACGATGCCGTTAAAGTCTCCTAGAATCTAATGATAATAGCACCTAATGAGACTTCAAAGGTGCCGAAACTCCAAAATACACCAGCACCTGCTGGTAGACCTAGTACTGCATTGACGGGATATTGCAACACAGTTACTGGAGCTAATGTGCAGACGCTCGCATGGAGTAGTCAGGCAAGACCTGAAGATATTCTAG
The DNA here is from genome assembly GCA_001662585.1 of Pseudogymnoascus sp. WSF 3629. Classification (NCBI taxonomy): domain Eukaryota; kingdom Fungi; phylum Ascomycota; class Leotiomycetes; order Thelebolales; family Thelebolaceae; genus Pseudogymnoascus; species Pseudogymnoascus sp. WSF 3629. The sequence continues at coordinate 5,186 of KV454594.1, forward strand.
TTCCAGAGTACAGTCAGCAAAACAGGAGGAATGCGAGCCTGTCCGGGATCTTGAATTGACCAGATACGTCCCTTGGTATTGGAAAAACATTCCACAACCAACCGAGATCCGTAGGTGCCTTCACTCCTTCGTCGCTGACGTCTAAGTCGACCCCGCAGTCCACTTTGTCGACAAAAGGCAAAGATTCTCAGTCTCAGCGAAGTACCGCGACGTATTTTGCGCCACGGAAACCGCTAGAGCAGTCATGTGATAGATTGTTCCTCCCGATCTCCTAGAACTTTTCTGACGCCAGAGCAAGCGAAGCACTGGAATTCCGCAAAGCTTACCCATGTCGCACGGAAATTCCAGCAGGTGACTACTTAACAAGCGGAGAGGCTGTTTCACCCCGAACTGCACACTTGTGAATGCCAGCCAACTTCGTTGTGCCAATTCTGAAGAGGTAACAGGTACGTAGTAAAGCTAGCCCTCCACTGTGGCCTGAAAAGAGGTGCTTAGTTATTTGAGTTTATTTATGCAATCAGGTTGTTTTGTGTGTTATAAAAATTATCATCCATGTGTTGGTGATTTGGGTAACAAAGGATATACGTGCGGCTGGCAGTATACCCAATGAATAAGGTTATGTAGAGTTCTCACTCTGTGCCCGGAGGGAAGCACGTGAGCCGTGCCTTCCAATCTTCACAACCACCACAAGAAGGACGAAGGACGAAGGATCACACTTTCCTAATTAGGAAATAGACAGCTGTAGCTGCCCTCTGAGCTCAGCTTATTACACGTATATATATTAGACACGGTAGCTAGATCAATAAAACGTGCTTTCACGGATCACTGACTGAGGCCCTACCATTCTACGTTATAGATCGCTACCCACGCTATAGTTCAACAGGTTACCACCTCGATCGGGCACCTGGCTTTATAGTGGGCGCCGCCCTGGAAAGGCACCTCTACGGAAAGGTACCTACGTTTGTGATGGCATCCTGTTGGAGGGTGGCGGACAGGCGGACTGGGATTCGGTGGGTTATTGGCCCTGTAACCGAAGGGTTTCCCAGTCGTAGCGTCCACCTCCCAGATTGGCTCGGTGTGGCTGTAGTGCTGCCAGGTATATGCAGCCACAATCACAGCTGAACTCTGAGCTGTTCAGCTTGCGATGCCACAGGGTTTTGGGTTTCCCCCCGAGCTCTACATATACTGTACGAAGCCCCGTAGAATAGTGTAGTAATTCAATCGTTTCAATTAAGTCTATATACTGTAGTTTACTGTGTGGCTTCCTGTTCTGTGTGCCAAGGGATAGATTACGGTAGCCGGGGATTTACACACGATTTTGGCTGTGTATCTCCGTACTGGACCAATTGCTCCCAACACATCCTCTTTTGGTAGAAAATCACGTGATGGAATAATACGAATACTATAGTGAGAATATCAAAGGGGTTTGCTCCCAATATTCCCTTTGGCCCGACGCCTTTATATAGGCAGATAGTGTTCCTTAGATAGTAGCTTCATGCTCAACTCAATGCAGTACTTCATACGTGCTGTTAAACGTGCATTACTTGATAGTCTTTTTGTCCGATGCCCTGCCTCATAGTTAAACCCCTACGCAAGCTAAGCCGTCACGATAGGTCATTGACCTGTCGGCGTTGTATACGTGCATCCCTAATGGTTGTGCTAGAACTGTAATAAGTCGTACCGTAGTATGACAGATTACCATGTCATTTCAGCCGGGTTATACATATGCAGCTGAACGTGCTGCCCAAGCCAGGTGCCACTTCATATTATTGTCGCAGTGTACATCAATAAGAGAAGGTAGGACAGATTACAGGATTACGGCGAAAGGAAAAAGAAGGATTAGTCAGAGTAACTCTTATGGTTGATCCACTTCTGCGCATTCAGGCCCAATTTCCCACTGGAAGAATGGATAGCCACGTAGTTTATTGCCAAGGCTGGATCATACAGGTTGTGTACCCCGCTTGGCCTCTAATGCCAACTGATGTTCTAAAAGGTATAGAGCAAAGGGCGGCTTACTTTCTTCCTGTTTGTTTGTTTGCAACTTCGAGAGTTAACTGCGTTGCCATTCATTTTCTTCTTCACAGAAGCTGCTACTTCAGCAGTCACAATGAGTTTCGGGTTTGGGGTCGGCGATCTCATCACTGTGTCGAATCTTGCACTAAGCACGTGGGCCAAATTTCAGGATGCGCCTGAGCAGTTCATCGCTATACGTACAGAGCAAGTCTTTCTATACACTCATAACGCAGTAGTTGACAGTTCATAGAGTTGCAGGCCTTTATTCTGTGCTCAGCCTTGTCACAAAGACCGTCCCTCAAGGTGGAAACAGCAAGTCTCGAGAGCAGGATCTATCGTCACTCATGCAAGGATGTCGTGACGTCCTCACGGCGTTGAATGCGATATTAAAAAAGAATGATGTGTTAGGAAACAGCCCTCAGAACAGTGCTGCTAGAGCTCAGAAAGCATGGAAAAGGTTTAAGTGGGATCAAGAAGATATCCAAGAACTTCGAAGTCGTATTGTCTCAAATACATCCCTTCTGAGCATTTTCACTGCAAACCTTGCAAGGTAGAATCTTTAAGCGGGAAGCTTTGTTGTCAAATCATGTCAAGCTAACATCCGTAGTGAACAAGCTCAAGCAGCTCTGCTCGAATTAGATAAGCGTGTGGAAGAGGTGCAGACGATGCAAAGCAAGCAAGAGCATCGGATGATTGCAGATTGGCTATCACCTATCAATTTTTCAATCACTCATAGTGATATCTGCTCGAGAAGACAACAAGGGACTGGGCTATGGCTGCTTAATTCGCCTGAATTCCAGGATTGGCTCCATGGAACGGAGAAGATTCTATGGTGCCCCGGAATTCGTACGTGCTAAATATGCAGCTATTTGAGTGTTGCTAACTCTCGAATATGAAGCTGGTGCTGGGAAGACCATGATTGCGTGAGTATTTTCTCCAGCAGATTTGGCCAAGACTAATTAGTCCATCTGTTAGAACTATCGTGGTCGACCACCTCAAGTCAGTCTTTAAGGATGATGATGATGTGGAGGTAATATTCATCTATTGTAACTATAAACAAAGCATCAATCATTCGCTTCGCAACCTCATAGGGAGTCTGGTACGGCAACTTGTTCAGGAGCGCCGAACCGTCTCCGAGAATATCACAACACTTTACAACAATCACTCTCAGCGCCATACTCTGCTGTCAGAGACTGACATTACTCAAACATTACAGTCCGAGATTTCCAATTACTCTAGTGTTTTTCTTGTTGTAGACGCTTTGGATGAATGCTCTGAAACCCATGACACCCGTCTAAATCTGCTCGATACGCTTCGATCCCTACCTGGGAATGTTAGGTTGATGGTTACCTCCCGATATCTACCGACAATTGAAAGAGAGTTTATTGGAGTGAGAAGAATAGAGATAAGCGCAACAGGGGATGACGTGGGCAGATACGTGAGAGGTCGAATTCCTAAAGAGCGTCGATTATGCAGACATGTGAAGGCAAACAAGGACTTAGAGGACACCATCGTGAACGCGATAGTTAGAAATGTAAAGGGGATGTAGGTTTTCTTAGGTCATATTGCTACACCGCTACATAACTGACTAGCCAAAAGGTTTCTGCTAGCTCAACTACACATGGACTCTGTCGTGACCAAGATCAACCTGGACGCAGTTCTGAGGACTCTAAAGAATTTACCAGAAAGTGTAGATGGAACATATGAAGAGGCAATGTCAAGGATCGAGGAACAGACTGAAGACGACCGAGAGCTTGCGAAGGAAGTACTTGCATGGATATCCCATGCCAACAGACCGCTACGCGTATCAGAGCTTCAACATGCACTTGCAGCTGAAGAAGATACATCTGAAATTAAGCTTTCAAGGATTACGGATGAAGAGATACTAATTTCTGTTTGTGCTGGGTTAGTCGTCGTCGACAATGAGAGCAATTTTGTTCGTCTAATTCGTGCGTAGTATAATTTCCTCTAACTGATCCAGCTCCTGGACTTACCAACTGACGTGCTACTCTTTGCAGATTACACAACGCAAGAATATTTCGGGCGAGTACGGTCGCAAAGATTCCCAAATGCGGCCTCGATGATTTCTGCGAAGTGCCTCACTTACCTTTCTTATGATGCTTTCACAGAAGGTTTCTGCTGGAGCAAACAAAACCTAGAGAAGAGGTTGCAAGCATATCCCCTCTATGAGTACGCTGCCCGTAATTGGGGTAACCACGTTCGTGGGGAGCCAGAAAAGACCCTCCAAGACTTGGCCATGAAGTTTCTCACGGACAATTCCAAGGTCATAGCATCGAGTCAAATCATCATCGATCCAGAATATGCATATGCTGGGAACTTTCAAGTTTCCCTAAAGAGGTTTACTGGAATGCACCTCGCCGCCTTTTTCGGCTTAAAGGACTTGATGATACAGCTACACGAAGAAGGTGCCGAACTGGAATCTGAAACGAACTTTGATCAGACGCCGCTATTCTGGGCAGCACAGAATGGCCACGAAGCTGCATTGGAGTGGCTGTTTAGGAAGGGCATTAAAATCGATCGCCAAGATAAGATAGGCCGTACGCCATTATCTTTTGCCGCTGAAAATGGCCACGTGGTCGCTGTGAAGTTGCTGCTCGAAGAGGGTGCTGACCCGAACATCCCTGGGTACAAAGGTCAAGCTCCGTTACTATACGCTGCGCAGAACGGCCATAATGCCGCTGTCAGAGAACTGCTCCATTATGACGCGGATCCAGACGCCAAGCCCACCTCTTATGGGGAAACTCCTCTTATTGTGGCCGTGGAGAATGGGCACGAGGCTATTGTGGAGATCTTACTAGAGAAAGGTAGCAGTCCAGATGCCGAGACCAAAAACTCTAAGGTTAAGCCACTTTTGACGGCAGCAAGGAAGGGCCTTGATAGCATTGTGAAGCTTCTACTAGTGAAAGTCGCCGATCCAAATATTGACTCGCCAATGTTAGAGGCCGCAGAGAATGGCCACGAAGCAATCGTGAAGTTTTTGCTAGATAAAGGCGATGATCTAGATCACAAGGTTTCTCAAAAGATTGGCAGGGCGCTGTTGCTGGCGGCCAAGAATGGCCATGAGTGTGTTGTGGATCTCTTGCTAAAGGAGGGCGCTGATCCAGATCCTAAAGAGAGTTCAGGGGATCGGCCGCTTTGGATGGCCGCAGAGAATGGCCATGACGCCGTCATGAAGCTGTTGCTAGAGAAGGGCGTTAAGATGGAACCACAGTATACTAAGACAGCGTCCTCGCTTCTCACAGAGGTCACGAAAAAGGGCCATGAGGCTGTCTTGATACTTCTACTCGAAAAGAGTGCCTGGCCATCAGACTCTAAAGATGAATATAATCGAACGCCGCTCTCTTATGCCGCTGAAAGTGGCCATGGAGCTATCTTGGAGCTTCTTCTCAGGACTAGCGCTGAGCCAGATTCCATAGACAAATATGCTCGAACACCACTCTCGTATGCTGCAGAGAGCGGACACAAAGACATTGTAGAGGTTTTATTAAAACGGGCCGCGCACCCAAACTCAAAAGACAGTTGTGGTCAGACGCCGCTGTTTTATGCTGCTAAGAGTGGCCACGAGGCAATCATGAGATTGTTATTTGAGACGGGCCTGAAACTTGATCCCGATGATAGCGATTCTCAGTCATTGGTCTTCCACACTGCAGAGAATGGTCATTGGGCTGCTATGAAGTTGCTGTTGGACGCAGGTTTCAAGATGGATCCAAAGGGTAACAAGGGCAATGAACTGCTATCGAATTCTGCAAGGCGAGGCTATGAAAATGTCGCCAAGATGCTGCTCGAGGCGGGCTTCGAGGTGGACAGCAGAGATAGTAACGGACGGACGCCGCTGTCGTATGCTGCTGAGGGAGGGTTTTACAATATCATCAAACGGCTGGTAGAAGCCAGCCTTGCGGTGAATTTCAGGGACGACAGGGATAGCAAAGGCTGGACGCCGTTATTCTATGCAACGGAGAATGGCCATGATACGATCGTGGATTTTCTGCTTGAAATGGGCTTTGAGGTGGATTCCAGGGACAACGACGGTCGAACGGCGCTGTCGCACACCACAAGTTCCGGCATTGCAGAACTTTTGCTTGCGAAGAGCGCTGAGGTAGATTCGAAGGATAAAGTCGGGCGCACACCGCTGTCGCACTCTGCAGAGCACTCAAGGGAGTCTGTGGCGAAATTGCTTCTGGAGCGTGGCGCCGAGGTGGACTCTGCCGATAACACAGGTCGAACGCCATTATCGTACACCGCAAAGAACCGCACCCAAATTGTTGCAAACGTACTACTCCGGAAAGGGGCTGAGGTGGAATTTAAAGATAACAATGGCCGAACGCCACTATCACATGCTGCAGAGACCAGGACAGAGAACGTCGCAGGTGTACTGATCGAGCAAGGCGCCAATGTAAACACAGAAGATAATGAAGGCATGACGCCGCTGTCATACGCCTCGATGATGCCGGAACCGACCACTGCAAAGCTCCTGGTTGAGAATGGCGCAGAGCGGGATCACGTGGATAAGGAAGGCCGAACTCCACGGTCGTATGCCGAAACCCCACGGTCGTACTTTAGACTCTGGGGAGAGGACGTAATGAAGTCCTTGTTTGAAACGGACGCTGAAGCGGATTTGAAGAAAAGTGAAATGACGCCAATGATGCGCGCTGCGAAGAACAAACACAAAACTGTTCTGAAGCGGCTCCTCACAGATGAGCATGCTGAGCCGAACTCCAAGGATTCTGACGGCTGGACGGCATTGACATATGCTGCAAGGTACGGATGGTCGGGTATAGTTGAGTTGCTGCTCTGCGATCAGCGGATTGACCCTGACCCTAAGGACGAGGTTGGCCAAACACCGTTTTCGCTTGCCGCAGAGTATGGACACCGAGGAGTTGTCAAACTGTTATTAAAAACTAAGGGAGTTGATCCAGACTCCAAGGATGAATATGATTGGACTGCACTTTTGAATGCGGTGTGGTATGGACACTTACCTGTCGTGAAGTTACTGCTCGCGGACAATCGGGTTGACCCGGATATCAGGAATGTCGACGGTAGGACGCCGCTATCTATCGCCGCAGAAGATGGGCATAAGGAGATCTTGGAGCTGCTGCTTGCTACTAAGCGTGTCGAGCTGGAGTCGAAGGACGTTGAGGGACGGACGCCACTGGCGTGGTCCGAAGAGAACAAGCATGATGTAGTGCAGAGGCTGCTCGCCGCTGAAATCTCGCGGTCAGTCGCTACGGTCACTAATGCTCCTCTTTTACAATGATACTCCTTTTAACTGCCAGTCACGCACTTGAATTTAGATAGCGTAATTTAGATAAGAAATAATATAGCTATTTCAGGCCTGGATATGGGCAGCTTCCTAGTAAGCTGAAAAATGCGCGAGCTGCCACCACTTCTATCATACGATCATATTCTCTATCTGAAGAGGAGAATCCACAAATCAAGCATGAGTATGAAGAACAATGGCAAGTCTAACAGACTTGGCCGGAATCTCCACGCCATCGCCGCTGGTCGACGAAAACACACCATGGCGACATAATCCACTCCATCACTTTTGGTCTCCATACTGTATGCCTCGCTCCTGTAGAGGGAGTCAAGGTCGTCGAGGATTTCTAGGTGATGGTTAGCCAGTGTGACACAAACTCTAAATGTAGTAACCTACTTTGCACATTTTGGGGCATATTTGCTTCTTGCCTGAGTGAAGTGATTCCTTCTGGAGATCTTGTCAGCTTGAAGGACGTCCTGAAAACTACGCAAAAAGTTACCTAGTGCCAGTTGAACAGTCTTGAGTCGAATGCCACCTTTATATTCTGTGTGGAGCGGCATGGGTCAGTGCACATCTAAAGCCGCAACTGAGCAGGTTACGCACCGAATGCAGCAGGTAAAAAATCTTCAAGGTATCTATAGACGAGAGGTCGGACAAGTGAAGAGTCTGGACGCCCCAACAGTGCTTTGCAGAAAGATATCACAGAACAAGTAGATTCTGGAGAGCCCTAGTTGCTGTCAGCCTGTAAATGTTGTTGTATTTCTAGACGTCATACATTTGGAAAATAGTCCACAGCTTGATTGCCTTCAGGCACGTCGAGTGACAGTATGATGACCAAGCCTTGTAACTTTAAGCCATAACTTTGAGACGACATGATGCTAATGAAGCTTGTATTGATGTTATCGGAGGTAATATATAAAAGAGATGTGCAACACTCTCGTCTGGGGAATTCGCGGCCTTATATATTGCTGAGAGACCCTTGCACAGTGCTAAACCCCTCGTAGTGTCTGAAAAGCAATCTGCCTTGGGAAGTCCTGCCCTGTCCTCTCTTACGTGATCGGATGCAGCAGCTAATGCACCGCACAGCTTCCTCCATCAACAACGCCACGTAAACCACAGTAATGTTGCATCTGCATTCATGTAGCTGTGACAACAAGACGGGCATCCCCCAAAGGCAAAAATTTCTCGGCTAGACTCTCGTTGAAGCGCCTGATGACGTGTTATAATGATAAAGGGGTAATACCTGCATGTTCTCCCTCAGTCCCATTCTTCATTTCGGGCCATCTCGGGCATCAACGGTTCCTACTTCAGCGTCAGGCTGTGCAGTTCCTCTATTCAGCTCTCTGAGCTCGCATTTAGTCTGCCTCGGATCGCGGAAATGTAGCGCGCGACGAGCTCGGAACGCACTTCCAGCTCCGCCATTACCAACCAACATGACCAAGACCAAGGGGTCATGCAGCTCATCAGCCTATCTAGCGGTGGAGACTCAGCTGTTGCCCAGTTACAGACGCAAGAAAGGACCAGGCAAGGGGGTTCTGCAGCTCATCAGTCTGTTTTTACCCCTGAAATACCATTAGCTCGAGCTCTGGAGAAAATGCACTGCCTCAAAGACAGACAAGACCATGTGATGATTGATTAGCAACTTAGCTCGTCGTATGTGCTCCAGGTCTATAAGAAGGCTCCTCTTCCCACTTCTGAAGAGCCAAACTTCCTCGTCCTTTATTCTCAAACCCCATCACAAGCTCCATAGCGACACGAGATAAGTATGGCCGCGTCAACCTAACCATTCAGTATAGCCTCATCATTTCCGACAGGCGAAGGAAACATGACAGAGGCTCAATTCTCTGAATGGTGTACGAAGTTGTGTACGGAAGAGCTTTTCACTCCAATATACTCCTCTGCCAAGTTTGAGAACCCCAAGTTTGAGGACGACAACTTTGAGGAGATGAACTTTGGGGAGATGAACTATGAGCAGATGAACTTTGAGGAGATGAACTTTGACAATGCAATGTTGCACGTCACCCCCCGAGATATCCCCTGGGGCGATGATTGGACGAATTGGCCCCATTTTGGTGATACCCCGAAACCAACGCACTGTGGAGAGGAATTGATTGATTTTCTGCCGGTGGCCATCAACCTATCTCAGGAACTCGCTGAAGAGGTTGCTCCGGGACCGGTTCAAGACACAGTTGGAAGGTCCGTCATCGCCGGATCTGAGGAATCTGAGTCTACTGAAGAGCCAAAGTCAACTGCGGAACCAGAGTCGTCTGAGGAACAAGACCTTCCAGAGAAGTCAGAGTCTCCAGAAAGATCACACTCGCTAGAGGAACCAGAGTCGCCAGAGGAACCAGAGTCGCCAGAGGAACCAGAGTCGCCAGAGGAACCAGAGTCGCCAGAGGAACCAGAGTCGCCAGA
>KV454594.1:14987-283659 GCA_001662585.1 Pseudogymnoascus sp. WSF 3629
CAGAGTCGCCAGAGAAATCACACTCGCGAGAGGAACCAGAGTCGCCAGATGAGGAGACATCTCCCGGGCTTGTCTAGGACAAAGAATTCGTTCTCACAGACAAGCATAAGACAGAGGTATGCTTTATTTACATCCATGTCGTATTATGCTGTAAGCTGACAACCAATAGAACCTTCTCGACTTACGCACAAAGTTACATAAAGGACTCTTGACCAAAAAAGGGCGAAAGGAATGCCAAATGAGAGATATGTCGTCTTTGCTACGGCGGTTAGAACTGCACCTTAAGCAGCTTGAACATCTCTCATTCGAAGAACGCCTTGAATACATCTCACGCGAAGATGTCCGAGCTGCTAAGTGTGGCATCTTACTCAGAGCCATCAATAGACAAGAGGGCATTCCGTTCGAATTCAAGGGACGTGCAGCAAGTCTGCTTGCGAAGTGGGGATGCATCCGTAGAAGGAGAGCGAAACCAGTCGTGAAATCAGCCTTGCAGCGCAAAGCAGGGTCCACCGCACCGTCCACTGCACCTTTGATGGTAAATCCAACAGAATCCTGCGAGTCCACCACGAACCCAGGGACGCCCAGCTTTCAAGGCAGTGACGACGGGAATGATGGAGTTGCAGTTAACCCGGCTTGGGATGTCGAGGGTATCGACCTCACAGAGTCATGCAAGCCAGTTGCTATCTTAGAGACACCAAGCAGCCATGCTATGGTCGATTGCAATCAAAGTAGTAGATCCGCATCTCTTGTAACGAATGGTACGTAGTTCCCAATATGCCTCATTCAAATCTAACATCTCATGTCAGACGATAAGCCTCTTATCGAAGGCGTTGCTACAGAAGAAAATCCAACCGCTAGAGACGCACCATCATCAAAAGGGGGCAAGAGGAAGAGTCCAGCTTTAGAGAGTTCAGCTTCGGAGTCGCAGAGTTCTGTGCGACGTTCAAAGCGACAACGGAAAATGACGTCGCCATAATACGTAACAGGCGAGACGAAATTTGTGCGCGAGTCGCTGTTTGAAATCAACGGTATAATAGGGGATATAAAATCGGGGAAGCCAACTAAAGTCACAATTAGAAAATTACTAGGCTTGAAGTTAGGTTTTGTTGACTTTGGGGCCTTACACGTCCAAGCGGACACGGAATGGAGTTGTGACCAAGCGGACAGAGAATGGGGATTTTTGGAGTCAACCTAGTCACATTGCTAGCTTTAATCTAGCGGTTAGTCATCAACTTTAGCTCGTCACTTATATTTTAACGTTGCTTCTCTTAGCGCAAAGAATTAATAACTTAATTCCATGGTGATAGTTATATAACTAGCTAAGGTAACAAATGGAAGCTCCTAATTTTAAAAGGAAAATAACAACGAATCTAGGCAAACAAGGCAGAAGACGATAAACATAGACGACCTTTGACGTAGAATTTAGGACCTAAAAAGCAGAAATAGGACAATGACATAACGTAAACGTTACTAAAGAAATACCACCCATTTAGTGTGAAGCTAAAAGCTTATTATAACTTGAGTTTAACGAGTTGCCATCTTAGGAGGAAATTGGCCTCGTTGGTTTCGTTCATATTTTGAGGATCTACATCGTTTAGTTCACACTAATCTGCCTTAAATGTCTTTAACGGGCTTAGAGCTGTGGTTGTAGGAGGATTATTAGCGCCTTCTTCGATCTTGAACTAGACTTTTTAGGCTGGCGTTGCGACCGGTTTAGGTGATGTCAAATCCACAGCCTACTTTCCCTTATTAATTTCTGTCGCTAGCGGTACAGATCCCTAGGGTTTTGGTGCTAGAGTTAGCGACCTATCTTTAGATTTTCGCTTGCCAGCTTTCCATGCGTTATACTACTTTTTGCCATGTAGTACAGCTTGATAGATGTACTAATCACAGAAAGAGCTGAAGAGGTGCTTAATGGACGAGCGAACCTCCCATTTTTTATATACTACCCCTATGATTTCCCACTTAACTAAGACTTCGGTTCGTGGGTATCAGGGGCTTAGAGGGCTTAGAGGGGCACCCTTTTCCCTCTTAATCTTTACCTTTGGCGCTAAGTCCTTAACGGGGCAGTTGAAGGCTACTCCTATAATCCCTTTGAATTCGTGAGATTTGCAGACGAGCTAACCATCTTCGTCTTTTTCATCCCCTTTTCTATGTTTTGGACCGAATTTTTCAGTATTAGACTCGTCTAGAAAATCACTCTCACGAAAGGCTGTTGATCGTTTATACTTCTAAGCATTTTAGGGCCCGTATCTAACGATGACAGGTTTAGAGAAACCTAACTTCGCCTAAGTAATGATTGTTCCATCTGTCTCGATTCCAGCTGCCGTTCTTGCTTACTCTAGCGTGATGAGATCTTCTTCCACTAGAGTCCATCTACCAAAGTCTATAGTCTCCCCTACGTTAGCTAGAGTATTATAGCAAGAGCGTAAGGCCTGCTTCAACCATTTAGAATCATAAGTCAGAGAAGGCAGCAGCAGCAAATCAACGTCAGCGCCATACTAATTGTTATCAGTCACTAGGGAATTCCCCGCCAGCACCTGTTGCTCCTCCTGCGTAGCGTGGGAGCTGCTAGACGATGGACCATCACTACCGTTGTTTCCTTCTTTAACAAAGAGCGAATTGACGTCCATTTTATCTATGCCCATTTCCTCCTTATTAGCCATTTCTACATCAGTTTGACAATTCATCAACTTATCACTAGACTCAACTGATGCGAGCTAAAGTGCATCTAACTCCTCTTTATACTAGGGATTAGCACCATTATCATACTTCTTACGGAGCTCCTTTAGCTTGATCTGGATTTCTTCGTCATGCTTCATGAGCTCTTTAAGCTTATTGCTGGCTTGTTTAACTTTTGCTCTTACTTCGGCTTTACGCTTTGCACAAGCCTCTGCTGTTTTGGCGTTTGCTGCTTTTGTAGGGGTTTTCGTGGCAACCATCTTGATTATTAACAATGTTGGCTAGAGATACCTCAACTTCTGCTTAGGATAATGGTTACTTAAGTACTACAACTATTACAAAGCTCGCCTCCCACCTAAATATGCCATTATGTGATGCCATTAGGTGGTACCATTAGGTGGTATCATTAGGTGGTCCATTAAGTTGCATCAACTAGTTTAACGAGTGGTACATAAGTTTTAGTATTAAGGTGCAGCCGTCGTCTCATACAACCTGTAACAAACAATATTAAAGCCTCCTAAACGCAATGCGACTTGTTTGGACTACTACGTCACTTCTAAGAGAGCAAGATGAAGAGACCGCTTGCCATGATACTAGCTGCCCTTATTGTCCTCTGCTCATTCACATTAGTAGAGAAAAGATGGAAGCAAGAAGGTGAGTTCTGTTAAAACAATGGTATTTTCTCTGCTAATATCATCATGTAGGCTCTCCTAGAAAGTCCCAATCGCGATCAAGACGGAATACTCAACTAAATCGCTCCCTACGTTAAAAATTGAAATCCCAAGCTCTCTACCTTCTATACTGCTACTTGATACGCAATCGTTTACATACACTTGAATATCGCCTACGTACACTCGCATAGCACCTACAAGCTCTAGCTATGCCATGAGAACCGCCTTGCCATTCTTCGCTATAGTTGCTACACCTATGGCTATGATTATACCTATGATGAATGCGTGATGGAGAAGTGGAAAAGAAACGGCAACGTTATGACATGAGTCTAGCAAATCAAATCTATTACTATTACACATCATAGTGCTATTTACTTTCCCATAAATGAGGCCGTCTAGGAGAGAATATAAATTCAGCCTTTATTATACGTTATAGACATGCTGTCTTACTTAGAGCTCGAATTTCCACCCCATGATTTAATTAAACCATGATATTAAAACCATCACGAGACAAGACATATTTTTTTTAGATTATATATTTTTATCCTCGTTCTATATGGCTCCGTCTTCCCTTAATTAAGTAGTTAACAGTCCGCTCTACCTGTGGTCAACCCACCATGTGAATCTACATAGAGCTTTGGCATTCATCTGAAAAATCCAGTAGGGTTGCCAAGTTTTCATAGATATCTAATTTGTTGTTATGGACGACCAAACTAAGGACACTCACTTCACAGACAGCACTTGTTCGTGGCCTTTCTAGAAAAAAGTATTCTTCCTTCTCCGAAGTTGCTCTCTTAGAGGTCTCTTCTCCACTGTGAGGATTTTTCTTAAGTCCCTAACGTGACGTAACTCTAGGCCCTTAAACGTGACGTGTCCTAGCATAGAGGTGGAATATCAGCCTATATTAATGGCAACCACAGGTGGCCCTATAAGTTCCATTAGATGGTCTAACATGTCTACCACAGGTCCATTAGATGGATGGTCTATAGAGGTGGACATGACATCCCTACGAGTTGACCCATAGGTTCCATCAGATGGTCCAACTATGTTAGGTCCATTAGATGGATGCCTTACGGAGGTGGACATGACATCCCCACAAGTTGACCTACAGGTTCATCTGGTTGTTCTGTAGAGGTGGTCTCTCAAGTGGTACAATACGCGAACGATGGAGTCACCCATAAGTTAACCCACAGGGTTATCTAATGGACCTGCTATCATCTACCTTGCACTTCAAACTTTTGTTGCATTACAAACGACGACTAGTCTCCTAAGACTTCAGCTTGTCCTCTGCACTTTCGACTCCCACGATAGTTTTTCCTCTATTCACGTTAATATGTCGTTCATTTCGTTTTGAGTTTGGATTCTTTCAAGATTCAGCAGGATTAAACGTGATACTCCATTCTGGTATTTAGTAATTTGTGCATCTTTCTTTCTATTATGGCTACTACTTCAAGGCCTCTATCATGTGATGACTTCTAGATGACACTCTACTTCATTCTTCATCTTAAAACACTTTGTTTATCTGCATTTACTGCCAAAAGTTCCATTCCTAGGAACAGCTACACGGTTCTAGATCATTGCAACCACCTTATACTTGACCGTAAATGTCCTCTTCGTTGCTCTTCCAAAGGCCTCGTGGGCGGAGGCAGGAGCCCACGCTACTACCATGTTAATCATCAATCTTATCCCCCTCCTCTACGGTCCTCGAATAAGCCTCATGACAAAAGTGTTAGGGACCTCGCTTTAATTAAGCCTCAGATCCCATAGATGGATAGGCAGGACTACAATCGCGCTAGCCATGTTGCACATGATTGTCTTACTAAAGGAAGGTGGCAGATTTACCTAGACCTTAGGTAGCAGCTCTAGAGTTGTAGTAGGTCTTTTGGTGTATATGTAGTCGCCACTAACACGCAACAGGCGAGCTTAGCACTTGGCTTCATTTTTATACTATTGATACGTCTCATGAGAAGTCTCCTATACGAGAGTTTTCTTAATTCACACCTAATTCTAGCGGTAGCAACTTTAGTCGCCATCTAGTGCCATATTCTAGAGAAGAAAGCAGCAACGCTGTTCTTATAGTTCGGAATATGTTTGTGGGTGGCAATGTCGATGGTTCACTAGTGTCTATTTGTGTTCAGGAACTTTGTGTTTAGCCGCCCGTTTGCCACAGCTGTGGTCAAGCCCTTGTTAAACCAGGGTGTAACTAGTGAGCTAGATCTAGAACAAGTCATACAGGTCGACATAACCATACTAAGGCCATGGCAAGTCCACGCCAGCTAGCACATCTTCCTATCAATTCCCAAACTTAGGATATTAAGAGGTCTTTAAGGTCACCCCTTTGTAATCACTTAGTGGGACCGTGATATAACAGGACTAACTATGACCCTCTTGATCAAATCCAGGACAGGGTTCACTTGAGAGCTTCGCTAGCATGTTGATAAGCCACTGTGAGTGTTCGTTAATGGCCCTTTTAGGACTTGGCACAACTTTAGGGACTATGGGACGGTGGTCATAGTGGCAACTAGAATCGGCATTACAGGCCATATACCATACCTCAAAGAGCTCATTAGTGGATATAACAGCTACGAGGTAAAAACTCGTTGAATACTCCTCATCTAGAAGACGCAAAGAGAATGTAGGCATTGGATTCTATTTTTGAAAACTCAGCTCATTATCATTAGTAGGCCAACAGCAGTGGGTGAAAGAATGGATGGATCAAATCCTGTAATTTGACACGGGACTTATAGGACCCCTACATACGCTCTGCTTGCATTAGCTAATAGCTGGCGTCCCTAGATAGATCCTTGAGATCTCCCTTCACGCTTAAGAATACGGAAAAAAGGGTCTGGCCTATGGTACCCATGACAAGCTCAACAAGAGTTTTGCGCCTTTAGACGTGGAGGGGTTACTATAGAAAGAGTTAAGCGCTCGACGAGGAAGGATTATAGTGTCGTGTAAGCCACCAGCCCCACTTACCCCCCGGCCCCACCTCCTGCATCTATGCTAAACAACAAGTATGCGCTAAAGACGCAATAGCCGATCGAGTAAGGGCGCACGTACAAGCCCGCATGGACGAGAGAGTACGACTTGTGTAGTTAGATTTTTAACCTTCCTAGTGCGAATCTCCACTTACTAATACGACGGAGATGGAGTTCTCATGTAGGGGATGACGTCTTCTTACTTGCCAAGCCAAAGGCGGGGTTTGCAGCCCTGCTATGTTAGATAATCTCATGAAGTATTTTTCTCGATCCCGTCTTCTTCACGAGAGATTATGTGAATAGGAGGATTTCAGGTATTACCACTAGATGTAAGGCGGGCTATGCTGCCTCTACTTCGTTTGTCGTATATCTCATGAAGTAGATTCTAGATCTTTTGTGGATATTAGACATTTACGCTATAATAGACCTTTCTATAGAGAGCATATGCAAGAGAATCTTAGGTACTAGCACTAGACGTGCATAATTCAAAAATATTACTATATACGCCTATGCTGAATTATCTTCCACATTCAAATGAACATGTCTCTAGCCACTGGTCCCTTCTTGATGCCCTAGAACTCCATCTATAGCTTTTCTGCATCGACCTCCTGCTGCATTGATTCCTCTAGGCTATGGTGTAATTGAGCTATAAGCTCTTTAAGATGCTTGGAATTGAGATCATGGCAGTGACTAACGAACAGCAGCTGCTCATAAACATTGTACGTGGTTTCGCGTAGTTTTTGTAGAATCTCAAAACATTGTCTGTAGAACTAAACCTCGTGACGCACGTTACCAAGCTCCTTAGTGAGCTCCTCGACCCTAACATGCAGATTTATAATTAGCTTGTGCTTTGCTAGTTGGAGACGCTAGCGAGAAAGCTCAACAACTGTTGTGGAGCTGTTATGCCGTTGGATTTGATAGTCGAGCCTGTTAACCTCCGTAGGTCTCGAGCGCAGCGGGATTGAAGTCAACCAGAGTAGGCAGGATGGACGCATAGGGAGAATTAGCTGTTAGGGGAGGGGCTCTAATCGTTACGGAAGGGCAGATGCACGTCCCATAGTAATCTCGCCTTGAATTAGGCCTGACATTATAGCGCTAGCAAAAAGTCGATCTAAAATGTGGATTTCCTTCCTTTATAAACTACTAGATGGGCGCTACGGCATAGCAGTTAGACCAGTTATCCCACAAAGACGATATTTAGATCTACTAAGCAAAACGCGCTAAACGCACTAATGATCAATAGTCTATAGGCAAATCTTTGATTTAGGTACTAAATTAGTAGATCACTAGCGAGCAGAAGCTCAATATCTAAGGGCAGTTAGCTAAGATAATCTGAATGGTGTTTTGTCGTATACATCATATCATGCCCTATTGTCATGTCTAGGAAGTTCTGTGAACCTCGTCTGCATGCTCTTTCCCGTTATATTTATGGGCCCTAGTGAGCTCCTGCTTCCCATTGTGGATTTTGCCTTAGCTGCATCAAGCAGGGCTAAGCTGTTTTAAGTAGGAGTAGACCCCTCTAGTTCTAATATAGCGCGTGGAGGCACCTACATGACCTGAACGCTTGGGGGGCTCTAAAGGTAGGCAATTTGGCGTCTAAGATGATCTGTAAGCTCCCCACTCACCCTAGCCTCCTTAAAGACGCGCTTAAGCACGTAGATGGTTTCCTTGTGCATTGCCTGTTCGAAGCCGAGTGCTTCCTAAGTAGCTCTATGGTCAAGATGCTCTTCGTTGACTTCTACGGTACTGGCTACGAGAGCATCTTGGCACTGCTTTAGTTCCCTCTCACACTTTAGAGCGTAATGATGCGTGGTTTCTATTCTCTAATAGCCTTCGTGTAAGATATTCCATGTCAATCTGTCATGGCATATCTAACAACTAGCGTCTGCTTGCTTTTCTAAAGTTAGCTCTATCTTAAGGGGATCGTAATGGGCATTACCATAATGGGCTAATTAGGCATTCGTAAGCGATTAAACTGCCAGAATTAATGCTGTGTAAGATTGTGGCGCATAATATAAAGCAGGGAAGCAAAGATAATTATACGAAAATGGATGGCCTAGACTAGGTCATCCTATCGACTAGACCACCATCGCGAGGTGACCACCTTCATGTGGTGATCACCTTCGGTGATCGCCTTCGCGATAGATCATTTACATCAACTGATCAGTAGGTATGAGGGTTAATCTTTGGCTACAATAGCTATAATATCCAGATGATTCTAACTACTGCTTAATATACAAGAATCTGCTCCCTCCATCACGGAAATGCTACGCGCCTAATCTTCAGAAGGACGAGAAAATGCTAGAGGCTCATCCGGTCTGCCATTTCCTAACTGAACTCCGGACATGGTGTGTAGACTACAAGACGTGGAATCTCGCCCTCTAGCAGATGGCGTGGAATGAAGATGTTCAACTCTAGCGCACTCCAAACGGAATTTTCCTAGCGCCGTTAGATAAAATGATTTTGAGTTCGAAATATGCACATACCTCATTTAATAGACTGCAAGCTATAGGTGCTGATAATGCTGCTGATGTTGCTAATGTTGCAAAGCTAGGAATGCCTTTTAATGCTTAGTTAGCAACGTTGGCAGGGTGGCGAGACCACTTACCTATGTCAAGGTCGGCTCTTATCATTCGTAGTTGACACTTTACTGCATTTTTTGTCCTGTGTTAAGGTGCCTTCAAGTTATACGCCTTAGTAAGCGATGGTATTAGTATGTTAGGAGAATTAAGATATAGCTCTCTTAATCACGAGACCTCGCTACGATCCTACTTCAAGCGTTGTTTAGACATTGTTAGGATGATGAAGGTAAACCAGGGAGCAATGGACCTCCCCATGTTAAATATGCCCATGGTCAGCAAATATATGCCTAAGTTATGAGCGAGGCCTCTGTATACTCATCTGAACCACGATGGCAGGAGCGGGGTAATCCCTGTTTATTTGCTCCTAGATTCTCCACCGTGACTGTTTTGCATTAGGGACCATCTAATGATCTAGTGCGACTAGACCATTAGATGAGACGTTAGAGCCTTGGCTAAACAATCTGCTGTGGGCATTAATGGCAAGCTCCCTAGCGGCTACGGGCGTACTATAGGACGTGTGCCTCGTCCCCGCGTCAAGCTCTCATGTCATGGGTATACATAGGTATATATAGCTGTGTTTTCACTGCCAATGAGATGTATCACAAAGCACTGAGACAGCCATGGCAGAGACAACAAGTGATTAGGATGATATTTTTCCAACTATGGATTTCTAGTAACAGAGCTAATATAGTCCGATGGATGTAGTCCTAGCCAAATCGTGGTGCTTTAGTGACTAGAACAACTGACCACCATCTCTAATAGAAGAGAGGAGTCGAATTAGAAGTCTGGTATTAAGCCCGTGTAGCACCTTGAAGCATCTGCCACCATTTCAAGAGTGGTTTCTAGATGACTAAAGAAACTTTCTACCTCTAGTAGAAGACGACGAAACAACATTAATAGCAAGCCCACACAGTCAACAATTACAACAGCTAACTGTCGATTTCTTTGATATGGCGCAAATGGCAGAGAGGCTTGCAAATCTTAAGAATAGGTATGTTGATGCCATTTAATCTACATGACGCTACTGCTAATCAATTACAAAGCATGGCTGGGTTAATTAGGTTGACTTGAAAGCTCTAAGTAATAGATAGGAAGATATCCAAGTTAAATTAGTAAGCTTAGCCATGGTTATTAAGACGATGAGCTAACCGGATCTAGCGACATGGAAAAATTAAGCAGCAATCACAATAAACTTCTACCTTAGACTCTTGATATTAACGATGCTGTGTATAATCTTGTGACGGTTGTAGCAAGGAGCGCAACTAAGCCACCTTGAGAATTAATGTGAATGTTGGTTGTGAAAGCATCAAGGATAATATTAGAATTAGATAAGACCGCTAGGCCATGCTGCGTCGCTGCAGAGTATATATGTTGCCATCATAATAGAATGTATCATTTCATAGTCCCTATTTTATGGTGAATGTGAGCTTTGCATCTAGTAAGCGTCATGGTTTAATTGTTAAAGCCTTGTAATAAAGCAGTAAACAGCAATCATAACAAATACTAAGTGACGACAAAATTTTCATTTCAAGCAGATCCTGACATGGCCCGTTTATGATGCGTAATATCCATAAAAGTCAATGGTGTTTCATCCTAAGCCACATATGGAGTCATCTATTCGTCTTAGGACCATCTAGTGGCCGCCCTTGAATTTGGTTACGCTCACCTACCATTAAGGCTCTGCCTCACTAGGCCCCCCTAAAAACTCATAAAACTACTATGGACCCCTTTGTTTTCACACATTGCATTTCGTATAAGTTTTACCACGATTATATAAATCTCATTGCCCCTCTAAATCCTCAACAGTTAGCTGACATTATAGACTCCCTACAAAGCCCGTCAACCTGTCTTAAAGGACTAATTCTAACATGTCATCTATCTTGATATCAGATACTAGAGGAGACGATTGGCTTTGTTCTAGTGAAGGTGAAGCTACATAACTCAAAAGGCCATACTATGGTTCTTAAGGTAGGAATATTAACATTTTCATACTAGGCTGTGCTAAGAGTGCATAGGAAACCATATTAGAGATGAAGAGGCAACTGAATTGCTACTAAAGAAGCTATGCATTTCCTTCTCACACCTTGGTGATTTATCTCAATTACCTCCCGAAATACTTTTCCAAATCATATCTGAAATTACGGACCAAAGAACCCTTTTGAGTGTTTGCTAAATGGAGGCATTCTAAGGCGTCCTTAACATAGGAAGTTGCGAATTTTTCCGTTCCGCCTACACTAAGGAAGTTAGACGGGGAGAATATACATGTATTAATGCGATTGCCACCATTACCAAATGCATAAAAAAACATCTAGAAGCAGCTCTAATGATTTTCGAAGTCGCTTAGAAAGGCATCATCTGTGTAGGGCAGTTAAAAGGCGCTGTTTCTTTCCTATATGGCCTTAGTACCAGATTAGATACAGAGGATTTCGATACAGTGCTACTGTCACTACAAATCATGTCTAATCAAGTTGTTCTGGAAACTTCATAGGAGGCCTAGGTAGCTGCGTTTATAGCGATTGATTTCTTACACTTAACATATCAAAGTGATAGCACCAAAAAGATGGTCAAATGGATACAGCATGAAGCTGTTTTCAAACGACGAGAAATAATGGGCCAGGACGCTTTAAAAGTCTAGTAGAACAATGCCTACTATGTGTTAAAGAAGTTACAAAGCTACTATGAACTAGAGAAGCATCGTGATGGGAAAAAGCACTTTAAATGGAGGAATGTTAAAAGGGAGGAGAAGCTTAACAGCAGCCTAGTTAAGGTGGTTTAGGCAACGCTTAATCTTGCTGTCTAGGAGCATTAATGGGTTAAAGCTTCTAATTAAGTATTTAAGCTAGTGGTGCTTAATGCAGACATCTACTATTTAGTAGGTATACTTAAAACCATCTATAGTAGTGCTATTTCAGAGGGTCTATAGGAGGAGGCAACCAAAATAGTACCTGTGTTTAAGGCTATACTAGACTATGTAAACGTTGCAAAGGAATCACTTAAAAGGCTTGAAAGAATGTAGTATAGGGCTGAAGGAATATGATGGACTTATGGAAGCACTCTCTTTTAGCGTTTAATATTGTTACATAATGTAGAGAACTTATAGACTATTAGAGATATCTTTGATCTCTAGCAAATTTCTAACATCTCAAATTTCCTAATGGCTACGTCTCCTTAATAGTTCTTATTTCCTCATGGATGACTTTATAGTGATTTCAGCTTTCTAAGGCATCAACTTTGACAAGTAGCGTAGTGTATGTTATAGGAATAGATGCTACACGAATGCGAGACTACTCTTCATCTTCGTCTCGATCGATCTAGAGCTTGCAAGGGCCATGATGGCAAGAGAATAGCTTTTAGGTGCTACCTATTAATAAGTAATGTCCTAATGTTGCACCATTTCTTCCCTCTATAGCGTACTTAATTTTCCTTCTAGTTGTGCTTTCTCATCCTCTAGTTGTTTATTCTGCTTCAAGAGCTCCATCATCATAAGTACATGTGCCATTACAATGTACTGCACTAGTTCTATAGTTCCTATTAAAAATTTACATCTAGTTAGCGCTATAGTCCTGCCTGGTCCGTACGCCTCCTATACTGTCATTAAAGCGTGATCGCCTCTAACTACTAGAGGTTTGCCATCTAATGTAATACAGCCTCGTTCATTAAGATGCGCGCCTTCACTGCTAATCTAGATGCTGCAATGGGTTCTTGTCATTTAATAGATCTCATCTTTCACAATTCCGTGCTCGTCCTTTGGAATCCATAAGATAGGACGAGCAGAAGTAACAATTTTGTCCTGGCTAGGATCGTCTTAGAAAGCCCATATGTTAGCTACTAGTAAGCGCATTCTCTAGCCTCTACTAGCTTGAGCTAATTGTGGCTTAGAACTAAGCCGCGACGATAGCCAATTCTCATGACTAAGTCCATAATGAAACAACGTGGTAAAGCATATAGCAATAATCATGATTATCCCTTGTGCTCTGCACGCAGCATGCTCTTTAGCATCACGGACAAGAAAAAACAACCTAGTGAGGCATAATTCCATAAAATAAATGCCCGTAAGCAACTGCTGAACTGCTATAGGGAAGAAAATCCTACTAACACTAAGGCCCTAATCTAAGAGCTTTGGCAGATAGGATTGATATATCATCCATAGCCCTCTAAAGTAAATGGTGTAAAAAACTAGTATAAGAGGAGCAATGACTAAATAGATGAGACCTGCTATAACGTTAATTTCCATAGGTAAACATTAAGAGGAAACATACCTATGCAGGCGACATTTGTGAGTACGGGAACAAAAGTGCGCCATTTCTAGAGGCCTGAATTTTGCCCTCTCATCTACTTTTGTCTTAGAGTTTTGTTAAGGGCAGGAGAGAGTATGTACATCTCTATGAGCCCGTTAGCCTACACGAGTGTTAGGGCAAAAGTTGTAAGAGCATGCATTATAATATAAGAGAAGAAATAGTTAGATGCCTTTAGCAGATTTTCAGCAAGTACTGTTAGTATTGCCTTAATTAAATCTACTAGCTCTTCTATGGTAGTAGTGACTCTAGCTAACAATGAAATAGTAAGAAATATCTATACAAATAGGAAAGTAAAGTAGTAGAACTAGACGTTATTCTTAACAGCTCGATGAGAATAGAGTCCCTGCACGTTTGCTAACAGACGTAATATAATTAGTGCCATAGCAGTGATGAGAGATATCATGGCTAGGGGAAGGACTCCTTGAATAATCGCTAGCTACTAGCTTAGGAGCAACCCTATCTAGCTGAGCCACGGGACCACATTAGCTAGGTATCCAACCTGTGAAATTAAGCCTATGATTGCTACTAGGAGTGCGAAGCCAAGTGTGAGAGTGGCAACGAGAAAGTACACAATTGTAGTGCGAGTAAACTGCTGCTACCAGCTCATTAAGACGTTAGACCATATTATATCACCTACATCCGTGCCCTGCTTAAGCGTCTAAGAAGGTCGTATTTGTGCTCTAATTGTAGTTTCAGCTAGTGATATTAAGAGTCTCTTGTTGAAGCGAATAAAGGCAGAATTCAAAAGGGGGAATTTAGCAGGGTGTTGTTAGCTTTAGGCTATCTCGTGGTTATATTAAGCAATCTCTGAACGGCAATGATAGATTGTGTCAACCTGCTGCCTAAGAAAAGGCAGTGGTGGTAGCCATGTGAAAGGCAGAAGACGCATTAATTAACAATCTTTTTAACGTAGGTACTTCATCTATAGCAGCATAAGATGGCCATGCTCATTCTTAAGGCGTGGAATAGGCCTTCTCTAGGTGTTTGCTTTTACTATAAGTTTAGTCTTAGTAACCTCTAGAATCTCCATTGCTACATCTCTTTGTCGTAGTTTGGTGTACAACCTACTATAGTTTCGGTTTATCGTTACACTATAGATGCCTCTAGAGATGTTGTGAAAATGCCGCTAGACTGCCCTAGCAGATAGTTGCCTCTAGGATCTCGAAATAACCAGAAGTAATGACCCTTCACAGTCATCCTATAAGGATCTCCGAAGTCTATTATAGTCTTAGAGCTTGTTGTGAAGAATATAACAGACTAAAACAACGACAAATAAAGCGAGCATAAGATGAGCCTAGTATCTGTTTGCATGAGAGAAGCTAACATTTGAAAAACTAAGTCAATCTAACCCTCTAATGCTAGCGGAATCGCCCTTGCCGTTAATTAAATTTAACAGGAGGAGGATTAGTATTATCGTTAGGCCTAATAAAAGGAAGACCTTCATCATAGTGTACAAATAGCAATTAAATAGATAGTTCTCGAATCCACGCGCGTGTTTTGGATGAGGATTAGGTACTAGCAAGAACAGCATCTTTAAGGACAGTAGGTGCAGCTTCCATTTGAGAATTTAATGTGCTCTTTTAGAGCTAAGAGATTAGCTAGCGTTTTGTTCATAAAGAGAGGTTCACGTACTAAAATCTTTGAAATCTAATGCGAAGAAGCAAGTGAGTGATTATTCCCAACCTAAAAATCGCTCCTAACGTGCTAAGAGACGCTAAGAAGGAATGTAGTGATTTGCCTTGTGCCTTATGCGCCTTCCTAGCAGCAGCATTAAGCACCTCATTAATTTTCATGGTCTATTAGCCAAAAGGTAAAGCAGCAAAGAAAGACAAAGTTAATCTTTCATTTATTACATAAACAAATTTAGGAAACTAAAAGAAAGAGAAGAGAGATGAAGAATATGACAAAGTGTTTGTAGAAATCAGAGGGTTAAGCAATAATGTAGGTACAAACATCTGCTAAAGGGATCATACAACTAGGGTAATTAGGTGGTGGTGACTAGGACGATTAATGACAGCTAACATAGTACGGTTCCGTAAGTCGGGCATAATAATATGTATATGAATCTATCTCTAGCCTAATATACTAAGCATAGTATCTGCTTAATTGTGTCCTAGAGCATGTTAATATAAATGAACATGACGGTTCATCACAGCATATTCTGCTCTCCTCCCTAAGTATTAAGCTGGCTTTTTACTAGTTCAGTCTTGCTTCCTATGTTTAGGCACCCTACAAAATGTATGAGTTGCTATGAGTCCTCGTAGGACTTATGTGCCCTATCTCGTAACATATTAGATAATTTAGACAACACTAGTCTTATATTTTCCTGTCTATGTGTCTATATCGCTTCCACTTCTCAAAGAGCCTTAATGTCCTGTAATAACTCTATATTCTCTACTCTCGCTTTCTTTAACTCTACTTTAAGCGCTTCCCTTTTAGTAGACTCCATTTTAGCTCTCTCACGCCACTCTCCTACGTAGAAACTCTTAAAGCTCCTCTTTAGCTCTTTTGTGCATATTATAACAGGCAGCCTTGTCTGCTCGTAGTTCACTGCCCCTTCTGCTAGCACTGCCTTAAAATGTTCTCTAACTCTAGTGCAAAGGTCGATATATGCTCTAGTTGCATGTTTGCTTAGTTGTTTTTTAAACAATGCTACAGAGCTTGCTATGAGGATATTCCATCAATATGGGTCTTCTGCTCTAGTTATGAGCCTAACGGCTGCTAGGAGAACAGCAATATCAAGTTGTGAATCTACATATTTAGATATCAGGGGAACGTAGCTATACGGTATGCACACTTACGAATATGATCAGCTAGTTTCTTCCTACATTTAGTCTGCCACTTAGCCCTATCCTAGTTACTTGTTTAAGGGCAATTCATGGTGAGCCAAATTGCATATTTCACTTCATAGGTGTATTCTAGAGTGCTTAAATGGGCTGGTTACCAAGGAGAAACAGGGGTTGACGTTAGCACGACTGCTGCTAAGGTGGTCACCAAAGGGAAACAGGGGTTAGCGTTAGCACCACTACAGTCTAAGGTGGTCACTAAACGGAAACAGGGGTTGACGCTAGGACCACCACGGCTAAGGTGATTATCCATACCAAAGGGTGACGACCAACTGCTTAAAGCCGAACTTGCTATTAAACTTAACCACTTACGATCATACTAAACGGCTAGGCCCTATACATCACGTACAAGCATTCGTCGTTAGCACGTGCTCGTTAGCACAAGTTTTGTTAGAGGCAACCAAAGGACCCACTTTATTCTATAGAAAAATTTATTCGTTAACGCGTGTGGTTGTGTGCTATGTAGGGCAGTTAACAACTGTATATAATTTAGTTTACATGGTGCATATATGACACGGCCTCCCACCCCCCCTAGATTTCGATCGCGCATCACAAGCCCTGGTCCAAAGGCTACCACCTAATGCCCTTCCATGACAAATCGCTTTATGAAATCAATTAAGGCCATTCCCATTCACCCTTGCAATCCACGTTGCTAACTTGTAATTTTAAGGGGCTCTGTGAGACTAGTGCGACATTAATCATGTCAAGAACGGCAAGAATGAGAAATTTATCCATTTGAGAGCTAGAAGACAATGCATTTAGGCCTAGGTCTTCGTTAAGTACAGTGTCTACGCCACCCTTTAGAGGGCCCTAAGGCAGGCTGCTAAAAAAACCACGAACGGCTCTAGCATACAAAATCACCAAGCAAGTCAGCTAAGGAAAAGCCTGTTAAGAGCAAGTTGGTCAAGAGCAAGTCAGCTAAGGAAAAGCCTGTTAAGAGCAAGTCGGTTAAGAGCAAGTCAGTTAAGAGCAAGTCAGTCAAGAGCAAGTTAGTTAAGAGCAAGTCGGTTAAGAGCAAGTTGGTCATGGCTAAATCAGCTACAAAATCAGTGACCTGCAAATTGTTTCAACTTCAACCCTGATCTTTACAATACCAACGAGAAGCAGTCTACGTGAATTGAGGTTAGTAGCGCTAGCTGACCACACTATAACGCACAATGCTGTGCATAAGTTAGAGAAGAAAAGGAAACGCACTCTTTTAGAAGAAGTTCGTCCTGTAGATTTGCAGACCGCATGTAAAGGCTGTAGACGAACAATCTATCCTCATGGCAGAAATCACGAACAAGATGTTATAATAATATGCTACAAATGCAATAAGGAATGGCATGCCCTGTGTATGGCAAGGGAAGGGATAAAAAGCTGTGAAGTTCTAGGCTAATGGGAGTGTTGTAACTAGAGCAGAAAGGGAAAAACGCTACTAACACAGCCTGCTTATACGGATGACACTAAAGCGGAAGTGTTGCTTAACTCAAGACACGGCACGTGAGACGGACCGTGTTGGTTATGGCAAGATTAAACAGCTATACCACTAAGACTAGGTCGATTCACTCTTATGGAGCGCCTAAAGCATACAGAAAGGGCATGGACTTCAATGTGTTTATTTAAGGCGGGCGAGGCAGTGTTCAACTTGATTGTATTAAAAGCAAAAGAGGCAGCTCATGGATCTGCCTTACTAGTCTGCCACAAACTCATCTCAAACTAATTCTGCTGTAATTTTCCTATTTGCCCTCATAGCTTCTTATTAGACGTGAATTCTCAATTCTCAACTGCTAATTTTCTCGTTCTATGTCGTTTGCAGCCTTTTCAGCCTTTATCCACTCATCTATGCATATAATATTAGCGCTTGTCTTCTAAGAAAGGGAAGATTAAGGCACCATAGAGTTTTCTATTTATTAAATCAACCTAGCTAATACGATCTAAGCTTGTTAATATACTTAGAGTTTGTAGGCTAACACTAACCATACTTTGTAGTAGCTTTATGTTCTTCTGTAGCTTTATAAACACTAAGTCCTAGGCACATTAGCAATCAGGACGATAGTTTTCTGCTATGTGACGTACTAATTTAGACGTGAGATCCATTTCTCCATGAGTATCATCTAGACATATAATTAGGGACGGTCCATCATTAATCGTGTTAAGCCAAGTAAAACTAGTCCCTATAGAATTTAGTATTTCATTCCACTTATCTAAAGCCATGCTTAGATGAAGCTGCGTTTTCGATAGCGAATGGGCTTGATTAATCATATGTAGAGCGCTTGTGTAAGTAGGTAGAGAGGCGTAAGATCACACGTGAGGCGGGGATATTAGTCGCTTAAATGGAGCCCTAGGGGAGATGTCGCGTTGATCCGTTAGAGCTTAATATTTTTTCAACAGTTAACAGTCTTTAGTTCTTATTATGAATGAAGTTCATATCGATCGTGTTTTAGGTACTTAAAACCTAATGACCTCTAGCCATTATCCTTCACCTAATTATCCTCCACCTAATTATCCTCCACCTAATGATCCTCCACCTAATTATTCCCTACCTAGTCACCCTCCACCTAATTATCCTCACCTAATGATCCTAATCCTTTATTGTTATTAGAAAATTACGCTACACAACATCATTAGCCACAGTTAGCAACCACAACTACAACTCAAGCCATAGTTTGAATTGCAATTTGAAAAAAATAGTTTATATTATTCGTCTTATGACATATGCTTCTCGTCCTCATTCTTTGCCTTCTTACTCACATGGTTTAAAGCCTCGCCCTTCGTGTCTTGCATTTCTTCCTCTTTATCTTCGCCCTTTCGTTTCCTAGACACACAGTTTGAACGTGGTTCCTTAATACAATGCACGTCTTTAAAATGAGCTCTGAAATCAGAAGTTAACTTAAGGTGCGCGTAGCACATAGGGTGCAGACATTCCGATTCCGCATAAGTGGTAAGGTGCGTGTTAATATGATTAAGTAGTGTAGACTTCGTCATCCATTGCTACATCCTCTAGGATGGCAAGAGGTCCTCATTACCTAGGCAGAAAGGATAGTAGCCTACAACTACTAGTGTGTATCGAAAAGATAGAAGCCTACATCTTAATTCTAGTTTTTCAACATGAGATTTACAATGGTTATCCTAGTCATCTTCGCTACAACTCCACTCGCTACATGCGTAGCAATATTCCGCGAATGGCAGTTTGTGGTTGTGAAGCTAGCGAGAGTATGAACTAGGCTGTTGGCTTAGCGTACCTCGTAGCTCGTGTTGGCAATAGGCATAGATGTGTTTTGATTGCATCGTAATAGGCAATCTAGATTGATTAGCGTCAAAATATTCTTTGTAAATTCTGTTCTTACTCAATCATAGCTTTTAAACAGCCTTCACGAGGACACATCCTACTAATGGGGTGTTCGTTTGGCTAATATGCCACCTAGTTATCGTTAACGCACAGGCTGTAGATGTCTTGTAAAGCCGCCTGACTTTGGTTAGTTTTGGCGAGTATTGTGTTTGTAATACGATCGCGTGCTAGCATGAATCGACGAGTTAATTAAAAGATGCCTCTCTGTTGTAGTTTTGCTAGAATGATTTTATCCTCATCTTCTAGTTGCACTTGCCGTAAAGCTTCCTCATCATAGCTTATAGAAAACCATTCCTCTCTATATGACTTCTTAGCTGATCAGAGGAGGTTTCCCTTCATACTATATAGTTTCTGCTGCTCTTTAAACCTAGCTGGGTGTTTAGTAGGCTTTTTATCTATGTCCTACGTAGCCTGTGCTATAAGCATGTTTAGGTGTTAAACATCAGGTCTTTGAAAGAACTCGGCCTTCTCTTTTGCTAGAAGGTTACTAGGAGCATTGCTATCGCGTTAATGATCCATACTTTATAGCATCTTGATGTTATTAGTAGGTGCATTAACGCCACTGTACATTGAAAATCCATATCCTTTGGCAATCTTTGACTCGTAGGATTTATTATATACTCCTGTGTTTGCTTGATCTAAGAATTTCCTGCGCACTTCTAGGTCTTAGAATAATCAGAGGGAACTCTACTAGGACGGGATTAGACTCACCTTTGATCTTATTTACAACGCTAGCACGAATGGCATGTATCTTTAGAGAATCTCTGTAGCTAATCTCATAGCCAAGAGGCACTATCTAATTCCATAGTGTAGCGTAAGTAAGTGCTTTGCTTTTGTCTATGCCCTTTGTAGATGCCATCCGTAGTACGGGAAGTTTAAGGGCCTCCTCTTTCCATTTAAGTTCCCATGAATCTCTACCCTCTAGCAGATGAGCCTTCATAAGGGCATCTAATGTATCATACCCTTTTATAGCATTGTTAGCAATAGCAAGGGCAAAAAAAAACATTAACCCGTTATACATCAAGCGATGCTTAGACTTAAGAATAACATGAAGGCTATTATCTATTAGCTTTTATTCTAGATATATCGATAGACTTTGCGTACTTTTCGTTCTCATCATTACGTTTCCCTTTTGTATACCTTTGAATTATTTCAAGTTCAAAAGTAAACTCGCTACTAGGTAGCCGTAATAGATGAATATGGCAGTCCTAATTAGTTAATAGGGCGGCATTATATGCGAGGATTTTGCGTACCTTATATGCAAGCACCTGATTCGTTCCTCTATAGGAGCTTGATTCTACAATGGCACTAGCTCTAGCCCTACAGCTAGCAAATAATATGAGCATAAACAACAGCTGGACTCTATAGCGTTCATGGAGGTATTCATGATCGTGAAAGCACTAGAGATGTGTCATCAATCTTGTTAGATCTTTAAAAGTCACCAAGTATTTGTCCCGTTTCTTCGTGCTCAAATCGAGTTTCTGCTGTAAAGAAACTCTAATAAACTGTTGCGTATGTTAAGTGAAGTTTTACTAAGCAGAGGGAGCTTTAGGATCTTATAGCAGCGACATCATTAACCAGTTGCTAGTCTAACTTAGAACCCGTAATGCGATTTTGATAGCCCACAAATCTATACCAGACAGTAGCTATACTATGGACTATCAGAAGCTCGCTAATGCGTCTATAGCGTGATGAGGCGTAATATTCAACAAAGTCTTTTAATATAACGGGTTCAAGTTATAGCAATGCATCCATTTTTAGCCCTTTTACAGCAAGGAACCTAATATCTTCATGAAACAACCTCTTAGAGTTGGGAGCTTATACGTACTCGTGCCAAATCTCTCCTACATGCTCGTGTAAATCTTTGGTGGCGCTAGCGAGAAGGGATTGCTCAGTCTGGCTCAATTGCTTTTGTCGATCAGGTGTAGTCTGCGCAGAAAAGCCTCGCTTCTATGCTAGAGCAAGCCGATCTTTAGGAGTAAGGGCTTTCCGTCCCATTATAGCAGATATTGAAAAAAATACAAAGTTGCAGACAGCGGGCCTTGAAATGTGAAGGCGGGAGACTGGCCCTTTATACCATTTCCCTGGCTCAGCCATACTCACCTTCCTCACCCATCTAGCTCACCCTGCTCACCTTGCTCACCTTGCTCACCCTGCTCACCTTGCTCACCATGCTCACCCACTCACCCAGCTCACCTGCGTGCATCCAATGTCGCGTTGCAACGCGTCGTCAAAAATGGACCCACTTTTGGATGGTCGAGGTGGTCGAGGTGGTCGCCATCTCGAAATAAGGGTAAGGGCGGCGAGGCTCACCCGCTAGGCCCGATGGCACCGATTTAAGTAATATCCAGGTGTTTGCTTAAGATCGGTAGATTAGTAGTTGGGTGGGTGACCACCAGCGAATACCCACTGTTGTATGTTTTTAATTTTTAATTTTTTGCCGTTTTTATATGTTAAATTTTGGCATCTGACGTTGACGTGCTTAGGAGAAGGGGGGGATAGCCCCTATTCTTCAATTTCTCCAAGAAGCCAAGGGTCTTGTAATAGCTCCTCGGGTGACGCTCTTGATTCTGGTGTCCATCTAACCATTTTGCGAACGAAGTCAAGGAAGCCTTTCTTGCCGGTGCCGCTGAGATTTGTCTCGGAATCTTCCCAAGACACTGGTAGGACAGGATTCACACACTTCCAGTTACCTGTCGTATGTATATTAGGCTCTCGAACGCACAATCTCGGAACCAGGGGCTTACCTTTATCATCGAAGTAAACGGGGCTGTATTCGCTTCGCTGGAGGAACTCGGGGGGAGGAGGTCCCAAAAGACTAACTATACTGGCAAGGTGGAAGCGGTTCCCATACTTGCCAGTCTCTGGGTCTAGCCCATCGAACATACGTCTATTCTCAAACATATCCCAGTTAGTTTCACCACGACGCATTGTAATATTAGATATTTGAAGGGAAATAGCGCACCATAACCCCGACATTCCATATATCCACAGGATAGCCCCAGGGCATCTCGAGAATGACTTCTGGGGCACGGTAGGGATCCGGCTGGATGTCATGACAGTGCTCAACCTGTCCGTTCCGGGCGAGAGAAAAGTCACACAGGATTGGCCGGCCAAACCTCCTCGGAATACCCAAATTTGCGCTTCTATAGAGATTGTACCCGTTGACGGCTTTATAAAAGCTCAATTCTGCAATTTCTTCCGTGTCTAGTTGTTCTACGATAGATGGGTCGGCTAAACCGAGCAAGATATTCTCCTCTTTTATATCTAGAATTCTGTTAATATGTTTCGTAGTAATAAGAATAGAAAACTCACCTGTGTGGATGATATGGCATTCGGTATGCAAGAAGTCTAGTGCGAGCAGCAAATGGATCAAAAATTGCTTGAGCAATGCCTCGGGAAATTGACGAGCTGGGTGAGTATACCGAAGGCTTAAGATATCGTTGGAAAGAACATCGTGAACCAAACATTGGTGGGGATTCCCTTCTCTACTCGTAATAGAGAAAGAGTCCTGAATAGTGCGGACATACATCTTGCCTGGGTGATTAGGGTCCCCGATAGAACTGAGACGTTTATAGATGGCAGTTTCGTTGCCAATCTCAGTCTCTGCGACTAGATCGTGGGCGTAGATTTTCAATGCAGCATATTTATTCGTGCTGGTATCTCTAGTCAATGCTAAGCTCACCATGAACTCTTCTAGGTTGCACTCACGTCAGGTTCCGACAGCACCATATCGTACTTGCGGATCCGAATCCAAGTTTTGCTACAACCTTATACTTTTCATTGATGACTTCTCCCAAGGTCATTGGGTATAACTTTTCGAAGCCCACCTCCCTCTCTTCTTCAAAGGGGTTGGTCGAGGAGGATACAGACCGCGATGTAACGCGCCGGTTGGCGCCATTTAGGGAGGATACACCAAGGCGAGATTTACTCAGGACGAGAGTTCGCAGCCAAAAGTGTATACAACGATGAGAAAACATAAAAACCAAACACCTTCCGCCTCATTATATAATGTGAATAGAGAATGTTAAACACTAATGGTCTTCTTCTGATTCTCATTGTGGAATTTGGGTTGTGCTGTGTAAATAGAGGTTGCTTACGTAATTTTAGCTCAACTAACGTAACGTGATTTACATGCATGTGGCCCATACAAGCATGTGTCCCGCCCACTGTCTCAGCTGCACATCTCAAAGCCAATATCTCAACCACAATAATATAATATAAACTATTACTATTTCAAATGGTTATCTGACGTTGTGGGCAAGTCTTAGCGTTGTGTTCTAGTGACCCGCATAAGCTACACCGTGGCGGAGCTCGTGAGCGAGGTATTAGTGCTAATAGCTCAACATCCTCCTACTGCTCAGCTTGTATACTTTGCTCCTGTTCAGTAAGAGATATCCCATCTACGACTGATAAAACTCCACCTCTGGCCATATATTTCCTCTTAATTGCCTGTTTTCGCTTCTGCTTCTTGTTCTCTGCTTCTAGTCTCTCATTCTCGCTAGCTAGTAGTATGACACTGTTCATTGCTAACTCGCAGCCTTTCACAAGCTGATTAAGAGCTCGCTTAGTAGGGCTTGGTGGTGTATGCGTATGACGATGTAGGTAGCGCTTAATGAGCTTAGTCTGCTTTTAGAGCTCATTAATATCGTGTGGTGTTTCAGCTACCCACGCAACCTTAGAAGGAGGGAGAGGAGGAGGAGTTGGTGTATGAAACTCAGTATTAAAGTGAGCAAGCACATGGTCTAGGTTATATGGAACAAGTCTAGCTGCTATAAAGCTAGCCTTGATATTAGCAAGGTGAAGTGCTTGAGTACGAGCCGTATAGTATTAGGGGAGGAACTCAAGCTTATTAATATGGTTGACTCCCTAATGCATTAACTCCTTAACTCCCTGCCTATAAACTCGCTTCAAAACAGAGAAGTAGCTAACATCTAATGGCTATAGTAAATGTGACGAGTGTAGTAGCATATAAAGCACAATAATATTGTGATCTATATAATATTAGTTAAATTTAGGAGTAATGTAGCTACCATAGCCATCGAAAACTAATAGCCTATATTAGCCAACTATATGAGGCTAAGTATATTAATCAAATACCTCTTTTAGCTAGAAAAGCCTAATCTCATCATTTGTCTAGCCATTAGGACTAATGCTAATTTACTAGTTAACTAGAACTCTAGTGCTATACTAGGCTGCCTAGTGCATTATCACCTTAAGGATAATTAGTAGTAGGACGAGATATCTAGTAGCACTAATTACCTTAATTGCTATCACCTACTCACGATTTCCTAGCTGAACTATACGTGGGCAACTAGCTTGGTCTGTCCTAGTAACAACCTTTGATGTTACTATAATGCCCATTTAAAACCTAGTCTCATTGAAATTGTAATAGTCTTCTAGCATAATCCTATACTACTTGACTACACCATGCACGTGCTTAAACCACTCTCATATAAGTGTAGGATTCTTGCATTTAGCTTGCTAATAGTCGTACTTTTAGTTATATTTAGACTTAAGCTCATCGTCGTGGTTAATAAAGTTTTGTACCTAATGCTACCTAACTGTTAGTAGAGTAGTAGTTTTGAATCGTTTCGTAAGAAGGAGATTAGCCATTTGTCGTATAGTTGCAATTTGAGGTAGCATACCATGCTTATCCATAGATAGAACCCATTCCTAAAGGGATATCTCCTCCGTTAGAGACAGCTTGTAATTTAGGGCTCAAGATGCTCGTTTTGCTATAATACCTCTAGCACGTTACTAGGTAGTTTTTTCTAGGACATCATAGGCTATAGCTACTACATGGATAGAGTTGAATTAGCCATTTTTAAATGCTTAAATAGCAAGCTTAATTCTCCCCTCCTAATAAGTAGAGTCTTTGCCTCGTTAGGTGGCCATAAGTGATTCATGGTGGTTGATAGGAGAGCACGTCATGTTCGTGTTGCAGGGCAGGACACATGGTTGTATAGGCTACATGCATGTAAATCACGTTATTTGGCATGTAAGTTGGTAATGTACGTAAGCTAGTAATCACGACACAAAAACCACCTATAGACCATCCGTAAACTATATATTACCTTCAAATAGATTAAATTAACTACTTTAAACTAAATTAATTACAATTAATTCTTCTAGGGGCAAATACGAGCATTATGCTTAAGTGATGAACATATACTACACCTAGGTGGTGCACGTACTCATGGCTCTTGCAGACAGTTCGTCAACTCCTTCATATGCTTAATATCAACCATTTGTAATTAATTCAAACCTTCTTAAACCATAAGAACACCTCCTATAGCTATATATGACTTCCGCTTTGCTCTCTTCTTCTTTTGTCTCTTGTTTATAGCCTGTAATTAACGATTTTCCTCTATAAGAAGTACAGCACTATGCATAGCCATTTAGCAACCCTTGACTAGTTGATTAAGTGCAACTTCTACAAGTCTAGTAGCCATAAAGCTATTTTGAATATTACTTGTATTTAGAGCCTCTAGTTAAGTAGTAGAATAGGCTCTGAGAAAGTCAGGCTTATTAATATGATTAAGACCATTTTGCATAAGGTTTTCAACCTACCGTCCATAAATCCGTTTTATAGCTATAAAGCAACTAACATCTAGTGGCTATAATAGGTGTAACGAATGTAGTAGCATATAGAGCGTAATAATAGAGTGTTCTAAGTAGAATAGGTCGAATTTAGGAGTGCTATGGCTTCTATGACCATTAAGTATTAGAAGTCTATAGACTCCTTTTGTATGGTCTCTTGTATGCTTCTCGAAAACCTCTATAAGCTATGTAAAGCTAAGGGTATCGTTTGTCTATCCGTTCTTACTAACACTAACTACCTAGTTTCGTGGTAGAGACTTAGAATACTAGGTAGATTGATGCACTTTTCCTTCGAATATTACCATTAGAGGCGTGCTCTAACCATCTGCACAAATGCCCTTAATAACTGTTACCTACTCCTAATTCCCTAGCTAGAGAGTAACTGGCTTTCTAGCTCTTTTAGACCTGCAAACCACTCTTGTGGTTGTGATTACTCCCATCTAGAATCCCGTTTCGTCAAAGTTATATATATCATCGTCTGTAATCCCATATTTTGCCCGTATATTCTCCACAAGTCGAAGCTAGTCTTGAATGATAGTAGGGTCTTCGCATTTCGCTTGCTAAAAGTCGTATTTACGACTAAATCGTGATTGTAGGGTTTCATGACGTTATACAAAGTTATAGACCCATTTCTGACTAACTGTAAGATCTTGACAGTCTGTAGCCGTTAAGGTCGAGCTCTGCTTGTCGCGTCGTTAAAGGAGTAGATTAGCCATTTGTCATACAGTATTAACTCGAGGTGCTAGACCACGTTCATCCATAGATAGTATCCAAGTTGTAAGGCTAGATTCCTCAGTCTCCGTAAGTTTACGGTATACGGACCGTAAATCGCATTTCGCGACACGACCGTGGAAGCGATCGTTAGCTGTCGAATAAGATACTCCGTACACCTTTGTAGCAGCTCTTAGGCTCTTAAATTGCCCTTTACGGAAAGCTTGAATAGCTAGGAGTATTCTCCCTTCTTTTTGAGCTAATTGAGAGCTCTGATGTTGAGACATATCGTGTGGTTTACAGGTTTACGGATGGTCTGCGGGTGGTTTTCGTGTCGCGATTACCGGCTTACGTACGTTACCGACTTACATGCCGAATACGTTAACTTAACTTAGTCAGGCAACATACCCCCAAGGTTACTCCCCAACTTTTTCCCCACGTCGACCGCCAATTCAACGCGCTTTCTAGACGTTCAGACATGTTCTTCCTCCGCCGCCATATCTGGCAAACGTGGACTACATTCTATCATTACCTCTCATTCTTTTCGAGTAGGATTACTGGGCTGTTCCTTCCACTCATTAGCAGAGAACAACCAAAGGACGATGTCGAGAACCCCAGCCCTCAGGGGGAAGTCGAGCGCGTAAGTCACCTAAAGAACCATCTTAATTTTCAGTTACTAAAGCAAATACACCCAGACCACCGCGCCCTTACCAATAACTACCGATACCAGCGACGACGCGGCCCAACAGACCTATACAAGAACTATAACCTACATCCCCATCCCCGGCTCGTGGGAATGACGCGCCTACCCATCTAGGCCTCGATACACGCCTCGTGAACTCAAGCCCGGCGAAATCTCATACATAACCAAGGGGAAGCAAATCGCATGTGGCGGGACAGCGCGGCTCGAACACCTGCCCTCCGGCGACGTGGTCAAGACGCCGCTACCTGATCTAGACCGGCGCTACTTCGAGGCGCACTGTCAAGACATGAGACTCGAGGCTCGTATCTACGATGCCATCGGCGCGCACCCCCGTATCCCGCGGATTATCTCCTGGGATCCGGAGACCTGCTGCCTTACGATGGAATACCTTGAGAATGGCACGCTGAAGGATTACATCATTACGAAATCGGAGAGCTTGACACCCCAGCTACGGCAGCGATGGGTCAAGCAAGCAAGTGAGGGGTTAAGCGCACTGCATGCTGCGGGTGTTATACACTGCGATATCTCGCCGCGGAATTTCCTGCTTGATGGCGATCTTGACCTGAAAATTGCGGACTTTGGGGGGGGATCTCTGCGTAGCTCTGCGGCGTCTGCTGTTGCAGGGACGCGGTTCCGGTATCCTGTTTCTGATTGGGATGCGCCTCCTAGGTTTGAAGAAGATGTGTTTGGTCTTGGCTCGTTGATCTACTTCATTATGACAGATACATATCCTTACAAAGATATGCCTAGCAATGAGGTCGAGGAGCTATATGGATCCCGCGTCTTCCCTGACGTAACGGAGCTTGCTTGCGGGGATATTATCACGCGCTGCTGGGGGATGGAAGTTAGTGCAGCTGAAGTGCACGCTTACTTTGAGGCTCTCGACGGGTAAATGCTTGTCTCTGGAGGGCGGACTCTGGAAGCTGGATATGTTACGTTAACTATGGTGCCTATACCAGCTCGCAGGTCTAAAAGTATGCTTTTAACACTGCCATCAGCAGACGACGACCAACTGCAGTAAGTTCGACTTTTGACCCCCAATCTGTTCTGTTACCTGTAGCGCTGCCACTTATCAAACTCCCTTTCTCTCTCTGGAAGCGGCGCTGTGGTGTTGTCACATTCATGTCTCCATAGAGAATCAGATACCCCAAATCTAAAGAAAAATGCTTCCGAAAATCCAAAAACTATCCGAGGCCTATGTTTCAAGTATTAATTAAATGTCATGATGGGATCAAGCAATGTGAAATGTACCTGTGCTCATATTAGGCCACAAAAACGCGGTATTGCCAACATACATCCTGGTTTATACCTCACAAAATCCCAATGAGGAACACCTCAAGCTCCCAAACCCTCAATTCCTCCTTCCCTCCACAGCTCCCCAACACCACAACTAACCCATCACACTCTATCACATCTCCAACCCCCACCCCATCACCAAAAATACCTCAAGGATGCGTCGCAGATCACTCTCTACAAGCGACAGCGGAAGGATCATGCAGCGACTTGCCTATTACAGCACCCGCAACAGATCTCAAAATAGGTGATGTTCCAACTTACCTAAGGCATAGTATTGATCAAGCCACAACTGCGGGGAGAGGTGTTGGATCGTCTAATTCCCTGTTGGACGTCTACGGGTTGCTCCGGAGGTCGAGCATACAAGATACTGACTGCACAGTACAGGACGATACCAACCGTTCAGATCGAGTATACCGTGACGAAGTCGAGACCAGTCCAGTTCAACCATGACAAACTGACAAGACGTCCAACCACAGTTCTAAAACGCGAACACACCACCAACTGACAAGATGGGAACTCTACCACCCGCACACACGTCGATCCCCAGCCCAACCTCCACACGGCACGGCACAGAACTGACGCCTCCAGACGCCGCATTAGGCAGCTCCATCCCACTAAACATATCGCGCGCGTGCATGAACGAAACCTCTCACCGATCTCGGTGTGGTTCGAGCGCAGCCGCCTTAGGGGGGGAGGGGGTTGTTTACATACTCTGGCGCATAGTCCTCACATGCTGTGCTATCTTAAGACACACACCCCATATCGATATACTGCACAGATTATCATCACATGCACCGAGAACGACACACTAGCAGCTGGTGGAGTCGTGCAGGGCGATTACTGCACACAACACCTGCCACTGTTGCTTGGTGAGGTTCTGTCACATTGATCGACAGGTGTAGGTGACAGACCTTTCACCCAAAGCGCGTGGCGCCCTCGGCATGAACGCACACACACACGCGATGCCACGCTGCCATGGTATGCCATGGCTTTCCCGAGACATTAGGGACGGAGACGAGGCCTTCTGGAAGACGTGTTTTATTGGCGTGGCGGATCTTCGGGGGATGGAAGTGTCTCAGGCCGTCGTCGGTGATTACAGATTTTGGTGTACGACGACTTCCTTCGGCGCGTTCGCCGTCACACGTCTCTCTCTCCTCGTCTGGTAATATACTATGGTACACCACGTCAACCCTCTTGGTGGCCTAGATGCCTGCTGGATGGATGGATGGATCGCACAGGGCAGGGGAATCTAATAAGGTGCATGCCAGTTTTCTCGATGAGAGGTACGTACCTGTGAACTACGTGGAGTTGGAGTTGGACGGCATGGCAGACGGAGAACTCCCTACGCATGCCAAGAGGAGCACGTGCGCAAAGGCTCTTTGGTTCTCCACTCCCCCTCGCTTTCCCGACTCGACCCGTGGAGTTGGGAGCGACCTTCCCTTTGGGGACTGGTGGATGGGGGATGGGGAAGTGTACGGGTGATGGGTGATGGGTGGAGGATGGGGAAGGGGAGGAGACGAAGAAAGGGGAAGGGAAGTGGTGATTGTGAGTATGGTACTGGTATCAACCGCTGTTTGCGCTCTGGTGTGATGCTTGTTACTGTTAGTCAAATGCCTCGTGTTAGACTCTGGGCGCTCTGGCGGTCTGTGGTTGTCTGTGGTAGTCGTCTGTGGTTGTCTATTTGCACGGGCTGTGGACGGGTCAGCGGCAGGAAAAAGGATTTCTCCAACTTCGTCCACAGGCATCGTCATAGGTCGGAAATAGGCCGAAGAGGCACGGAGGATTCCCACAACCATGCATGATATGATTGAGACTAAGGAGGCCGATGAGTGCCCGGCGACGGTGAGAGATGTGAGGCGAGGCGAGGGATAAGTACGAGGAGGAGGCTGGGGATGCGGTTCATGATGACGCTGGCTGATACGGGTGCGTGGTGCATAGGTATTATATTGATGCCATGCTGGTATTGGCGACGACAAACACCACGAGACGAGGCAAGGCAGCAAGGCAACAGGACAAGGCTGTGGGATATGGATAAATGGCTTGCGTCCTTGCATACAGATGAGTTGTCATGACTCTGTATGGGCTTCAGATGCGTATGAGGATACAACATCAATACAACATCCATGGTCTCAACTCTGCTGGCGCATTGCTGGCGCATTCCTTATCATTGCGCTTCGTCACTGGGGTAGAGGCTGTGTACCTTACCACTCCAATTGTGTACTCGACTACATCCAAAATAGCGCAGGGACCAGAGGGAAAAGTGTGGGACAGGTGGGGCTGGGTACTTAATTTTGAGTGTTATCGCACGCGACAATCTAAGTACCGAGCCGAACTATCCCACACCCCCCATCCCTTCCCTGGGAAAAGAACCAGGTTCCGCCTTTTCGTTCTCCAGAAACCCAGTTTTTGCACAAAAACTACCAGACCGTCAATTTTCCAATCCAACGCCCCCAGGCCGCCTTACCAGTTACTTACTCTCTTACTACTATGGTATACTCGAGTACCATCTTTGTATACCCATCTTTACCCATCTTACGCCCAGCCTTTGACCAACCGAATTCTCTCACCGCACTTGCCTTTTTATATGCGGCCGCAGGACAGTCGCCCGTGTCAAGTCAGCCTAAGCCTCGTTATCTGCTGGTCGTGTGTGCATGGTCTGGAGTCGCCTCCTCCTCCTTCCTGACTCCTTCTTTGTGCTACTCTGCTCCGGCACCAAATGCGGCTCCTACAGCTGCTTGTGCTCCTGCT
Organism: Pseudogymnoascus sp. WSF 3629; assembly: GCA_001662585.1. Lineage (NCBI taxonomy): Eukaryota > Fungi > Ascomycota > Leotiomycetes > Thelebolales > Thelebolaceae > Pseudogymnoascus > Pseudogymnoascus sp. WSF 3629. Next base: position 46,437 of record KV454594.1, read on the forward strand.
ATCTCCCCCAGTTTTCCCCTTCTTTGTACTCGCCCGTACTCCTCTGTACTATCTCCCTCGGCATCTTCTCCCATCTCACTCCCCCACGCCACTCAACGCCCGCTCAAACTACCCTGCATATCGACATCGCCGCCTGCTCTTATCTACCCTGCCGCTACTCGCAAGGTACAGCCCACTTCCTATATTGCTCCAGTGCTATCCTCGAGTCCTAGGATCTACGCCTACAGTCCTGGTCCTTCCCTCCCTCCTTCCCTCGCTCCTATCGACGTCAACCATGCAGAGCTATCAGATAACTCGCTGACCCGCCTGCCTCTCCACCAGAGCCCCCGATGGGACTCCACCCAACTTGACTAACAAAAACGCCTATCTTACTCTTACTTTCTGGGCCTAGCTTTCTCTCCACATCTTGCCCTACTGCAATAGCATGGAGTGCCTCTGCTCACACTTCCCCAATCTCTTGTCGCATGCCGACCTCAACCCTCGAATACCACCACCGAGATCCCCCATTGACCTCGTCGACGCCTCTGCTCGACACCGACATCCATCCGCCTTGCCACGGCACCACCGCGAGAGACTCCCCGCCTGCGACTTTTTCCCCGCCAAGTCTCCCCGACGAAAGCGAAATACACACTCCCACGAACCCTCACGCGAGCATTGCCCCCCATAAACACCGCCTGCGACCACCCTCACCACCCGCCTGTCTCCCGGTGGAGGCGGGAGGGCAAACAACACCGACGCCGCCACCGAAGCCGTGGCCATGACGGCGTTCTGGACTGCGCCGCCGCCGGCGCGCCACTTCAACGACGACAAGGCCACGCTGATTGTGTGCTGGTGGTGCACCATGTTCGCCGTAACCATCATCCTGTTCCGAGTCGCAGGGCGCTATATCCGAACTGAGAAGCTGTTTCCGGAGGATATAATCGCATTTCTGTGTATCATACCCATACTGGCAAGGATGGCTATGGTCCATGTTGTGCTGCTCTTTGGCACGAATAATGTGATCACGGATGGGTTGAGCCAGCAGAATATATCAAACAGGGAGATGGGCAGCCGCTTGGTACTGGGGAGTAGGATCTTTTATGCTGCTTCGTGAGTTTCACCTCTCCATTTTGATTTTACTCTCGTCCCAAAAACCCCATTCAGCGCATCCGGCTTTTTGGCGGCGATGTGAGAACTTTACTAACCGCCCTCTTACAGCCTGTGGATGCTCAAACTCTCCATTGCCGAATTCCTCAAGCGCCTCACACAAAACATCTGGCGCTCATCACACGAGCTCGTCCTACGGCTCATGTACTACTACCTCGGCGCAACCATGATAGCCGTCGTGATCGCCGACCTCGCCGAGTGCCACCCCGTCACGCACTACTGGCAAGTCGTCCCCGACCCCGGCCCCCAATGCCGACAAGGCTACGCCCAACTCATCACCATGGCCGTAGCCAACGTCACCACCGACCTCCTCCTCGTCATCTTCCCCATCCCCCTCATCTTCAACTCCCACATGCCGCTCCCGCGCAAAACCATGCTCACCCTCCTCTTCGGCCTCTCCCTCATCCCCATCGGCATCACCCTCTGCCGCGTCCCCAACGTCCTCCGTCACCAGGGCGCACAACACTACCGCTCCCTCTGGGCCAGCATCGAGATCCTCTTCGCCACCGCCGTCGCCAACGCCTTAGTCATCGGCTCCTTCGTCCGCGACAAGGGCGTCAAGAAACCCAAGTACAAGCTCGGCTCCGGAGACTCCATGGAGCGCACCCTCTCCTCCCGCCGCGGCCGCGGCTACGGCCCCGGCGCAGTGGCATTCAAGCACTGGGGAAGCGACGAGGAACTCGTCCGCGGCCTCGGCATCGGCGTCGACGCCGACCTGCGCCCCGATAGCGGGGCATCCATCGCACGACCCGCGCCAGTCGCAGAGCCGGGCGGAGGCGTGGATAGGAATTGGCGCTTCCCCTCGCAGCGACGCAGCGACGTGTCGGACGTCGAGACGGTAGGCGACTATGATCCCCGCCACGTCCCGACTACGACGCGCCAAGACGACAATTTCTTCGACGTCGGCGGCCTCCTAGGTCCGGATTCGCCTCCGCGGGCTAATAAACGCTTAGGCCCCTCGCGGAAGGGGAGTCTAGCGGGCCCGACGCCGTCGCGGAGGGGGTCGACGATGGTGCCGGCGAGGCGAAGGAGCGCGTCGCCGTTTGATAGTTTCCCGGCTCCTGTGGCGGGGCCGCTGGATGACTCGGCGAATACGGGGGGCGCGGCGGTGTTTTTGCAGGATGTGGGGGGGTTGATGGAGGATGCCCCGCCGACGGCGGCGCAGGTTGCGCAGGCGGGGTTGGCGAGGAGGGGGAGCCAGGGGGGGTTGTTGAGGGGGTGGAGTTTTAGGAGGAAGGAGGAGAAGGGGGGGGTGGAGATGCAGAGTCTTGGTGGGAGGGATTCGGGGAATGGGGGGAGGACGCCGGTGCTGGGGGTGCAGATGCCGTCTGTGCCGTCGAGTCCGCAGAGCTCTCCGTCCAATAACAACAATAATGGTCCTAATGCGGAGGCTGGGAGGGGGAGGAGGAGGAGGAGGAGGGAGGAGGATGGGATGGATCTTAATGACGTGGGTGGGCTGCTTTTTGTGATTTAGATGATGGATTTGTGGTTTGGCGTTTTGGGGGGGTGGTATATCTTGCTGGCGTTTTGGGGGGGGGAGGTGGGGGGATAAAGTATACCCTGCATGTATGGATGCATATATAGCGATTATGATGGATGAGGGAAAGAAGGGGGGGTTGGAATAAGTAAATAGGGGTATAGAGAATAATATCTGTGAAGATTAGTTTGGAAACTAGAGTGATGTTTGTGAAGAATAGTTTATATTTTGCTATTAATGGAGGATAGTTTTCTATCGTGCTATTTTTAAAAACAGGTTCTATAAGGAGCAGTTTCTGTCCTGGTATTAATAGAGAACAGTTCCTATCTTAGTATGTAGGAACTATCCTGCCATCCCTAACCATATAACGCGGCCTACCATACGGTACATCCTTCTCAGCATCCGGCCACGGCCAAGGGCTCTTCCTACATAACTTCTCCACATCCTCCAGCGTCAACGTCTCATCAAACCGAAAATCCGAAGTCCCCTCAAAACCCGCACAAATAGACCCCCTCTGATACTCAACCACCTCATCGTATTCCCCCCTTCCATATCTCACTCTCCTTCTATAATCATCCTCCTCCGCTCCATCCCCATAATCCATCCACCGCGTAACAAACATCGCATTCCCCGCCTTCCCATAGCTCCTGAAATCAATCCGGAACTCCGTCCGACAGTACTGGCATGATATCAGACCTTCCGGGTTCTCAAACCCGACGATCTCCTCGCCGCGCGGGACCCGGATGCCCCACCATTCCAGATCCGACATCTCCATCACAGCGACGTGGCGGCATATACCCACGGCGCCGTACCAGGGAACCGGCGTCGGCTGCGCGGTAGGGATCATATACACCTTCTGTTCGCGAAAAATGAGGGAGCCGTCAAAGATGCGTGACTGGGTAGTGCAGAGTTTTGCGAAGCCCCAGAGATAGCTCATCTCCCTGTGCGATAGGAGGGATAGGAGGTCGGCGGGGTCGTTGCCCTGGCGGCGCGCTTTGAGGGCCATGCGGAAGAGGGTGGAGGAGAAGCCGGCGGGGGTGCCGCCGATGTAGAAGCCGAGTGAGTCTGCGATGCGGCATTCTAGGGCGTATAGGCTGGGGCGCTGGTGCAGGGGCGATGCGAGGTGGTTGGTGGCGAAGTGCATGTTGTGGAGGCGGTTGCAGTCGGGGCAGTGGATGTGGGTTGGGAGGTCGCGTTCGAGGAGGTGGAGGAATTTGTTTAGGACTTGGTAGTCAGCTTTCTTGAGGGATGGGAGGAAGGTTTTGAAATAGGAGTAGAGAGTGTGGCAGGATAGAGATAGGCTTCCTAGGGATTCGAGGGGGAGATGGCGTGCTATGAGGATGATGAGTTCGGGTGGGAGATCACAGAAAGGTGACGATTCTGGAGCTTGGGCTTGGGCTTGGTGGGATGGCGATGATTCTGGAGTGCTGGCTGGAGAGTTGGCTGGGGCTTGGAACGCAGGCTGTGATTCTGGAGAGCTGGCTGGGAAGTTTGCTGGGGCTTGCGGGAGAGGCGACGATTCGGGTTTGGGCCGATGCGTTAGGGAATGCAGGAATATGCGAGCGACAATGCCCATATTGAAATAACGATATCGATTTTCGTTAAACTGGTGATAGATTATGGCGTGAAAGGCGAAAGCCAAAAAATGATAGTTCTGCCGTATCATCCAAGATTCGTGAAGGCGGAAAGATGGAGAATTCGACAAATGCACAAGGAGGGGTTATAAGCATATATAGGGACGCGGGGAGACTATTTACACGCTATTCTAAGAATGAAGCCATAAGTTTAAAGTTGGCAGCACTATCTCGGTGAGTCAGGGGTTAGTTCAGGTACCAAACTTTAATGGATGTTCTCATCTGAGAATATTAGTATGGCATGATTATTTTAAGCGTGTGACTGGAGACCACCATTTACCGTAACTATGATTGAAATTATGATGCTTAATTACCCAAAGCTGTAATAAATAAGTTAGTTACTCATAAATAGAACGACAATAATGATTTATGTCAGCCTTAAAATTTAACACGGAGAATATGCTTACAGTTAGATTTGATTATACATTTCCTATCAATAGGGAACAGTTACCATTTCGCTAAATATAAGGAATAGTTTCTATCTTGTCATTTATAAAGAACAGTTTCTACGTCGCCATCCATAAAGAACAGAAACTGAGTAGGGGATATAATACAACAATGCCCCTAAAGTCATTAACTTCTAACGCTAATGGCCAAGGTTACAACAGTAGCAGAGTTCTGCAGAGTCCAGCATATCAAGCCTGCCATCCACAACCATATGACTCGGTTCCACATCGCCGCCTAGAACTATCGCATCTTTAGGAGCTGTCAAAGGACACCTCGCGCACAACGCCATCTCGTCCTGCTCAGTTATGAGCGAATCAAACCTAAAATCGTCGCTGCTTCTTCCCTCAAACGAAGCGCAGATAGAACCCCGCGGGTATATAGCGTCATCCCATAACCACTCATTACCTCCACCAAGTCGAACCTTCCACTTAACATCGTCAACATCCCTTCCCTCGCCGATATCCATCCAGCGCGTGACAAACATCGCGTTCCCAGCTTTTCCGTAACTCTTGAAGTCGATTCGCAGCTCCGTGTGGCAGTAATTGCAGTATATGATCCCCTCCTTATTCACATAATCATTCATCTCGTCAACCTCCGGGACGTAAATCCCGCACCAGCGTAAGTCATGCGTGTTCTTAAGCATGCAGTGGCGACAGAAGCCGAATTCCCCAAACAGTGAGAAGGGTGTCATCAGTGACGCCGGGAGCATGAATACCTTCTGATCGCGCATGAGGAGGGAGTCGTTCCGGATCCGCGCTTCGGAAATTTGGAGCTCGATGAACCCCTCTTTGGAGTTAATGATCTGTTTGTGTGATAGCAGACGTAGAAGCTCGGTAGTGTCTCGGCCTTGTCGATAGGCTTTCATGGCCATGAGGAAGATAGTCGAGGTGAAGCGGGGAGGCGTCTGGCCTAGGGAGTCTCTAGTCCGGCATTTTGTCCAGGTCTGACTGGCTGTGTGGCAATAGCGTTCTGTGACCAGGTGCCGCTCGGCGAGGGGTGTGTAATGCAGTTTGTTGCAGTGGGGGCAGACGATGTGGAGGGGGAAGTCTCGTTCTAGGAGGTGGAGGAAGGTATTCATTACTATGGAGTCGGCGTCTTTGGGAGGATGCAGGTTTTCTAGCCTGAAGCGAGACTCCGTCTTGAGGTGATACTCTGTCTTGAGGTGATACTCTGTCTTGAGGGATGAATAAAGATAATGACAGCATAAACTTAAGCATGCCACTGATTCGATAGGGAGGTGGCTTGTTGTGAGGTAGATGAGTTCTAGTGGGAGGTTGAGGAAAGGCGACTCCGGTGCTACGGGCTGAGTTTGGAGATGGCGTTGAGCAAGACGCTCAGGCTCAGATCTGCGATGGGTAGTTTCCATTTTGATGTAAGAATATTTTTTGGTTTGGTAACTGAGTATAAGTGTATGTGGTGAATAAGACCAAAATATCGTCGATGGCTGTATGTAGAGTTGTGAAGGCGGAATGAGAATCGACAAAGCGCAACGTAGGATTATAAGCATCGATGTGGAAGCTAGGGAATTACTTATTATTTATACACTATTCGAATCAGTCCATCGTTATAGGGTTTGACAGGTACCATCCGGTGAGTCAGTGGGGAAGATGGAGAGCCGATGAAGCTACCGCGTAGAGTTGGAAGCAAGTAGGAAGACAATTTATACACTACTCGAATAATGATGCCATAATTTTGGTATTTGACAGCGCTATCCTAGTGACTCAGGGGGGTTAGTTCAGGTACCAAACTTTGAAAATGGTTATTCTCACCTGAGAAATTTAATTTAGCTTCATTTTTTAAGCGCCTAAATAGACTGACCACCGATTATAGTAGCTGTGATTAAAACAAGGGTGTTCAGTCACTCAGGACTACAACGGACGCCGGTTACTCACAAATAGAAGGACAATGATAATTTTTATTAACTTTAATTCTTAACACAGAGATTAAGCTTATAGTTGGATTTGATTGTACATATTTTTTAGGATGACACCTATTGATCATAACCCTCCTCCACCTCCTTCTCCATCACAGCAAACGCCGGCAACGCACTAAACCACCCCGCAGTCTCCGTCCCAATCGCCTTCCCCGTAAACTCCGCCTCCTTATCATTAACCTTGACCGTCACCCCACCCCTCCCCCCCGCCGCCGCATCCGCCATCAGCTGCGCATGACAACACTTCTCCAGCGACGTAAACCAGAACACCGTAGACTCAATACTCATCCCACAAGTCAACAGCCCATGATTCTGCAGCAGCGCCGCCTTCTTGCCCCCCAACGCAGCAGCGATCTCCTGCCCCTCCTCCTCACCAAGCACAACACCTTTGAACGAGTCGTACAGCGCGTGGTCGTTGTAGAAGGCGCATGCGTCCTGGGTGATGATGTCGAGTTCGCGACCGAGCGCGCAGAAGGTGCGGCCGTAGATGGAGTGCGAGTGCGCGACGCAGTTTACCTCTGGGCGCGCGGTGTGGACGGCGTGGTGGATCATGTAGGCTGCTTTGTTGAGGAGGCGGACGGGGCCGCCCTCGACGATCTCGCCGGCCGCGTTGACGAGGATGAGGTCTGAGGCTTTGAGGAGCGGCCAGGCCACGCCGAAGGGGTTGACCCAGAAGGAGGTCGGCTCTACGGGGTCCTGGGGGCGGTTAGTTGCGGCTTTGGGGAGGTGGAAGGGGGAGGGCGCACGCGAAGGGTGATGTGGCCGGCGACGCCCTCATCGTAGCCTAGCTTGGCGAAGATGCGGTAGGCGAGGATGAGGCGGCCTTTGAGGTATGCGCGCTCTTTGTATTTGTCGTCGAATGTGCGGGGGGTGGGGAATTTAGAGCCTATCACTGCGGTGTCGACGGAGCTTTGGCCTTGCAATGCTATGGTGGCGGTATCGAAACCGGTTGCGGATGGAGGAGACATGATGATTGATAGATCTCGGTGGTGAATATAATAGAATAGTATGATGTAGAAAGAAGGGTGTTGAATTTAGCACATTTCCCCTCCTTTATAGATGTGCCACCCGCCGAGGTCTCCATATAGATACGGACTATACGAACATCTGACCCCGCTTACCCCGCATAATGCCCCTCTAGGCTTTTCTAGTAAGGTTGATTGACAAATATCTCGGATATCATAGGCGATAAGTGTATCGAGCCGTAAGCTGACAGTTATACGATCAGTAATTGCATTGCGCAAATTTCTCATGAGTGGTTGTCCATAATGGTGATATTCACGGCAGTTCTAAGGGAAATAAATGCTTTCGGTGACTTGGGCTATAATTATTAAAGATAGATCATTAAAACCCCTAATAATAATAATTTCCCTCGGCTTGAAAGCCAGTATTAGTTTCTCAACTTTAAACAACCCTACTTTAGACTCATATAAACCCAATATAAATCTTAGACAAAATAGGCAAACCGTTTATTTCGACAGTTATAGCTAAATCATCCTATTAAATTTAAGCTTTGTCAAATCCGTCACTACCAGTATTCCGGCCCAAGCTGAAACCACGTGATATCACGTGCCGACGATAGATCTTATCGTGGCTGATGGACAGACAGGGATAGCTCCGTATAATTTGGAATTGCCAACAAATTTCGTCGTCTGAGGTGAGACGCGTTGGAGCGTACACGTATTTTTATGGGAACATGTCAGCACTAAATATCCCCCGCGGCCTGTCACATCACGTTTCTGCCAAGCCTGCCATCCCTTACTTCGTGCTATTGGAAGCTTATGATCCTTAGGGATTCACCATCTCGGTGGTCTGGAATCAGGCTGGGGTACAGCTCACCGCGCTAAGCCCGCGTTCGTATGCTTTGTATGGGAATTTCGAGGAGGCGTTTGACGTACATCTCCAGAAAACCGGCTGGAGTATTGGTATGCCACCAATGGTATTCTCTGATTACTCACGGTCGGCGCCATTGGTCCATATGAGATGCAAAGGATCAGCTTCAGCTCCTTAAATTAATGGCAACTGTGAAAGCCATGAGGATTCAAGCCAGGTGGATACTATTTTCAGGCGCTCATAACATTGCCATTGTCGAAGCTATATTTAAGGCAAGTGCATCCCGTCTGCAACGTAAGTTTCCGTTTGGCATTTTCTTCACTCTGCTGGTTATATCTGCTTGTCGATTCTTATTCTATCCTCTGCGCTCTTTTGCAAACCAAACCCCATCCCCTGCTCTCTCACAATGGCGGAAATATGGGCGGACCAGCCTTTCAAGCTTATTCCAACCATGGTGATGAGGGACGACGTGAAGGTCAACCCGACTGTGAACCATATTGCAAACGAAATGGTGCTTGCCCATAATGCCATGATTCGCTCCTTGAACGCGATGTATCTGCAGGCACCGTATCTCAAATCAGACGCTGACAGCGGTGACCTCCTCATATATGCCAAATTTTGGTAGATACCCCGACTCAAAGATGCGGAATGGCTTCTGACTTTATAGGATCGAATGGATTCACGTACGGTTCTCCCCTCTCGGTGAAAAATCTCCGCATTGACAGTTCCTAGCATCACCATGAGTGCGAAGAAGAAATCCTATTCCCCGGCTTCGAGCGCGAGTCTGGTGTTGAGGGAATGATGGCTGCCAACGTCGTGCAGCACCACGAGTTCGCCCCAGGCTTCGACATTTGGGTGAAATACGTCAAGGACTGCCTGGACGCCAAATCCGAGAAGCGCTTCGAGGCCGACAAATTCCGCAAGCTCATCGACGGGTTTGCGCCGAAACTGACGCTGCACTTGGCAGATGAAATCGAAACACTACTCTCGTTGGACAAGTATGACGAGAAGAAAATGCACACGGTCTATATAGAGTTCGAGAACGTGATAAAGAACGCGGATTTCAAGAAGGTATGTATTTCCAGCGAGCGCGTGGAATACATCAGTTTGATCTGTACTGACCGCTTATAGGACGAGCTATACCCGCTTGTCGTTGGATCGCACGACAAGGGATTGAAGGGAGGCGAAAAATTCCCTCCAGTGCCTCAATTCGTCATATATATAGTTGCTTACTGGCTGTCGAGGAAGTACCGGTCGGTCTGGAGATTTAACCCTTGCGATTTCTTCGGAAAGAGACGACCGCTCTTCTTTGGTCCGACTGTGGAGGGCCAATGATATGTATTTCTGTGGCGAAGCCGTCGATCTTTTGGAGGCAAATTCAGCGTACAGAGTGATGCAGTTTCAAGGGTCGATCTTGCTCATATTTAACTAGGGATTTGAATCCTCCATTTCTGGTGATGGCGCAGGGTTGTATGTACTGTATGTAGTTCAGCGTTTGACAATACCAACATTCTCATTATATGAAACATCCGCTAGCTCCTTTCCCCTCTATTCCTACCTGGCTCACCGAGACCATGACCTTCCTAGTAAATAGCCGCTATAAATAATATATTGTATGTGCATACACTCCAGCCCAGTCCCAACCCCGTATTGGGCTGTCGGCGGTGGATATGCGGCACAGCACATCGGAGCCAGGAACGTGGGTGGTAATAAATAGATTTAGCGTACGGGCTGGCGTGTCGGGGAACTGAGTTTGATAGGATCGCTGTCGGGTATTAGCAAGGAACTACAAGGAACTGGTGTCTGTTGCGGGTCGATGGCGGAGGGGCTAGTTCGCACACAGCCTTATCTGCCTGCTGTGAGTCCTCTAGCCCTGCTATGAATACTTGGCAGCGAGAAACAACGACGGCTGTATATTTCCGTCTTTCGCGTCTCTGCCACTATTCTTCATTCTTTCGTCCTCATACTCGTTTTTTTAATTTACCTGTACACAAGACCTTGGCATAAGTGCATGGGCTTGGTGTGCAACATCTCCACGAACACGACACTCGTTTACCAGCTCATCCGCTACCCCGCTCAGAAACCGAACCACAAAATACAGTCCGACTACATAAACCACGATGGGCGACGCGGAAGAACCACAATTCCAGACGCTGGCGCAGCGAATTGCTGCCTTGAAGCAGTCACAAGCAGCCGACCAAAGCGGACAATCACAGAATGGCCCAGCGCCGAGCCAGAACAACACCGTGGCGCTCGTCGGAAAGCGACCCCCCCCTCCACCAGTCCCAAAGCCCTCCCGCCCTCTGAACGACTTCCGAAGCAATGCAGTTCCAGCTAATAGAAATATCGGCAACGAGCCCGCAGCACCAAAAGACCTGTTACCACCGCCAGTCCTTGATCGAGAGTTGAAGGAGCGGAACCCTCGACTATCTGAACGAAACCTCAAGAAACCCCCACCACTTCCATCGCGGAAGAGCTCACAACAATCTCTGAACTTGCCGGCTCTGCCAGCAAGACGGCCTTCGGAACAACTGGTTGTGCGAAAGGCCTCAAACGAATCGTTTAGGTCGAACTATTCTACACAGTCGGGCTTCTCGTATGGTGGCAGCAAATCGAGTGCATCATCTATTGATACGAACGCTACAAGGAAACTGCCGCCGCGCTTGGATGAGGCACCGTTGCCTGTTTTGCCCCCGTCACGAAGAGAACAAGCGGAAGAGAATGCACGGCTAGCTGCTCGGGGACAATTGACTACCACCCAGTCGTCCCCAGCCATTCCTCGAATTACGCGTCAAGGCGAGAATGAATCCTCCCGTCCTGCGTTGCCGTCACGGCCTAGCCAGGCACCGGCGTTGCCAACGCGCTCAAGGTCTAATGTGCGTGGATTCCGTGACGAAGAAGACGCGCCTCCGCCTATGCCACGACGACCTGCTACAAGCTCAGGAAGAGACGGGGCACCACCACCTATGCCAAGCCGGCCATCCGCAAATGCAGACTCGGCACCTCCACCTATCCCGTCTTCTTCCAAACCATCTATGAGACAGATAGATGCTATCAAAGCAAGGCAAGCTACTAGTTCTTCTGACGAAGTTTGTCTGATTTGCCGCGATTTCTCTGGTCCAGATGAAGTGGCGGCAAAGTACCCTCGCCAGTCTCTACCTAGAGGTAATAGCATAGACTATCTAGCTGATGGTCTATGTGGACCGTTTACATCTCATACCGACAAGGCCCGAGCCATATTCATGTGGTGCCATCTCAATATAGACTACGATGTCGACGCCTTCTTAGGGAACCGCGTCAAGTCCCAGACCCCCGATGAAACCATTCGGAAGGGTATGGGTGTCTGCGAAGGCTATGCTGGTGTCTTTGCCGCTATTGCCGTCCGGGCCGGCCTGGAGTGTCTCGTCGTTGGAGGCCATGGCAAGGGCTACGGTTATGTGGCTACTGGGCCAGGGCAACGGATACCACCTGCGAACCCCACGGGTCATGCATGGAACGCAGTGCGGATCGATGACGGAGAATGGAAGCTTTGCGATCCATGCTGGGGCTCCGGTGCTCTGGGTGGAGATAACAAGTACCATCGTGCCTTCACAGCTACGCAATTTACAGGCACTAATGAGGACTTTGGCCTCAAGCATTTCCCGACTAATAAGGCACATTTCTTCCGTGCAGACAGGAGAGTGCCGACCTGGGAAGAGTATATTCTTGGGCCTCACCGGGGTGTAGAGACTCTGAAGATATATAACACGGAAAACCATGGCATTGATAAGGCGACTATTCTGCCGGCGTTGAAAAATATCGAGCTCAATGATGGAGATTCAACACGATTCCAGTTTGCAAGGTTGTGCCAGCATTGGGACTTTGAGAGGCACGGAGGAGCTAAGCCATACTTACTGGCCATTAAAATCGGCGGCACGCATGCATATGCAGAGGATTTAGTGCCGCTGGAGAGGGACGACATGTATTGGTGGGTGGATATACCACACAGACAGTTGGGCAGCCCGGGAGAGACAGTTAAGCTCTACGCGATTGACACGATGAACGGGCAAGATGCACGTGGCATGACAAAGAGGGAGTTCATGGAGCGGAGGAAAACGAGCGGCATGAGCTTTGCGGGCGTGGCAGAGTGGGAACTCGTGTAACGCAAGTTGTGTTCGGCATGTTCACATGGAATTGGAGCAGTTTGGTGGAACGCTGACACAGCGATATGCATAGAGCATAGGACAAAGAGGCTGAGGGTAGAGCCTGAGAGATGGGGGCGGTGGTGGTATTCTGATATGCTGATACCCGAAACACGGCGCTCAGCTCTCCCCATGATTACGATAATATAAACGAATCCATGAATGCAAACGAGGACGGATTGAGGGCGCTTGCTAGAGTATTGTTGGCGTTGTGTAACGTTTAGTTGGGCTCCTATCTTGATATAGGAGACAATCCCATCCGCGTTTGTTAAATCTATCACTTCTTGTTACGAAAAAATCTACACGACAGTAAGGTCATAACTACAGTTGAATATAATATTTTAAATCGCAATACTGAGCAATGGAACTCTACCGTAGTAATAACCATTGTCGTGCAAGTTCAATGTGTTTCATGATGAGTAATGGAGGTGTGCGTTGGCCCGTACAGCAGCATCCTTGGCAGCTGTTGGATCCGTCTTTGTCTCCAACCATGCAGGAGACCTACTTCGTTCCAAGCTCAGCCTTGTCTATCCACCTCGCCCTCCTACTTGGCTGCTTGAAATAAAGGCAGCCAAGTCAACTACCATCAACTTCACTGCCTAAACTGGCCATTTACCTTTTCAATCTTTCATACTTTGCACAGTTTCTGAAGTCCTCCTGGTAGCTCGAGCGCCTTCCAAAGTCGGTTGTGGTTACTGGTGGATCATAGCTTCCCGATCTGCCAACCAGGCGTTCTACCAAGCACACCTCAACCTCAAACATCCCCACGATGCCATCGTTGAAACAAGCACGGAGCAAGAGAGCAACCCCCATAGCCATCGTCTCCAACAAAGGGCCCTGGTCGCAATGGCACGATCTCAACAACATTGAAACCAACTCTCCACCTCCAACAGCCTCTGCCGCCATGGGCTTCGCCGACCCCATAGCTGCGCCCGAGGCAGGCAACGCCGAGCAAGCGCCCCGATCTCTGACCTTTTTCGATCTCCCCTCGGAAACACAGAATGGGATAATCAAGCAAGTGAGTTTATCCCCGCCGATTAATTTATCGGCGCCCCGCTGTGGGTCAGGGTCCACGTCCAGTCTGGGGATCGTGGGGCAGAAATGGATAGCTTAGCTGACAGCGTGCCGCGATAGTGTACCGCGCCCGACCTGATATCGCTGTCCCTCGTCTCGAAGCACTTCCGCGATCTGGCGGCGGCGCAGATCTATCGAAACTTCCATATCATATTCCCGGATGAGGATGATGGGACTTACGAGGCCGATATGGATGGGCTGGCGGCTGGGCTGGACACGCTTGCTACGAGCGAGTACGACTATGCGAGATACCTGAAGGAGATTGTCCTCGAGAGCCTGAGTGGGGGTGCGAAGGGAGAAAAGGCCTATAAGTACTATACAAATGATGTGAGCTGCGGGAAGTTCATGAATACGCTGTTTTTGTTGACGCTGCGGAAGGCGAAGGCGTTGGAGACTTTTAAGTAAGGAAGCTCTCATATATCGCCCAGGGTTCGCCACTGACTAACATGCTGTATAGGTGGGATGTGCGCGTTGAATTGAGTCGGCCGGTCTACAAATCCTTACATAGTATCCCGGCGTTGCAGCACCTATATCTGCGTATGCACGCGGGACAGTCACTGTACCAACGGCCACCACCATTACAGTCACTCAAATACGTCCCCGATGATACAGTCGGTGATACTATCGAAGTTGCAAAAGCAATCAGGGAGGGTCCGGAAGCTGAACGTACGAAGATGACAAACGCAGAGGTGAAGGCGATTCTTGCCTCGCGGGTGACTGAACTGAAAACAGATCACGGTCCGCCTACAATATCGGGATTTAAGAACCTGAAGACTCTGTCTATCCTCGACATGGACAGTTTGGAGTATGTCAAAGAGATCAAGACTTGCATCCATAACTCATCTTCGACATTAAACAAGCTCCAGCTGTCATTTTCAGAGGCCCTGGCAAGGAAGGCGCGGAAACCACCTCCTGCTGACGACACGGGCGACGAATCGGATCAGGAAATCGATGAGTTTGGCAATATGATCCCGCCTCCACCTGTTGCAGCGTCTCCTTCCACGGAAGACGCTTCTGGTCCAGGCAAAGCTTTCAGGGCGGTCGAAGCTAAGCAGGCACAGGAAGCTGCGTTGGCTCAAATTTTTGGTCTAGAATCGAAGACGAAGGAGTTGTCGGGCTCGGATACGAGCGACGAAGAAAAGAAATCCGGTGCTGGCATGGACGATACTGTGAACTCATTTATCAATGAATTTGCGGTTCTGTCAAAGAAGTTGATGGGTGCTCCAGGCATGTCTGATCTCACTGCGGAACAGAAAGAATTTATGAAGGCCGTTGAGAAGGGGGCTAAGAAATACTTGAAGGGCAAAAAGGTGGCTCTTGGTGGGAAGTCTGGTAAAGATGGGTCGGACGAGGATTCGACCGCCGGAAGCGCAACTGAGAAGGCTACCCCGGCATCTTCTTCCGATGCTAGTGAAGTTGAAAAGGCAGACGAGGAAGATACATCCAAAAGCACGGAACCCAAAGAGAAATATGTCGGTTTGTTCGACAATGAGGGCAAAAAAGGCCCCAAAGCGCACCAATCTACCAGCGACAGCCCTCACCCGGAGGATATTGATGTTTGCGAGCCAGAACCTGATTCCCAAGATGCAGACAAGTCTACGTCAGAACTTGTGGCAGAGGAGACCGCTGGTGAGATTCTGACTACAGATGTTGGAACTGAGTCTAAAGAGTCGTCAACACCGGCTACACTTGAACTTGACGATAACGCCCATCGAGAAATCCTTGAACTAGCACTCGCAACGCGAGCGCTTGCAGGATTCCGGTTTAACAATCTTGCGACCGACTCGCTCCAATACATGGTGATAAAAGAGGCTGCCGAAGCACATAACCGATCGCTGGAACAAAAGGCTAATACCATGAGCGACTATGTGCGTAAAACCCGTGGATTGACTCTAAAGTCATTATCGATATATCTCATCCCCATCAAGACGTCTGTTCTGTCAAGGGCTGTTGATCTCCATGTCCTGAAGCGCATCTCATTGCTCAACGTCGGATCTCAAGCACCCTTCTGGAACTACCTCGCGAAGCAGAACCAATTTTCTCCGCTGCCTCTGTGCAAGATTCACACCGACAATGTCACTCTTCCTTTCCTAAAGTTCGTGAATCAGTTGGAAAACCTGGTGGAACTATTCATCCTAGAACGCTCTACGAAAAGTTCGGAGTACAGCTTTGCGCCCAAGACTACGGTTACGAGTGACAATATTCGGCGTTATGTCATCAAGAAGCACGCTTCTTCGCTGAAGAGACTGGCCGTCAAGAATGAAAATGACTACACGTGGGATGCGAATGTGAAGTTTTTGGAGTTGCTTTGCCGGAAGGGAAAGAATCTGGAAGAGCTCGGTATTAGCTTTGCATCTCCTGCTCTGGTATGTGATATTTCTTTTGTCATGCTTCTTCTCAATTGGTGCATCTGTCAGATCTTCACGAATATAGAACGAGCAATTCTGACATATTGTATAGCATACTTTCAACCAATATCTCCCAGGCTTGGTCTCTCTCAGAGCACTCCACATAATAAACTTCCGCAACGATGACACTTGTCATTGGGTTATGCGTGAGATTCCTAGGTTTATCGCCGACGCCTTGTCAAGCCATCCCGGCATGAAATTGGAATACTTGGCTCTAGGTAACACCGTGGGGCGACTCGTATGGAAGGTCAAAGATGCAACCAAGCCCAAGGATCAGGGGAAGGGTAAAGCTGCCATGTATACAGGTAACACAAGCATAATCTCTGAGGAGAAGCAGGACGACAGCAACACTGACGATAGTGATGAGGAGGATGACTCTACACCGGGCCTGAGGCTTGAGACCGTTGACTGCGGCCGGTTTTATGACGTTCTGGGCGTGCGTATGTGGAAGAAGGAGGTTCTACTGGGCCGTTTGTGACAACGACAGTTTGGTGGTCATAGTCCGCCGCCGCCACCGCCTGGCTGGTAAGATGTGAGACGTGGGGAGTCGTGAGATGACTGAACTACCATGGTTCCCCAACTCAGACAGGCAAAGGAAAGGCAAGGGAGAGATCGATAATACGGACACAATTTGGCGCGAGTATTAGATATTTTATTTTCTACGACGGAGCAAGATAGCGAGGATGATTTTTATTGGGGCACCAAAGCACACATACCCAGGCTAACGTATCATTCTTTTGGGCGAATGGCAAGCGAAATTGGCGCTTGAGCATGGACTGGATTGCTTTTTCTTAGGGGGATTGGGGACTGGGCATTACATACTAGGTTTAGGACCAAGGTAGAAGATTTTATCAAAGGATTTCCAGTCACTTCGTAATATCATTTTGTTCCATCTAGGTCACGGGACCTGATTCTTGAACCTGTTTGCGGTAAGCGGCGAAACTATTTCCCGCCCGTCTGGGGTAGCGCAAGGCTTCTGATGAACTTTTATGCGCCGCCGTCGTAAAAGCCTGATGTTCAAAGGCTCGGTCTCCCTCAGACGCCAATACTACAGTCTCTTTCAAACGTCCCTCAGTGATTTTAATATGGGTCGCGGAGGCAAAAGAGTAAGTCTACACATGCAATTGGCGATTCTAGGAAACTAATTGACCCTCCCCAGGGCGGACGTGGCGGTGGCAGAGGCAAAGGCCGTGGAGGTGGGGGTGGTGGTCGCGATAGTCGCGATAACCGGGTGAGCTACGATAAAATCGACAAGACCAACGAGAAGTTCGAGCGGTACTATGATAGCATCATTGAGCTGCCGCAGGAGGAGCGCGCGGAGTTCTGGGCGGCGCTGAGGAGGGATTTGCCAAACAGCTTCCGCTTCGCGGGGTCCAAAGGGTATGTGGTTTTTTACCCTTCTTGCGTTTGGATACGTATGCTAATATTGGATATAGACATGCCTTGGCTGTGCAGAAGCAGCTTCGTGAGCGCTACATCCCGGAGATCACCAAGATCGAGCATTACGATGGCACGGCGGTCGAGGCCCCTCAGCCAGTCCCCTGGTACCCTGATGAACTCGCCTGGTGGATGACGACGCCGAAGAACGTTGTGCGACGCTTCCCTCCATTCGCGGCTTTCCAGAAGTACCTGGTCTCCGAGACCAGCGTCGGGAATATCAGCAGACAGGAAGTCGTCAGCATGATTCCCCCGCTTCTCATGGGTATTGAGCCCGGTATGACCGTTTTGGATATGTGCGCGGCGCCGGGAAGCAAGGCGGCTCAGCTTTTGGAGATGGTTCATAAGGGCGAGGAGGCAAGGATACGCAATGCTCTGCGCCTGCACGCCAAGGAGGATGGAAGAGAGATCAGCCCTGGGCTTGATGTTGTTGGTGATGAGGACTTGAATGTCGACTCTGAGGACTTTGGTAGGGCTACTGGCCTGCTCATTGCCAACGATTCCGATTACAAGCGCAGTCACATGTTGATCCATCAGCTTAAGCGCCTTTCGTCCCCGAATCTGATTGTTACCAACCACGACGCTACGATTTTCCCTTCGATCAAGCTGCCATCGACCAAGGAAGACCCGGCCCAAAACCGCTACCTGAAGTTCGATCGCATTCTCGCAGATGTGCCTTGCTCCGGAGACGGAACGTGCCGCAAGAACCCTAACCTGTGGCAAGATTGGAGCCCTAGCAACGCTCTCGGCCTCTACGTCACTCAAGTCCGCATTCTTGTTCGTGCTCTGCAGATGCTCAAGGCCGGTGGACGAGTAGTCTACTCCACCTGCAGCATGAACCCCGTTGAGAACGAGGCAGTTGTTGCTTCGGCCATTGAGCGCTGTGGTGGGCTGGAGAAGGTCCAGTTGATCGACTGCAGCGACCAACTGGTTGGACTGAAGCGCAAGGAAGGTCTCAAGAAGTGGACCATCATGGACAAGTCCGGTAAGGTCTGGGAGGACTGGCCATCTGTCGAGGCTGAGAACCAGAAGAGCGGCGCCAACCACGCCACTGCTCGCCTTGCTGAGGGCATGTTCACTCCAACCGGCGAGGCGGCTAAGATCCCGCTTGAGCGCTGTATGAGAGTCTACGCGCATCAACAGGATACCGGTGGTTTCTTCATCACCGTTCTCCAGAAGATGACCGAGTTCAAGGCAAAGCCTGAATCCGAGGCCAAGAAGTCTGAGCCAAAGCCAGCTGTTATCAGCATCGTCGAGGAGATCGAGGCTCAGCCAGAGCCAGCTCCAGGCGCAAATGTTGCTCCAAAGATCAAGGCTGCTGATCTCCTTGAGGGTTCCACATCAACCGACCTGGAGGATCAAAGCGTTCCCGCTGTTGCTCGCGAGAACCAGGCTAGCGACAAGCCAGATGCTACGCTCCCAGCAAAGCGCGCGTTCGACGACAGCGATGTCGCGCCATCCTCGCCGAAGAAGGCGAAGATCGAGAGCAACGGCACCGAAGTAGAGACCTTAAACCTCGACAACCGCCAAGTTCACTTCCCGCCCCCCCCAGGCGCCGAGCTCGACTCAACCGTCCGCCCCGGCGACTTGCGCCCCGAGACCACCACCCCCGCCGCTACCACCTCGCTCCCCGCCCCCATCAAAGCCAAGGGTCGCAACCAGCAGCAGTTCGAGGAGCCATTCAAGTACATCTCCGGCGACCACCCCGAGGTGCAATCCATCGAGGAGTTCTACAAGCTCTCCCAGCGCTTCCCGCGCGATCGCTTCATGGTGCGCAATGCGCTCGGCGAGCCGGCGAAGACGATTTACTACACCTCTGCGCTGATCCGCGATATTCTGGTCGAGAATGAGGGAAAGGGGATTAAGTTCATCCATGGAGGCGTGCGCATGTTCATGAAGCAGGATGTGCAGGGTGAGGGCGTGTGCCGCTGGCGCATTCAGTCTGAGGGTATGCCAATCCTCGAAGGCTACGTCGGCGAAGGCCGCGTAGTGCGCCTTTACAAGCGCGCAACCCTGCGCAAGCTGCTGGTGGAGATGTTCCCCAAAGTCACGGATGGGTGCTGGAAGGAGCTTGGGGAGATCGGGGAGCGCGTCAGGGATATCGGGATGGGGTGCTGTGTTCTCCGCATCGAGCCTAGTGATGAGGAGGATGGGTTTAAGGAGAGGATTGTGCTGCCGCTGTGGCGCAGCTTGCATAGTCTGAATCTGATGCTTGCGAAGGAGGATCGCACGGCGATGTTGTTGAGGATATTTAACGAGAATGTGCCGCTTGTTAATAATCACCATCCGGCGGCGAGGGCGGCGGCGGTGGTGGATGCGGCTGTTGCGGAGGCGGAGGTTGCTGAGGCGGAGGTTGCGGAGGCGAATGGGGAGGAGGCGGTGGTGGAGAAGAGTGAGGATGTTGAGATGGATGCTGCGGAGGCGACTATCGAGGTAGAGGCGGGTTCGGATCAATTGTAAATGTCTAGGGTGGCATTGTACGCATAGAGAGTAAAAAGGCGTTTTCATCAATAGCTTCTGCGATATAAAGGAAATAACATTCAACTGCAATAATAGGAACCTCATGGCTATGTAATTGTGAACTCCGTTGATTTAAAACCGTATGTGGTTTCGCCTGATTAATGACATCTATCATACATTATATACAAATTTATGGTACTGTACAATATCGTACATCTATCCCCCTATCCTTCCTTCCCCGTGCGGGTTTACTCATTAAGCATACCCACAACCAACTTCGTGATCCCATCAACCCCATGCCCATTAATAGCAGAAATCGGCAACGCAACCAACTCCCTCACATACCCATCCTTCTGCCCACTAGGATGCTCCTCCCCCCCCCCACTAACCCTCTCCAAATACCCCCTCAACCTCTCATAATTCTCCTTCGACCCCTCCAAATCCGCCTTACTCGCCACCACAAACCAGGGTTTACTCGCAATCCCCCCCGCATCCTCGCTACGAGGGACTCTATCGTGGTAGCTCGAGCCACGGGGTTCATCCTCGTCCTGGCTGGGTTGGAGGGGACTCCATTTCACAATCTGCGATTTCTTCTCTTTGGCGACTTCTTCTTCGATCTTCATACGCTCGTACATCCCGACTTCGCGCCAGAGGGATTTTAGTGCTGTCACGGCGTCGCCGGCGGCGAGGTCGATTACGAATGCGAGGACGCGTGCGCGCTCGACGTGGCGGAGGAAGGAGACGCCGAGGCCGCGGTCGAGGTGCGCGTCTTTGACTAGACCGGGGATATCGGCAATGGTGTAGTTCGTGCGTGGTTCGCCGGTCTCGTAGCTTGATACTGTCAATGGGCGGCCTTTGTGGTTGTCCAGCACCACAGTACCGATATTAGGTTGTAGAGTCGTGAAAGCCCAGTTGCCCACGCGGGCGCGAGAGTTGCTGACTGCGCGCAGAAGCGTCGATTTACCTGCGTTCGGTAGTCCGACAAGGCCTACGTCTGCGAGCAGCTTTAGCTCGAGCTCGAGAGTGATATGTAGCCCCTCAGATCCCTTGGTGGCGTACTTTGGGCGCGAGGCACCCTGGGACACGAAATGTGGGTTTCCAAGGCCACCAACGGCGCCTGCGGCCAGGAGAATGGGCTTCTCCATCGGCTGGCTGAGGTCGAGGTTGATCGGAGCCATCTCCTGCGCCGACGCAAGATGAGAGCGGCGCGCACGCGGCAGAGTCGGGAAGTCAGCGGTGGCAATATCTTCCGGCGTAATAGCCGGGTAAAGCAGCCACTTATCGCGATCCCATTTATACGGCCCAGTGTGCTCGGGCACATCACCCTCCGGCGCATCACCCTGAAACTGCAATTTCAGCTCCTCATTCGAGACCGGGTCCACGCGCTCAATCTCGCGAATCACAGTTCCGACAGGGACTTGGATTACGACGTCGTCTCCGCGCTCGCCGCCGCGGGTCTTGCCCTGCCCGTTCTTGCCGCGCCCGGCTTTGATGATGTTGCGGCGCGCGAGCTTGTGCAGAGAGGTCTCGCCGCGGACGGCTTGGATGTAGATGCTTCCCCCGTAGCCGCCGTCGCCGCCGTTGGCGGGGCCGGCGGCGATGTATTTTTCTTTGAGGAAGGAGATGCAGCCGTGGCCGCCGTCGCCGGCGTGGAGGTGCACGGTGGCGCGGTCGGAGAAGATGGTGCGGCCGTAGTCGGTTGGGGGGGGGTTGAGGTGCGAGACGGGTTGGTTATTGAGGTGTACTGGGATGCTGGAGAGGGGGTCGGGGTCGGATGAAAGGGCTCGGGGGGTTGTTGAGAGGTGTCGGGGGGGTTGTTGGTGAGAGAAGCATTTTTGAGCGAGGCGAGGGAGGGTTCGAGGAGTCGTGGTGGTGCAGAGGAAGGGGTAGAGGAATGGCGTCAGAGTCCCTGGGGCTGTTGGACATCGAGGCGGCATGGTGAATGGGGGAAGAAGCCCCTTTGGTTCACTCAGTGGTGAATGTGGAAGGAGCGTCGTCGTCGCTCTCCTCCTTGAACTTTTTGATAGAGGCTGCGGAATAAATAATCTCGGCCACCGTATATTCTAGGACACGCCTAATTGTTAGTAGCGTACCGTAGCGTACTTCTGCCCTGAGTACCCTACAACCTCCCCTGTACCAATCATATTGCTCTATCTATCACAGAGCCTCGCCCAATACAGCCTCCTTCTGTCAGATATAAAAGACGGGCATCATTATACTTCTATATATTAGTCCATATATTGACCATATATACCCATATATAGCCCATAATATACAACATATACTGCAGTGCGTGCGTGTCAAACTGGCCCAAATCCCTCGGTAACCACCTCTACTACGATGGGGCGCTGGGCTGGCTGGCTACCTGACCCCTCAACTGCCCGACTCGTGCAAAATCGATGCGTGTATCCGCGTCTTAGCTGCATGAGACCGCTTCTTTGACCGGCCGTCGAATAGACCCTTGGTCCAATTGAATGCACCTCCTCCTTCTCTACCTTCTGCCGGATCACCAATTCATCCAGAAAATACTGCAGAAGCTGCCCTTTAACGTTACAATCTGCACACCGCGAGTGGAACAACTGACACTCGAGCCACGACAGCACAGCAGCTGCATCTCCTGCATCCGCTGCATCGGCTTCTGTTCTGTCAGCGCTGGGAAGGGAAGGGACACAAACACGTAGGAATACCTTCTCTCTCCCTCTCTCCCTCTCTCCCTCTCTCCCTCTTCTGTTCTCTTCTTTCCCTCTTATCGTGTATTTCCATACCCATAAATACCTGTTTTTCAGCACCCGTTCCTTCCTCCGTGGCTTCACAGTGTCCAGTCGGGTCGCGTGTTGTCAACAGTGCCCATTGTGCTTGCTGGCCCAAACCGCACTGTACTGTACCTCACCAAACAGAGCCGCGTCGCAGTGTCTGTGACGTGCAACTCAACTCCCAACGATGCATAATCGAAGGTGAGTTGGCGGCTCCTTCCCAGCAGTATACAAGCCCTCGAGCACTTGAACCTCACTTCCCCTTCCCTTCCACATGGCCCATGTCGCAAACACCAGTGCTACACCAATTCTACACACATGACTCCAATTCACTCACACCTCTTTCCAAATCTCTCCAGTAGATTCACTTCATTGACCCTCCCCTCCAGAGACAGAGACCCATATCGAGAACGAGAAAAACCCGAAACCATGGATCCCGACTGCGCGATCTGCTCGTCGCCCGCGCTCGCACAATGCGACTGCGAAGCAAAGGGCCTCGACACCGCCGTCCGCCAGGCCGAGACAAGAATGATGACCACCTTCTTCTCCGACATCCGGTAATACCCCCCCCCCCCCCCCCAAAAATAATCGCCCAGTCACTCCCCAGCAACTAACATCCCCTCCAGGGCCTGGGTCCGCGGCCACGCACAAGACTACATCCTAACGTACTTCAACGTCCTCACCACCCGCCGCCGCGAATCGCACTCAATGCACATCTCCCACCTCACCGAGCGCGCCATCTACTACTACGGCACGCGCCCACACCCCACCGAGATCGCGGCCGCCAACGCAGAGCTGAAGCGCGGGATCGACGAGGACTGGCGCGCCAGCGTACAGCGGTACCCAGAGGTCCTCGAGTACTTCTACAGTCTGGTGACCTTCACCCTACCGCGCGACGACGACTCAGCTGTTAAGGACCCGCCGCTGAGTGCACTGACGGGGGCGAGGATGAGGGAGATGAGCGGGGGGGGAGGGAAGGGGAAGAGGCAGGAGCGTGTGGAGGGTGGGAGGAGCACGCCTGGGGTGGGGAGTATTCGGAGACCACCACCGCCGCCGAGCAGCGGGTACGCGTATGGTGGACGGTACTGAAGAGTTGGGAGACAGGGTGGGAATGTAACGACGAGATATGTTTCTGTGGGGGGGAGGTGGGATTCTACTTGTTTTGATGTTTGCAATACGTTTTTATTTTTTCGCGCTGGGGCGTCTGGGTCGGCATGGGGGAGCATAACATAGCACTGGCGCGTTTTGCGTATTCAAACATCTATCGAAATTTTCCAAAGGGAGAACAGGGAGGGATTGAGGGATGGAGGGAGGGGAGGCTTCAAGTCAGGAAACGTCTTACGAGATTAACGACTTTTATCACGCATAACATAGCTCACGGGTTCACTCAAATGATGGGAGTAGTAGACATGTCAAACGTTTTTTTTTCTCTTACGAAATCATGAAAATAAGCCAGTTGTCCATTATTATTTTTATACGTGACCGAGACAAAGACGGACCCCCAAAAATATATATCTCCTGGTTTTAAAAAGTATACACAATGCAAGGGATAAAAATTTGAAGTTTTTCGCAACAAGAGTGGGGGAGGGGAAATCTCCCAAGGATCCGAATATGCTCGCTGTAAACAAAACCGGATGAATGGGATTTTTTGATGATGAGTGAGTATAATAGGCGCGCATGCTCGGGGGGGTTGAATCAAGACGCTATGCTTTTCGGACTGTGAAAATGACGGGGTTGTTTGCCATGTTGGTAGTGGTTGTTCGAGGTGAGTAATTTACTCCTTGTCCTCGCCAACAGTGACGGCCTTGACCTTCTCAGCGACGTCGGCGACGGTGTCCTTGACGGTCTCGACGGCAGCGGCGACGACGGACTCCTCGGACTTCTTGGAGCCGTTGGTGGCTGGGGCGGACTCCTCGGCGTCGAGCTTCTCGATGTCCTTCTGGGCCTTGGCGACGTTCTGGGATAGTTAGTAATTTGCAACGGTTAATGGGTAGAATCTGTATGTATGACATACCTTCTCGGTCTGGGCCTTCTGGTCAGCTCTCCAGAATGCGAGCTTCTCCTGGGCCTTGGCGAGGACGGCTGGGATATCAGCGGCGCTCATTGGTGGCTCAATGCCCATGGAGCTGCAGTCCTCCAAAACAGCTGGTGGGAGAGTGAATTTGCCAGGAGCAGGGGCGGCGGGGGATGCAGCGGCCTTGCGTCCCTTCTTGCCCTTCTTGCCGCCGGTTCCAGCGAAGTACTCCTCGTCTTCCTTCTTGGCAACCTTCATGCCCTTAATTCCAGAGTCGTCAACAGTGCGCTGTGCCTCGGCAGTGAGTCCACTTGGTGCGAGAAGGGGCTTGCTGGCTCCGTTGGCACTGCTGGGGTCAAGGTAATGGATCAAGCTCTGAGCACGGCGGATCTCATCGAGGTAGGCGGGCTCGCTGGCCTCAGCAAGGACCTTCTCGGCGCGCTCACGCTTCTTCTGCAGGTTGAATGCCTCTTGCTCGGCCTTTATGCGCTCACGGGTCTTCTGGCGTTGCTCGTATTCGTGGGATTGGAAGGCCTTCTTCGCCTTCCAGTGGTTATCCTCGATGGCGCGAACAGCTTGGTATTTTGCTTGAGATTCCTTGTAGAGATCCTCGCGCTGGGAGCGGAGGGCGTGGATGTTCTTGAAGACCTCGTCTTGCTCGGCCTTGATAACGTCTACTTCGGCTTGGATTTTGTTGTACTCGTCGCTGCGGGCCTTGGCCACTGGGTCGTCGAGGGAATCCCTGAGAACCTTGATCTTGGCCTTAACATCATCGATTCCCTTTTGCGAGTCCTCGAAGCCGGCGAAGTTCTTGCGCTGCTTGCGGAGCGACGAGACCTCGGTCAATGCCTTCTTCTCGTCCACCAGCTTCATCATGCCCCCGTTGACTTGCTTCTCGAGGTGATCGATCTGGCGATCAATCTCATCGACATTCTTGAATGCAACACGGCTGCGTGCAGCCTTCTGTTCGGCGATGCGGCTCTTCAATTGCTCGTCGAGCTTCTTGATCTGGTCAAAGACTTGGTTACGACCAGCTTTGCCGCCGGCCTGCTCCTTTCTGATCTCGTTGAGCTTCGTCTGGAGCTCTTGGCGTCTCTTCTGGGTAGCAGATGGGGTGCCATCCTTGTTCTTTGGTTGGGCGAGCTCTAACTTTGCTTTGGCAGCGTTCTGGAGGAGGTCAGTTACTGCCCCGAACGGGAAGGAGCTTGGTGTCATATAATGACTAATTGAAGCTGTGAATGATGAATAGGAGGTCCACATACGAATTTATCCTGGGCAACCTTGTGCTCCTTCTTGGCCTTCTCCTTTGCTGCTTCAAAAGCGGCATCATCTGGCTTCTCTGGTCTCTTCTTCTCGGTGACTGCTGGAACTGAGACCACCGTCTCAGCTGCTGGGGCGGTTTTTTCGGACATAATGACTATTATAAATCAAACCAAGAATATGTAAATGTCTTGGAATAGTAAGAAACAAAGAATCCCACTTTCAGAGCCTTTAAATATTGCCGCAGTCCAAAAGAAAGGGTGCAGCTTGCAGGGTCCCAGAAAGTCAAGGACACTTTTCTCGGAGTGCGCCTACCAACTTTAGAGTCCAAGCGAGTGAAATTCTTAGCGCGGCTGGGGGTGGACTTTGGCAGAACCGCATGGATTGTCCTCAATTGGCTTTCGTTATTTCCCGACGTTCAATTTAATAGTTACTAAAACCTGAAGCCAAAGGAATAAATTCCAGCGGCCTTTACTATAGGTATAATAAATCACTCTAAATTATTAATATAAATCTTTAAGCTAAATACAGTCCTTCTTTAGAGTCTTTGGGCGGCACGAGTAATCTTGATAGCATATCTGGACGGTTTTTGGGGACTGTTCACTCGGACCCGCTTTTTGGCTAGCGTGATAGCGGGCTGCATCCTTGCAGCACTATTTTTGTTGCCTCAAAGTTGAAGATCAACAGAAAAGAACTGCAAAATCACACCCCAACACCAACAACTCGCATTTTGATAGCTTCATTCAACCTCTGGCTAGTTGATCATCGCGATGGCCGACGAAGACCAACAAAAAGCGAGGGATATCGCCGATCGCGAGGTAGCAAGACTTTGGCGCGCATGGAGAACCGTTCATCAGATGGTCAATGACAGAGTGCGTGGTCGCAGTGAGGAGCCGGTACATCAAGTCACTAACAGGGTCTATAGGGTTATGAGCTGAATGAAGATGAGTTGAGCATCTCGCTCGCTGAGTTCAAGAACCGATTCACAAATGACGGCGTTCCGGAGTATGTTCGAGCAGATACGGCCCTCGATTTCTCCCATTCAAATGCTGACCTAGTCACAGTCGCAAGAAGATGATCTTCACCGCTCGTCCAAGTGTCGAGATGGTCGCGCGATACTCTACTCCAGCAACCGCCGCGAACCCAAACCCACCCAAGGCTGACGTGGGCACGATCTACATCGAATTTCTCGCAGATACCAATGTTGGTATCAAGCAAATGCGATCTTTCGCCCAGGTCCTGTCCCAAGGCAACTTCCACACCGGCATTCTGGTCACCCATGTCCACATCACACCCGCCGCAATGAAGATTGTTCCCGCCGTTGCGTCAGAGACCAGAATCGAATGCTTCCTGGAGCAGGATCTCCTCGTCAACATCACCCACCACGAATTGGTTCCGAAACACGTTCTGCTGAGCAAGGAAGAGCGATCCAAGTTATTGCAGCGTTACCGCCTGAAGGACACCCAGTTGCCTCGCATCCAAGTGGGAGACCCAGTCGCCAGATACCTGGGTTTGAGGAGAGGACAGGTCGTCAAGATCATCAGGACCAGTGAGACGGCTGGACGTTATGCCAGTTACAGATTGTGTGTCTGAGTCAAGGACAATTTCTGTGCAAGCAGTGGGAGTTATTGGGTGGCGTTATCAAGGTAGAAAATGCATAGGCGCAGGCGTACAAGTACGGCGGAAACGGGGTCAAGCCGCAGTGTATTATACAGTACAATGGACCAATCTTTATAGGAATTTCCGGCACTCCACCGTTTATTTGGACTTCTGGGAGACTTTGGCTGTACTAGATGATGACCTGTGCTGTCCAATCGAGCAGATCGGCGGGAAACTGTATTCGCCTTCCACGCCTCTTCTCACCTCTAATAGTGGGATTAAGATATTAAGCCAGAGACGAATACTATACAAGGCTGTAGTTCATAATTACAATGAGGTCATCTAAAATGAATTGCGCATATTCCAATGTGAGGAAGATTATAGAACAAGCTGACAAGCTGCATCATATCACAAGCTCACCGAAGAAATGCTTATAACCCACCTCCCGCCGCTACGGGGCCCATAACCATAACATGGAAAAACTCAACATATAAACTGTCTTTTTCACCTGTCATAATAAAACCTGTTATACAAAAATTCATGAACAGTATCCGTCAAATATTAAACAGGCAGCTTGCTCGTGCAGTACGCTCTTCTGTGGCTCATCCCATAGAAATACATATTATGGGGGCTTGACGAGGCTCTCCATCAGCCTCGCCCCTGAGCACGTGACGGTCGCATGTTCCTAGCGGGTGGTGGAGAAAGTTTCCCACTAGCGTCAAAAAAGTCCCAAGGAGAAGTTGGATGGCCAAAGATATTGAGGATCTATCTAACATCCGCAACAAATTCCATTCGCCCTCTTCTAATTCCACCCCTTTACCTTCCTTATACGCCCATCAAACAGTGGCATTCGTTCTTTTTACTCTTCATTGTCACATTATTAGCAACTTAATTCTTTATCTCCCCTGAGGGACCTCCAACCTCTACCATGCTCAACGTTTGCAGAAGAGGCGCTGCCTCGCTGTGCAGAGTTGCCCAGAGTTCGTCGAGAAGCGCACTCCCATTCTCGCGAACCTCTGTCTTTGCCTCCAAGTCGATTCAAATACCGAAAACTGCCATTGCGGCGAGATTTCTTCACGCCCAGCCTGCGACTCGATACTTTCACAACGACCAAGAGCAAGTCTTCGACCCCAAGGATGATATTATCGCGAGGTCAAACGAGGATATCGAGATTATCACGAAGTTCCAGGAACTTGCGGATAAAGGACATGTCCACCCAGCGATTATCAAGGAAATTACGGACACGATGGGCCACGAGACCATGACTGATGTGCAACAACTCACAATTGCCGAGACACTGAAGGGAACAGACGTGTATGCACTCCATCACTTTTGCCACTTTTAAGATAAAACGCTAATAACAACTAGTATTGCGCAAGCAAGGACAGGTACCGGCAAGACTCTAGGATTTCTCATTCCCGTTTTACAGAACATCTTGAAGGCCAGCCCGGAACTTGCGGGTCAGGGTCAGAGGATGCGCGGCGGTTCCAGATCCACAGCTTCGGATATTCGTGCAATTGTCATGTCGCCTACCCGTGAGCTTGCTGAGCAACTCGCCGTCGAGGCCCAGAAGCTCTGCAGAGGCACCGACATCAAGGTTCAGGTCGCAGTTGGTGGAAGCAACAAGAAGGCGATGCTGTACCAAATGCAGCGTCAGGGATGCCATTTGCTTGTGGCCACTCCAGGACGTCTCAACGATCTCCTGACCGATCCATACAGCAGGGTTTCGGCGCCCAATCTCAAGGCCGTCGTCCTTGATGAGGCTGATCGCTTGTTGGATCAAGGTTTCTCCAAGGATATCGAGGCCATTCTCGACCTTCTTCCAAACAGAAATATCACCGATCGTCAGACTCTTCTCTTTTCCGCCACTGTACCGCGCGAGGTGATGAGCCTTGTGAGGAGCACATTGAAGCCCGACTTCCAGTTCGTGCAGACGGTCAAGAGCGATGAGGCGCCAACCCACGAAAGGATTCCTCAGCACGTTGTGTCGTGCAGGGGGTTCGAAAACGTTGCGCCTGCCCTCGTTGAGATTTGCACAAAGGAGATCGCGAAGGTCGCCCAAGACCCAACCCAACCTCCATTCAAGGCAATTGTCTACCTGCCATCCACCGCCAACGTCACGCTTTACGCTGGCATTCTCGAGTCTCTCAGCCAATCTGAAAACGCTCTTTATGGCACTCACCCGCTTCACCCAGCTGAGGTTTCGGCGATGCACGGCAAGCTTACTCAACAGCAGCGTACTCGCGTCTCGGATCGCTTCCGTCGCGCTAAGTCCGCCATTATGGTCTCCTCCGATGTTACCGCTCGCGGTATGGACTTCCCCGGCGTCACTCACGTCATCCAAATCGGTGTTCCCCCCAACCGTGACCAGTATATCCATCGTGTTGGACGTACCGGCCGTGGTGACAAGAGTGGATCAGGTTACGCACTATTCACCGATATCGAGATGAACCAGGCTCGCCGCATACTCAAGGGTCTGCCTATCAAGCCTGATACCACGATTGAGACTTCCCGGATCGACATGACCAAGGATGCCCAGCTCGGAGCTGATGCAGCACAGATTCTTACCCAGGTCGGCGAGGCTACCAAGCGTGTTTCAAGATACGATAAAATCGCTGCCTTCCAGGCTGCGCTTGGCTCCCTCCAATCCATCTCCGACAAGCAGGGCCTGATGGATAGCTTATACCAGTGGACCCGCTACGGATGGGGCTTTGACTCCCCGCCATCGATTGGTCACGGGCTTGCAAGCAAGCTGGGCCTGAGCAGAGTCAGGGGATTGGTTTCTGGCCACAACTCGCTTGATGATGAGCCGGCACCAAGAAGCAATGACTTTGGAGGCAGGTCCGGAGGATTCGGCAGAGGTGGTGGTGGCGGCTTCGGAGGACGCAGCTCTGGTGGCCGTGGTGGTGGTGGTGGTGGTGGTGGCTTTGGCGGACGAGGTGGCGACCGCGGAGGCTTTGGAGGCCGTGATGGTGGACGCGATGGTGGACGTAGCTTCGGTGGACGTGACGGTGGACGCGGCTTCGGAGGTCGTGATGGCGGACGTGGCTTTGGAGGTCGCGATGGCGGTTCCGGTTACGGCAGCGACCGTGGCGGACGACAGGACTTCGGTGCTTCGTTTTAAGCACCCTGTCTCCTGAAAGGCGGTTCGTTTCGGATCCTGTTATTATAGAAATTTTTGGGAAGCCCCGTTGGGTTATGGGCCTGGTGTACGACTACCGACGACGTGTTGTACGATTTGAGAATCTGGGCGGAGATTGAAGAGCACAGAATTGTATGTATCATAGAAGGGGTGGACGATTGGGAGGCGCTGGCGTTCTGAATCTGGCCTCGTTTTCACGCATATGGGGGCATTTGCAGAGCGTGGGAAAGCTTTGTCTTTTATATAAACTTGTACGCATAGTATAGTACCGATAATTTGAAAACTCTACTTTATACTATTGCTTCTTGGCTACCACGTTGTATTGTAATGGTGATATATGTCTCCAAGTTCACCTTCACGGGGTCATCTATAATTTTACCTAACTCCACAACGCCATATGCTTGCTATCTCCCCTCGTCCGCATAAATAGAGCATCTGGATATCCTGCGGTCTCTTGTCTTTCTTCCACGACGTCTTCAAGCTAATCTTCCCTGGCCATACTTTCTACGGCCCACCCATGAAACTCTTCGCATCCCAAATCAAAACTCTCTGATCCCAACTACAACTCGCCGCCCAGCCCTCAGCACCAAACAAGCACCAATCCACACCCGTCACAAACTCCGTATGCGCATTCATACGACCCAACTCACGGCCTACTCCCCCATTCGACCCATCCGTCCAGATGCGGCAGCTCATGTCGTAAGAGGCCGAGAGCAGGACATCGGGAAGATGCGGAGACCACGCGATCTTACGGATCGCGTACTCGTGACCCTGCAGCATGGTAAGCGGGGCAGAGTAGTTCCTAATATCAAAAGTGCGGATAATGCGATCAACGCCTGCCGTGGCGATGGTATTGGGGCGGTACTTATTCCAGTCGTGGGTGAGGGCTTCCGAAGGCTGGAAGGCGGTGGGAGGGCGGTTGGAGCCAACGGGTTGGATCTGTGAGGCGTGGGGGAGGGGTGTGTGGATGGGGATTGAGGAGACGAGGTGGTTTGCGGCGGAGGTGGGGGTGCGGAGGTCGAAGATGCGGAGGTGGGAGTCGGAGGAGACGGAGGAGAGGACGGAGGGGGAGTGTGGGCTGAATGCTGTGGAGTAGGTGCAGGAATGGGTGGGGAGGGTGGTGAGGGATTGAGGGCGATGTGGTGACCACTGGATGTTTTAGTTGGAAGGTCGCGCAGCTAGGAGAACTGGGGAGCATACAATCTTAATGGTTCCATCCCAAGAGGAAGATGCAAAGGTATCTTTCGCGACTAGGTTCCAGAATACAGAGAAAACCTCGCGCTTGTGCTCCTGCCACGACTGGACGGGGAATTGTGGGACAGAGATGTCGAAGAGCTTGACTGAGCCGTCGCCGCATCCGACAGCAACTTGGTTCTCGTGTGCTTCCGACCAGGCTGTGTCGAAGAGGGAGTCTTGTGTATCATATCTGTGCGTGTTGTCAGTGTGAGCTTCCGAAGCGCAATGTCGGGTGGGATGGGCGCGGGGTATCGGGATTTCGTAGGCTTACGTTTGCTCGGCGACAATGCCATTCGGTGTGAGATTTAAAATATAAAGTCGGCCATTGCCTACAAGCCCAAAGTTCATAGATGCCGAGACGGCAATCCTAGAATCAAAGAATGGCGAATATTTCACGGCATAGCCGTTATAGCCTTGCGTTAGGAATTGCAGCATATTTGCGGGGAGGGGCTATGCGCCGGGTCGATTTATGTTGGCGATACTGTTTTTTTGGTTGAGGAGAAATGAAGTATCATGGGAAAGCGAAGTCTAGCATTGTTGTGAAGTAGTCGTATACTCAGAGTGCTTCGTTTTCTGTAGAACCGGCCGGACAGGAATATGATTCCACGGCAAGCCAACCATTCCCCAGTATTGTCGTTATACCGAGGGTGGGGTGGGCGGTAAGACTAACGGGGCGATTCTGCCGTAGCTAACTTGCACGTGATAACACCAAGATCCAACGACAAGCCGTTATTTCTAAGATTAACATTGGAAATTATCCAACTATGAGAGCAATATTCTCAATATCTATGCAAAAGATTATTAATTTAGGCGTCAAACAATATTGTTGGTCTATGGTGCTGCCGTCCCTGGGGTTATTTCCGTGAAATCACTAATATTAAAATCAAAAAGTATGAATATTAAGAATGAAGGTAATAAATTAACGATGGATGTTCTTAAATAATACAGGCCCCTTTTCATACCTAGTTTCAGTTCAATCCATACCAGCCAATCTCTATCTCGGTCTACCAAACGCAGGACACCGTTTTCCAGTCCTTGCTTGTTTATCGTTACACCTGGACCTTGACCTCCCGCATCCACAGTACAAGCTGTCATTTGGGCGAACAGCAACCTCTTCGTCCATTCCGCGGTATGGACAAATCGCAACCTTTGGGTGCAGGTGGAATTGGCATGTCCCTGTACTTGGCCCAGGAGGCTGAGGTCTTGCTGTAATAGTCTTGAATAAGTCGTCTAAAATATCTCGGTTCTGCTTGCAGATTTCGGTTATCCCCAAGGCTGTAATAATAGCAGAGTTCGAACGGACCCTCATGTTCGGCACAGATGTAGTAGTAACTGCTGCTGCTAGCTCAGATGCTGCGTATTTTCTTGCCATGGATATCGGGCCAGTTGCCGCATAGATGAAGGCAATCATGTCGAGATCCAACTGGCAACTGACGTACTCCCTCGAGCGGTGATATAGAATTGTTAGACACCTATCCGCCAACTCATCAATGCAGTATTTATCTGCAAGCCCCAAAGTAGCTATTATCTTTCTCATATTCTCCCGCCCCTCTTCTTGTGTATGGTTGATATCGAGACCTATGCCTTTCAGGCTGTCGTAGTAAATCCACTCCATGAGCACTTCGAACGCGCTCGGATCGTCATCAGGGAAAGAAGCGGTGGATGTCACGGCCTCAAGAAAGTTGCCGTCGAACATGGCGGAGAAGAATTTCGATTTTGAGGTAAGGAGATTTTTGTGGACAGTAAACGTCCGCTTGAATACATCGTCGCCGACTGTGATCTGGACGATTTCTGTGCCAAATGTCCTTTTCTTGTTAGAATATAGAATATATCTTACAAATGGGATCTAATACTCACTCACTAAATAGTGGAGGCAATAGCGGGGGCTTTTCTTGGAACGCTTGCTTGTCGCCTCTTTGGGAACTGACTTTTCGAGACATGGCTGCTGCTGTGTAGTTGTCCAGCTGGTTGGTTAAATTGGGGGCGACCGACATTATAATCGAAATGCTGACTCCCTCTTACGTTTATGTGAGAGTATAGTGAATAAATATGGCGAATACTACTTTGAAGTATTCACACGAAATATCATGTCATGAGCTACTGCAAAAAATATTTAGATAACGGCGGCTATTATGTTGTCCAATACGATGCGATGTCTATCACTCACCCTGCTCCTATGTACTGTGTTTTACTGTTCTGCAAGTAGAGAGACAGCACTACTCCTTATATGAATCATAATGATAGTAGGCTTTGGAACGGACATAGCATATTATGAAGGGGGTTCCTATTCAAAACACGGTGAGACCTAGCATCATATTCTTATAAGTCAGGTACTAATTTGGAGAGAGATTCATATTCGGATGTTTTCTCTATTGGATTTGTCAGTAGTAGTGGTTGCGCTGCTGGTTGCGCTTCTGCTTGCGCTGTTTGGCTGTTTGTTCCTGTCCTCCCTCGTATGGGCATGTGCTCGCCTTCGCATGGTTGTGATAGTCGCAGATTGGGAACGTATGAGCACGTCCATGGTTGTGGCCATTTTTCCCTTTGACTTCCGTGATAGCATCGAACAACAAATCGGCATCTTGGCAGGCTTGCTGGATCGCAGTAGTGGATACTCCGCTGGCCTCAGAGTTAATCAAAGCCCATGCAACTGTTCTAGCTGCGTATTTGCGGGCCTTTGAATTGGACGGTGTTTGTTCATAGAGCGTGCTCATTTGACCCATTGTTGGCACCAACTCTTTCCCGACGTTGGCGAGATAAGTGATAGCACGATCACCGAGCTCAGGCAACATGTATTTCTCTGCGAGGCCAATGATCGAAATAGCCAGGTCGGGCAGACATGGATCATGAGTGGTTTCTCCGTGCAAGGTTTTCAGTGTAGAGCAATAGATCCATTCGACGAGGACCTCAAATGCTTCGGGGCTGTCTTCCGGTAGGGTTGCCGTGCCCGTTGACGATTCAAGAAATTTGCTGTTGAACATCTTTTCGAAGAATGCAACCTTATTCATGAGAAAATCCTTATGAATCACAAACTTCTTTGCGGCCTCTCCTTCACCAACAATGATTGTAACCGTCTCTTCGCCCATCAACCTAAGCCGGATTAGATGATGCCAGATGCCACTGTACCGGGTTTTAGACTTACTGGCTGAAGTTTTTCTTGCGAGGCACTTCAATTTGAGTAGATGGCAGACCAAAAGCTTCGCGAAGAGCCTGTTCAACCCCCTGTAAAAGGAGCGTTACAGAGTTGCTGTCTTCGGAGGAAAAATCTGGGCTATTCAGACCATCCTGAATGTAAACCAAAAAGGTCTCAGGAAACAATCCTATTAGCAGCCCCAGATAGACAAATCGTTTATGCGCGGAATTTTCGGCGACGAGTGAGACCGCTTTAATGCTCTCGCCTTGGAGGAAAGTTTCAATAGGAAAACTTTGGTGATAATGACTATGTGTGTATCTTGTGAGTTGAGCCCCTGGGTCTTTAGGGAGCATGCCAATACTAAAGGCTACTTTCAAGAATTCGTGATGGTACCCTGATGACATGCTGTATTCGAAGTCTCGAATCTGGTTACTGCCATCCTCGCTCATCTTGAATCTAGAAAAGTTAGGAACCAAACAATTGCACAGGCCACAAGAACTTACAGTGTGAAAGATCTGTAGCTTTGGAAAGGAATGGTGGCTTCTCAGTGTCAACCAAAGTGTGATGATCCAAGCACCAACTATGCCATGGATGGTGGATGTTGGATGGTGAACCTGAGGTGGCTTGACAACGATGTAAAGAAGAGAGGTGCAAAAGAAAGAAACGCCAAATTGAGTCCCTTCGATGTTGTAAGCAAGAGAGGTGCAAACGCAAGAACCAACAAGTCTGGCCCTGACGGGGTTGTAAACAAGAGAGGTGCAAACGGAAGAAAAAACAAGTTGGGGTAGATAGATAAGTTGTAAAATGCGTTTGCACAACTGAGCAGGATAAACAGAGGACGCAAAGTGCGTTTGCACAAAGGAGGAGGAGAAACAAAGAACACAAAATGTAAAATTATGCACAACACAGTGCCTTTTATTGCAAAACTTCTGTAAATTAGGCAGGCCACCTGGATCTCCCACAAAGCTTTTATATATCTGAGAAACTCACCGAAAATTATAGACAAACACATATTCACAGCAACCCCCAGACAAAACACATTTTCACATCAACTCACCAACAAAACACAATCCACCCTTCACAAATAATGTATTTATATCTATCCACACCCCCCCTCAAAACGCTCCTCATACCCCCCATCTACACCTCCGGCCCTCCCCTCCTCCTCGCCCTCTTCTCAATATCCGTCCCATAATTAAACGGATTCCTACACAACGGGCACGTACTCTGATTACTACTCGCAAACCACTTAAACAAACAACTGCTATGAAACAGGTGCTTGCACGTCTGGCATCGCTTATCAGGCATCTTCTTGTCGCTCGACACGATGCTGTAGCAGATAGCGCATTCGGTTTGGCCCTTCAAAGCTCCGGTGACGTTGCGCCGGAAGGCGAGGAGGCCATCGGTTATGCTGCCGTTCTGGGGGGTGGTGTTAGTTTGATCCTCATCTGGGGGGAGGGGGGTACGTACGGAGAATGTAATGACGCCTTGGATGATCATCAACCAACTCTGCCACTTCTTCTCTGAGACAGCAACCCTATTCACGCCATCGACTTTAATACTCTCCAGCGGGTAAATAGGCGGAAAGCGGATGGCAATCTGCATCGTCATCTCATCGACCTCATACCCCGCATACACCTCCCTCGACTTCTTCGACACCTTGACAATCAACTCCTTCTCATCCTCAGGCGGCTCTTCGAGGCCTGCAGCCCAGATCTCAACGTCGTCTAGTGTGTCGACGATGACGAGGGGGCTGAAGGATTTCTCGGTCCAGGATTCGACTGCTAGACGGGTTTGCTTGGATTTGCACTCCAGGTACCAGCTTTTGACTAGGCCGGGGGTGAATTTGAGACAGAGGTAGTAGAGATGCACTAGTAGCCATTGCATGTTATACTCGTCTGGCTCGGCGGATGCAACATCCATGTCATAAGCGCGGATGGCGTCGGACTTGAGGCGGGCGCGATCGAGGTTCAGCGGTTTACCAGCCGAGTGGCCTAGGACATCGAAAAGAAGGTTTAGGAGAGGGGTGATAAGGTTTTCGGCTTTGAGTTGTGTGGTGTAGTCGTTACGGACTTTATGGGAGGCGGTGGAGAAGGCGTCGAATATCAGATGCCAGGAGAGGAGGTAAGTGCGGATTGGCGGGGGGAACTGGGATAGGATGTCGTCGGGGAAGTTCTCCATTTGAGGGACTTCAAGGAGGAGGGAGCAGAGTTCCTCGGGGAGTTGAGCGTCTTTCTTTTCTAGGAGCACGTTGACGGAGATATCTCCCTGGGCGGCTGGGAGTGCCCGGTGCAGAATCCCGAAGGCAGCTGATTGTATGACTGGGAAGTCTGATGCCACGAGCGGATAGAGATCAGAGAGGTCCTTGATGTGCTTCAACGGCACCTTTGTAAGCTGTCTGTAGATCAACTCGTTCACAATTCTCCACGGCTGCGTCTCCACCTCCGGCCTGTTCAAGGCGAGAAGGGTGACCATTCCTTCTGATATCTCGGCTTCGGCATCTTCTAATGCTTCCACAAGATCGTCATTTGGTTCCTCGAGACCCCTGAGGAGGATTATCAATCTCAAAGTCGTATGAATTGCAGCAAGGAAGACATTAGCCTTCCGCATAACCGGCTTGGAATTCCAGAAAGCGACGCAGAAATCGATGGTAGTCTGCCAGTATGGGCCATACACCTCGCTGATTCCCGGCAGCAACAGTTGCAAACTTCGGGAAGCTTGTGCTGCAAGTACTGGGTGCAGAATCTCTGGTTGTTCCAGCCAGCCAGTGATTTGCTTAACTGCGAAGACAAGTCTGTTATTTGCCACTGGGAGGCTGTCTTGGTCGTAAACAGCTAACGCCGCGTTCATAAGGCTCAGAAGAAGCGGTGCCTTTTCGCTTGTTAAAGATAGACCAGTAACATCGCTCACGAGTCTGTTGCACAGATTATTTACAATCTTGCTAGATCCAAGACTCTCCTTGAGGCCAGCCAGAATCGCAACTGCAGTAAAACCGTTTGGCGTAGACGACTTGAGCGCATCCCTAGAAGTGAGCCACTCCTCGCCACTCACCGTGTGCCAGCCATGCGATTCGACAAGGCTGGATAGCACATTTGCTAGAACACGGCCTGCGTAGAATGCGGTCGTTGAGTTGCCCTTCGATTCTTCAAATAGACGTGAAACCAATGCGTGGCCCATATCTGAACCCTCGCCATGGAGCCAATCGTCAGATTTATCTAAAATCTTAGCGAGAGCACGTTGAGACGTTGCGATGAAATCTTGGATGTCGCCTTCGATATCGGGCTCATCTAGGGATAACCAGAGTAGGTCATCACGTCGAAGTCCGAGCTGGTCGTTTGCAACCTCTACTGTTAGGCACAGTAGGTAGATAATGTCGATTTGAACATTGACTGGCACATTCTTCAGAATATTTTCCTGTGCAACAAGTTTCGAGCTGTAAATTGCCATTCGGAGGGCTGCAGAGTAGCCATCTAGGTCCCTTGCGATTGGAGTGGGCGAAGAAGATCCATCTTCAGGAGAAGCCAACGCAATAGTCCCACCGAGAATATTTGTCAGGGACAACGAAAGATCTTTTCCGCAAGCAAGGAGGATCGGACGAAGTGCTTCGTGCCAATTATCTTTATCTGGAAACAGATCTGAGACCGATACAGTCCCGTTAGAAGTGGCGACTCCTTCTGCTTGAGCCACAAGAGTATCAATGCTCAGAGACCGTGGTCCTACGCTCTCCAAATTTTCCTGGATGATAGAAACAATTGGCGACCCCTTATCGTGAGGAAGTCCACCAGAAGTTCCAATATTACCAATGGCAGACCTAAGAGAGCCTACTTTGGTGACCACTCCCGGATGTCCTGATTCGCCCAGCTCAAGTAGCTTTGTCATTACCGTGATATGCCTCGTCCCCCTTTCCTCTAATAGCTGCGGGCGATGAGCCACAACATATTCCAACGCGTCAACCGCATTCAAAAAGCCAGGATTTTCGGTGTCCAAACTATCGGTGATAGTATCGAGTACCCGGGCGTCTATAGCATCGCTAAAGCAATTGAACTTGATGGCCGCTTCAAATACTCGGCGCCATTCCGATTCCCCGTTCTGTAAAAACCTCGACGTAGAAGAGAAAAGAAATTGCTGCACAGCGTCGTTTTTCTGAGCCGCTTCGCTAATGAATCCAAACGAAATAAGAGCTTCCGCTGCAACTGCTTGCTGCGTGCTATTAGGCAAATTTATAAGGCCGCTAATGGTTGACTCCCATATCGCCAAACAAACAGCCTCCTGTCCAGGAAATGTGCAAAGTAGCTTGAGAGATGCGATAAGATATGGTGCGGAGGGAGACGTCACTAGCTTTGAAAGCTCTGTCTTTAAAAACGAGGTTATAGCTTCTTCCGATGATGCAGAGCCCAAGACAATATCAGGCGCAAGTCGCAAAGCTCCCTCTATAGCTCCAGCAGCACCAAACGGCTTGCCATTCCTTGCGGAAAGAACCTCCAAAGATCGAGTTATGATGGAAGCGCTTGCTTCAATAAGAATATGTTTATACAATTCTGCATCCGCACGGTCCGCACCTGAGTACTTGCAGATTTCAGCTTGCAATTTGAACCAGCGGTGCGCTTCCGAGGCCACAGATGCCTGTGACTTTTCAAAATCCTTTGACTGCTCAGGAAGTGATGTCTGGATACCAGTTATCACTTCATTTGCTAGGCGATTCCACTCTTGGCCTAAAGGTGCGTCCGACTGGCGAGCTTCAGAAGCGGCACATAGGTGAAACGCCTTTGCTAGCGCCGCAGTGCTGTTGCTTGTAGCCCAACGAGTACCCTCCGGTGTTGGTCGGATAAAATGCTCGAATAGGGGGTAGACAGTGGCCACTAGTAGTTGGCTTTCTTCCTTGGGGTCCGTCAACTGTTTTTGCAGCTGCCTCACGGTGTTGACATAACAGATCCATGCAGTCGGGATATTCAACCTCGGCTCATCCCTGATTGATATACCATCACCAAGAGATTTGAGGAAATCCGTGGCTCCGGTTATATCTGTAGGTAAAACATTTGAGGGCAAATGGGCGAGTAAAGAGTTCAAAGCCTTCCAATAATCGGCAGGCCCAAGCTGGGAGCCCTTCTCGACGAAGCGCCGAAGTCGGGACAAGGGCGCCTTTTTCCCTTTGTAGGATGTAGTCCACACAGTGGGAAAGGTTGCTGTCAGTTTCCCAAGGGCATGGGTAAATGCAAGTGAGGAACTTAACTGAGGGCTGCGAAGGCCCGCATCGATAAATGTAGTGCCAATAGTTTCGAGATCTTCTTCGATGAAGTCAGGTTGCTTTTCCAGACATATCAAAACCAGTTGGGCAGTAGTTCGTCTAACGAATGAATCCTTGGAGGCAATGAAGCCCCAGAGTATCCTGTTGCCTGTAATAAATTTCTTGTAGTCCTCCTCATGCTTTTTGATATCTTGTTTGGAGAGCTTTGTAAGGAGATTGATGCCAAGGGAGAGACTTGCACCAACAACCCTGTCGAATTTGGCTTGGGATTCGTCGGCGTTCACAGTTCTCTCGTCACTAAGAGTCTCGGGTGTTTCCAAAATAGCCTCTTGTGCGAAGTCGAGAATCTGAACCTGGCAACGCCGCCAGAACAAGAGCATCTTCTCGTCGGTATCAAAGAAGGAGTTCAAGCCATCGATGGCTGCCTTCGACACTGGTCTGTCTCTATCATATGTTCCAGCTAGCCAGGCTCCAACAATATTGGGTATAAATTTTTCCATGCTCTTTTTGCCTGACTTGAGGAGCTCATATTGCAAGGTGTGAGACAGCTCACGTACTCGGCGGGAATTGTCCATTGAGATGCGAGGATATAATTTGACCTATGAAATATATTACTAAAATAGTACATTGCAGGCGTTGGCCTTCTAAACGTAATAAGAGACGCACCCAAGCTTCCAGTATAGACTGTTCCACGCCTCCACCCTGCTCGTGCGGACTCGAGAGGACATGAAGGCGGAGATCTTCCAAGCCCTTGGCCTTCGTCGTGCTATCCTTCTTCAACAAGTTCTTGAACGCCACTACAACATTCGGGTCAGATATGGCGCTGAGGTTCGGCGGCTCTGTCAGGTATGAGAGCGTGCTCCGTGTGGCCCCTGATCCAAACCCGCCAAACCCAGCGCCATTGCCAAAAACGGCCCGGCTACTTGAGGCCTGGGACTTGAACTGCCTTTTGCTCATCGTAGCGGAGTTGATATTGTAGAGTGGGCGCAAAGAGCTTAGATCGCTCGCTCGGGCTCGAGCCTTGTTAAAAGTAGCTCGGGGTAGCTCGTTGCGGGGTATTTCAAATCGGCGTCATCCTTGTCGTCGGCAGGTGGACAGCTTTGTTTCGTCTGGGGCTTTCGTCTAGGAATATACAATATATGCCCAGTATTTGCAACGCACGCCAATATCTTTGTCGTCCCGTTGCGCTGGGGTTGAAGAGTTGAAGGTTTAGCTGTTCAAAAAGTATATTTTCGATTTGGACCGTCCCCCGCCTACGCCGCGTGCGTCACACTAAGCAGAGTGTCTTGGCATCGGCACGTGACCAGCCCACCCGTCATACTTGTGGGCGCTAGACTGATTGTGACACAAGCGTATGGCGCAAGTACCCAGGTACTCGTGCCGCCCCGAAGCCTAAAGAGGGACTGGAGATAAGAACGCTGATTACAGCGATAGTAAATAAAAAGGCATTTAATCACTCTGGATTGCAATAAATAAGCCATTCACTCATAAATAGAGGTAAATAGATAATATATATGAGTTTGAAATACTGGTACTAATCTTGAGCTATCTCTAGTCGGCCCCTCATACGATCTTTGGGCGATACGAGTACCTTGGTACCTTGTCACCTTAGCGGATAAAGAGCGTCCGTGAGTGTGGAGTAAGGCTACCCCGCCCCATTCGAGTTGGCCGGTCACAGTAACGAGCAACAGTTGGAAGACACCACGGATCTTGGTTACCAAGGTGCATGGCAAGACCACTCTCAGCCCTTCTTTGGCACACACATCTTCTCTCTGTTCCTGTCTTCTCTCGTACATACTTGTACAGAGTACCTTGAATATCATACCATCAATCATATAAGCCGTCGTTCCCTATCTCAGAAACTGAGGTATTACGACATCTCAGCCGATACGATAGCTTCATTGAAGAGATCGACATCGTGATCGCGTAAGCGCCCTATCTGTTGTCTACCCAACGCGAGGTCCTTGGCTTCTTGTGCACTCGCGTGAGGTATTGAGGATAACTGCTGACATCTACAGAAAGAGTGATTGCTAGCATGATACAAGAGAGGAAGCCGTTGCAATGATCGCGTCACATCTCAGTCCGGCCGGCCGGACGGCTTTGTTGCCACAGCTTCAGCCATCAAGGGCAGCCATATCAATGGCAGTTGCAAGATCACCTTGGAATCATCAACAGACTCGAGGGATCAGGCTTGAATTCTGGTCATGGAACCTCCAGCCTGGCTCGCGTGGTCATCAGGCGTGCCACAAGATATCGAAGAGTGCATACATTGAAGCCCTCAATCGAAAGCTCCTCCGAAACCGCCATCACAGGTTGCATGTCAGCAACTCTAGTATGAAGAGCTTCATGTGCAGCGCATTCTATGAAGACAAATCCAGGGTTAATTTGCAAAAACTCAAGAATGACGCCACTCGAACAGCCTCAAACCTTGCTCGGGCGACTTCAGGGTCCATCAATACCTCGCGTAAAGCTACGACAGATGGACACAGTGGCCGGATTCCAAGCAACGATGGATTACTTAACCAGAAATACGAAATCGATCCAATTACGAATCGAAAGGTCTTCAAGCAGGATTCCAGCACGTTGAGCACTCAGACCGACACCCCGGCGAGCCATATTCCGATCAAGAATTTATTCGATCTTGGACCCCCAGTCTCACAATTCCCAGGTCCCCAACCCCTTCCCAAACAATTGACTAAGACCACACCTGATGGCTTGGCAACATCCGCTTCTCAAAGTAAAGGCACCTATGTTACGGACAGCGAACTATACCGGGATGGACGTACGGTAGAGCAGGAACTCGGGGTTTACACACCTTTCCAGCACAATGAGCCAGATGGACATTTTCCGCCACCGCCAGATCCTGTTGAACAGGCTCTCAGCAATGGAAGGCCGTTAGAAGAGGAGCTTGGCGACTACCAGCCTTTCCGTTACAACGAGCCAGATGGACATTTCCCCCCACCACCAGACCCTGTTGAACAGGCTCTAAACAATGGACGGCCGTTAGAGGAAGAACTTGGCATCTATAAGCCTTTCCGGTACAATGAGCCAGACGGACATTTCCCACCGCCACCAGATCCTGTTGAACAGGCTCTGACCAATGGACGAAGCTTAAAGGAGGAACTTGGCATCTATAAGGCTTTCCGGCACAATGAACCAGATGGACACCCACCAGTGTCAGGAGACTCTGCTGAGCAGACATTGGGAAACAGACGGCAGCTGGCAGATGAACTTGGAGTGTACAGACCATTTCGGTACAACGAGCCAG
Source organism: Pseudogymnoascus sp. WSF 3629 (assembly GCA_001662585.1). Lineage (NCBI taxonomy): Eukaryota > Fungi > Ascomycota > Leotiomycetes > Thelebolales > Thelebolaceae > Pseudogymnoascus > Pseudogymnoascus sp. WSF 3629. The sequence continues at coordinate 90,114 of KV454594.1, forward strand.
ACGGACATTTTACACCACCGCCCGACCCTGTAGACAAAGCTTTGAATGAGTTCGACCAGGAATGGGACCCCGAGCTTAAGGCATACACAGCTTTCCGCCACAATGAGCCAGATGGACGTATTCCGCCGCCACCCAATCCTGTGGACCAAGCTCTGGATGAATTTGATAAGAAATGGGATCCCGAGCTTGATGCTTATACCGCTTTCAGACACAATGAGCCAGATGGGCATTTTCCGCCACCGCCTGACCCTGTAGAGCAGGGTTTAAATGAATTCGATCAGAAATGGGACCAGGAGCTTGATGCTTACGTACCTTTCCGACACAACGAGCCGGATGGACATTTCCCACCCCCAGCAGACCCAGTCAACAAAGCTCTCAACGAATTTGACCAGAAATGGGAACCCAGGCTCGAAAATGACAACTTTTTCTTCGATGAAGACTTTGATGCTGAGCGTACTGCACAATTGGTACCGAACACTGTTGAACAAAAATCGTCTGGTAAGCAGGAAAAGGATACATCGTCTAAGATAATAAAGAGCACCAGGAAAGAGTCCAAGAAGGAGAAACAGGCGAGGAGGAGAAAGATGGAAGAGGATTTTGAGGCATCCTCGACCCAATTCTCAAAGGACATTGAGGCTGTTGCAAAGAGTGATAAAATCCGAGCCTCGCGCGAACGTGCTCAGGAGTTTGAGATTGAAAGAAGCGAATTGCTGAACCACCAGGGACACCTTCGTGGGAAGGTAAATGCCCGTCTCAGAGAGATTGCCGAGCTAGACCAACGTGAAGCTGGAAAGATACCTGTCTCCGAGTCATCTCTAGAGCAAGGCCAAGCAGGCTCCAGTGCTAAGGATGGAGAGCCCGAGCCATTTGTTTTTGTTTCTTCATACGGCACAGACTTGCCCCCAGCTGCAAAAGCAGTGCAGGGATCTAAAGGCAAGAAAATAAATGCCAAACGCGACAAAGAAGCTAGACTGAAGTCGGCACTCGTCAACGAATTACGCAGCATATATCAGGATTCGTACAGCGCAGCAGAACCGCAACCAACGCTCTACAAGATTGTCGCCTATGACCCAGACACCAAATCCATTCTGACGACTGAAACGACATCCATCGTACCGCCTGGCAACAGAAAGCCCCTTTCTCCAGCTTCGGTCCTGCCTCGACTATCAAAGCCAGCAAGTTTCCTTCCACATATTGCGCCGCTGCTAGATGAGGGCTATGAAATTGCTTCTGGGGATGGACATGTGCTTGTGTTTAGAAAGGTTCGTGATGGGCCCCCTTTGGGGAGTTCCGCAGCCAACGCCGAACCAGATACTCCGGCTAGAAAGATGACAAACCCAATCGATGGCATGCAGTCCATTCGCCCCGCGACTGGTAATTTTGCCAGCCCAACCGGCTTCGTGAACCACGATCTTCCCGAATATCATATCAAGTCCGGCACAGAATCTGGCCACGAAAGCCACACCTACGGTAGCTCAGAATCTAACTGGAAAGACCAGGAATGGCACGATAGAGCAGCGCGAAGGCAGAAGGGGAAGAAGAAGGTCAAGAGGCTCCTGATCGGCGCCGTATGGGTTGGTGGACTATCATACGCCGTCGGCGTCGTAGCAGAGTTCTTCCGCACCGGTGGTACAGATGGGAAGGGAGCTGTGGGGCTCTAAGTGAGAACTGGCCCTGGCTACAACTCTTACAAGAATGGATTTTTGGTTCGACCCCGCGGGTTCGGTGGGTCATACAGTGGGGGGTGAACAGCCAATACCTCTACACACGCAACACACACAAACACACAATACCCAATGCAGGGAACTGGGAGTTGGCAAACGGGAGTTACTGGTTGTAAATAGTCGACGTCATACCCCTTATCGCGGGGTTCTCTTTGGTCGTTTTTAGTTTTCTGCATCACTCACACTTTAGTTACTCTCTCTCTCCTCGCTCCGTAGAAGTAGAAGAACAATCAGATTGTCTTATTTGAATGGGAGTTTAATTGTGACTGGTGTGGCTGAGATAGGTGAATACTAATAGTGGCGTCCGCTGTGAACAATTGGCAATCACCAAGGAGGGGATTTGGTTTGAGTTGATTGGAATTTGATGCCGGATTCAGTCGTAGTTTGTGGCTTTATAATATACGGAATCACATGGGATTGACTCTTATCTACGCCGTACAACCAACTTCCTAGAGTAGCACCTTTCAATAAAGGAAGCATTTCAAGAGTATATTCGACCGCTGCAACTCTCTTCACTGATAGACAGAACTGTTATAAAACGTGGACTCATAGCCACAATTAACATGCTTGTCCAGCTGTAGAGATTCCCCACGTACACCCCACTTCAGACTCTGGTCCAGACAAGTGTACTAACTTCGGTCGTCGACGGTGTGGCTGAGGCGTCCCTATGACGAAACAGTGGCTTGTACTGGGAACGGAATACTGAATAAGACAAGAATGACAATAAATGACCAAGGCAGCGGTCACACGATTGCTGGCACAACTGTTCTACACCTCCAAAAGCAATTATCTTTTTGCCGTTATTTTCCCTTCGTGCATACAATTAAATCGCAGAATATTTTAACCTTCTGTCACTCATAAAGTGCGACAGCTTCAAGCGCAAGATATATTAAATAAAGTATTGTGTTTTTTGTGGGTGAGTTGTGCGGGATCCATAGCTCCATAATCGTTCCTAATCGCCCTATGACGGCAAAGCGAATGGCAGCAGCAGCTAACCTGTGCGACTAGACTGCGCAGCCCAGCCTCCTCACATCGACCACCTCAAACCCGCGGGCTCGCTCCTCCACGTCTTCTTACCTCCAATAATCCCTCTCTCGTTCCACCCCTACATACCATACGAACTCTCTGTTCTTCCGACTTTCAAATACTTCAACCTTCTGGTAATTATACTTCTGCTCCAAGCTGCGCTACGTGGTTTCCCGCGACTCGAAAGCTCACACAGGCCAGATCACGTCGCTATGGCTCCTCCACCTAACTCGGCTCTGCCGTTGTCCCAGAGGCTGCTGGCCCTGGCGCAGACGCTGCAATGTACGTTTATGCGCATCTTTCGCTCTTGATCGCTCATGCTAATTGAATTCCCAGTTGCTTGGTTTGTCGGGTACGTCGAAACTTTTCTTATTCCGAGTCCTCTTGAGCTTCCAAGCGACACAAAAGCTCGTACACAAATTCCGAGATACCTGGCCAGAGCTCAGAAAAAAAATACCCCGCAGAACAGCAAATAGCTGTGCCCCAACAGGAATAAATAGCTAACATGAAGCGCGCAGGCACCTTTCGCTACTCTTCTGTATACTCCGCTACAGCTTGTCATATCTCACCTTCAACTACTACTCGACCTGGGCCCAGGTCTCGTACCGCACCGCCTTCGTCTCCGCCGCAGCCACCTACGGTATCGTGGTGTACAAGGCATTCCGCGCGCGCAACCGCGCCGGCAGCAAGGTCCAGGGAGGCCTCCTCTCCTTCGCCGCGGACGAGAATGTCCAATACCTTGGTACGTCATTGACCGCCTTTTTGGCTTCTAAGCCGACATGTCCTAATCTCCCCCCCAGTGATGGCGCTCGTCTGGCTCTTCTCCCCCCAGTACCCCCTCGCCATGCTCCCCTTCGGCGTCTACTCCGTCTTCCACGTCGCGACCTACTCGCGCACAAACCTCATCCCCACCATCAACCCCCCCGTCGCCGTCGCGCCCCCAGCCGGCACCTCGCCCTCGGCAAAGCCAACCTACAAGCCCTCCGCGCTCGCTGAGCGCATCGGCCACTTCGTCAAGGCCTACTACGATAACTCCATGGAGCTCGTCGCCATCCTCGAGATCGTGCTGTGGTTCCGCCTCCTCGGCTCAGCTATCATCTTCTCCCGCGGCTCCTGGATCCTGTTGACTCTGTACACGGCCTTCCTCCGCGCTCGCCTCTCCCAGAGCAGCTTCGTCAAGGTCCAGTTCCAGAACCTGTCCGCGAGAGTGGATGCTCTTGTTGGCGGTCAGGGCATTCCCCCGGTCGCGAGACAGGTGTGGGAGACTATCAAGAGCGGCGCGAAGCAGTTCCACGATGTGACTGATCTTGGCCGATACGCTGGTCGTGGCCCGGCGCCTGCCAGGAAGACGAACTAGATCTGGAGAGGAGAGGACCTTTGTAGAGACTAGGACTGCGGTCGGCGCAGGTCGTGTTGGTGAGCATGGTCTGGGTTTGTGATCGCAGGTCGAATATATGGGATGGGGTGGGATTGGGAGGAACAAAGTGTCTGTGAAAAAGTTGGTGGGAATATATGGGAGACGCCACGAAGAGGGAAGGGGGGTGGTGGCACGGACAGCGGACATTGAGCCGCTTGTTGCCGATTATGAAATTGCAGGGAGGGTTTGGGGCGAAGGAAGGGGGTAGTTGCATTGAGTGAGCGTATGGGATGTGTCTCCTTTACTGGAGGGTAGGGAGGGGTTATTTTGGTGTACAAGTTCCCAGCTGTAGGCGGTTCCTCGTTGTCAGGGCCGCTTTCGATGCACTAGATATTCAGAAATAAAACGCCTTCAAAGTAAGACTTATTAGTAGTGAAAGACAATGTGAGAAGGCGATTCAGAGACAACATGCTGTTCCAGCTTTCATTTTCGGAGTTAGCTGCAAGTCAGCCGCTGGTAAACCCGCTCTGGCATTTGATAAAACATTGGGTTTAGCAAATACACAAATTCTTCATAACCCAAACCTAACCGCAACGCCAACTCTCCCTTACACCGTAGTTATAACATATTGGATGCTGATCTACAGCTCCTCCGGTCGCTGCTGCTTCTTGCCATGATCGAAGGATCTGCCTTCCGGCCCAAAGAAATTCCCAAAAGTGCTATTGAGCACCTCATCATTCAATCTCATATGCCCACCCTCAACAGTCAAAAACTTCAGCTTCCCCGCCTCATCCAACTCCTTCAACCCCAGCCAATTCTCCGTATAAATCTCCCTCTCCTTCAACGGCGTAACCTCCGTCCCATTCACCTCCGCAAACCACGCCGACTCCTTCGGCACCACCGTGACATCCTCATCAAACATGTACATCACAAAGTTCTCCAACTTCCTCAAGTTCGCCGCATACCCCTCATTCTTCACCTCCCGCTCATTATTGATATCAGCCAAGAAATTCGAGTTCGCAAGATAACTCTCCATATCCTCCGGATCCCTAAAGTACTGCGCAGGCACCAACCTCGACTGCGTAAACGCACTCCACGCCCCGCCCCTCAATATCGCATTCGCCCCCTTACACAGCCAATCCCCCGGCCCACAAGTCTGAAACTGCGTAATCCCATTATGCTGACTCCCAAACGTAACCAGACTCCTCACCGGCGGGAAATTACAGCGCTGCACGTACGCGCGCAGGAACTGCCCGCCCTGCGAGAAGCCCAGCGCGTCGACGGCGGGGGCCGTGGAGAGGATGGGGTGCGCGGCGAGGTCGGCGCAGACTTGTTCGAGTTGCGTGGTGAGGTTGCCGAAGAAGGTAGCGCGCTGGTCGCCGGAGGCGCTGGCGGAGAGGTGGATGTTGTAGATGAAGGTGCCGGGGTGGATGGTGGAGGCTAGGGAGCCGATTTCTTGCATGCCGGCGCTGGTGAAGGAGTCGCCGAGGCCGTGCCAGATTATGAGGGGGAGGGGGGTGATGAAGTCGTCGGAGGTGGTGGCGGGGAGGGCCGTGGTGGTGGATGCGAGCCCGAGGGCGAGGGTGAGGAGGGTGGGGAGTTGGAACATTTTGAGTGGTTTTCGATGGTAGAGAGGTCGATTGGAGTTGATGTGATGAGATTGAAGGCCGGCTTCTATGTTGTTGAAGGCATGGGAATGAGGACTATGCTCGAGTTGTAGCCGGAGAGTTGCTGAGCCAAGAGTGTGAGTCGTCAGCACCTCGATTCGCCTCCAAGGTGTGGGGGACAGGTCCACGACAGGCACAGCCTTGTCAAACGTCCGTGCACGTTTGCTCTTCAACACCACTTCTCAGTCTCAGCCTTATAAGTCGACTCTTCATTTTACAACCACGGCGAAGCTGGCCGAGTAATTACATCAGTTATGGCTCCAGCAGAAGTCGCATACAGCCAGAAACTCGGCCCTCACCCTTCCTATATTCAGGTTGCGAAGCCGTTCGTTTTCGAGCAGAAGATCCAGGGTCAAATAATCGCTACTGGCGCAAACCCTCAACGGGAGGATACATTCAGACTCCAAGGCGTACAATGGATTGACGATACTCGGCGAGCGCTTCAACTGTATGTCTATGCCTCTCACCTCGTTATGGGTTTATTGTGTGTTTGCTAACACCCTCCTCTGCCAGGCCCGTCCGCACATTCGATACCGCCGTCATCTACTACCACAAGTTCCGGCTCGTCCACCGCGATACAGAATATGCCTCTACCGACGCCGCAGCGGCTGCTCTCTTCGCAGCGTGCAAGATTGAAGATACGCTGAAGAAGTCCCGCGAGATTCTATGCGCAGCCCACAACCTCAAGACCAGCTCTCCATCCGAACATCTAGCTCCCGACGACAGCGTCTTCGATGGGCCCAGCAAGACCATCATCGGCCTCGAGCGCCTCATGCTCGAGGCCAGCGGCTTCGATTACCGAAACAGATATCCGCAAAAATACCTCATCAAGCTAGGTCGACGGTGCCAGCTCGATAAAGACGTGGTGAAGCTAGCATACAAAATGATGCTCGACCTCTACCGGACCTTCGCACCCCTAAAAGTCACATCCTCAGCCATGTCCTTCGCCTGCCTCGAGCTCGCCTGCCGCCTCCTCTCCAAGCAAGAAGACCACCTCGCCGCCTTCGACAAGACCAAGTGGCGCGTTCCCCGCGCCCATGTCATGGAAGGCATGCTCGACCTGCTGGAGCTCTACACGCATTTCCAGAAAGCGACGGAGCTGGGGAGCCAGTACACCATCGAGCGCTTCATCAGCATCCGCATCGCGCTCAACCAGGAGGCCGAGGAGCTGCGTCTCCCGCGCTTCGGGGAGTGGAGCGAGGTCAAGGGGAATAGAGTCGTGAAGGGGCTGAAGACGCCGAAGACGCCGATTACACCGGCTAGTCCGAGTGAGGTAAGGGTTAATGGGAAGGCGGGGGATGTGGCGAGTCCGGCGACGCTGTCGCCGCGGTCAGCGGGGTCGGGGAGGAGGGGGGGAGCGAGGGGGCAGGAGGGAACGGTGAGGTTTATGCTTGATGGGGTGCAGGCGAGGAGTGAGAAGGAGGTTGTGGCGGAGTATTTTAGGGATGAGTTTGAGGAGTATGAGGTTGAGGTTGAGGAGGAGGTGGCGCCGAGGGTGTCGTTGGCGAGTGAGGAGAGGAGGAGGGAGGATAGGAGGGATGGGAGGAATGGGCAGAGGGATGGGTATCGGGCGAGGCATGAGAGGGGGTTTAAGCGGCCTAGACGTTGAGGGGATATGTTGGGGGATGGTTTTGGAGTCGTAGATAGAATGGTATGAATATAGATGTTGCAGCACTGTCGCTTGATATGATCAGACTTGCCATGTTCACACTTTCAATCACGCTGCACGGCAATAGGACGACTGGTTTTATAAGAATACTTTTTCCAATTGTATTTGTACTCCTCTACTTATGCTTTGCAAAAATAACCTACACTGTCATAACTAGCAACTGCCAAAACTCCATCAACGCCGCCACATGCCTGTTTCTGCCTTGCTCCTTTTTTTGGCTCCACATACTACAACTCTTTAATCAGACGCCTTGCGCTTCTTCGACTTGCTCTTCTCCGCCTTCGGCGCTGGGACGGGCAGCTCATCAACAACGCTCTTAGCCGCCTCCGACTTCTGCTTCTTCAGCTTCTCCTTCCTCAATGCAATCTCCTTATCCAGATTATTATCGTTGCTCTCCGGAAGCGCCTTCTTCTCTCTCTTCGCCTTCTTATCCGTCTTCGGCTCCTCCGCCTCCTCACCCGCAACACGCTTCCTCTTCTTCCCGATATTCGCCTCAGCAACCTCCTCCGTCTCCTCAACCTCATCCTCAAGCACATCATTCTCATCAACCCACAGCTCGTCAGCAAGCCAGATAGGCAGCGCGGCGGTAGTCGGGCCCTTGATGTGCAGAGCGCGCACGCCTCTCCACTTCTGCGGCACGAACTTCTCGATTATCTCCTTCACAGCCGCCTCGACGTTATCAGCCACATCCTGCGCCTTCCATCCCGCAGCCGCAATGCGCACTGAAGTCTGCGTGCTGGGCGACAGCGCAACGAGCGTGCCCGACAGGGCCTTCTCGACCTCCTTAGCCAAGAGCTTAGGCTCAATCAGAGTCTTCTCAGCGCTCTCGCGCTGGGCCTTAGGGACGCGCTTTCCCTCCGCGCGGGGAGCGGGAGCCTGCATGTTGACTGGGATAGGGCGCTTAGTGGTAGACTTGTAGAAGGTCTTCCCGAGGTTCTTTGGGAGCTGAGTGATGATGCGGTCGTCTGCGAGGAAGAGGTCGTGCTCAGCGAACAGCTGGCGCTGCGCCTCGTACTGGTGGTACTTTGCCTTGATCTTCTTGAGGCCGATGACGCGGGTGATGCGTGCGCGCAGCTCGGCGGGGAAGGCGGGCGAGGCCACGATGTCCTTGTAGGCGCGCTGGGGGTCGGCGGTGATCAGGCAGATGGTGGTGGTGGGGGAGGCGTTGAGGGAGTGGGGGAGGGCGACCTTGCCGGGCTTCAGGCGCTTGGTGTCCACGATGTGCTTCTTGGTGGTGATGTTGAGCCAGATGGGGATTTGATCGAGGTCGTCGGTGTCTTCTTCATCGTCGCCGGCTAGGAGGTCGCGCTTTCCGGATTTCTCGGCGGAGCCTTTCTCGGAGGCCTTGATGTGCTTGATGAGAGCTTTTGAGGCTTTCAAGGTCTGCAGAAAAAGATGTTAGAAAATCTGGATCCTTATCGTGCCTGGAGCATTCAGTGGGGGGAATTGGTAAATACCTGCGCAGAGTTAAGCTGGTACGGCGATCCAGATTCCACCTTAGTGGTGAGAGTGGTAGATTTAGGTGCCATTTTGAGGTATTCGGGGTGGTTATTTAGGATCAGAGTACTCTGATCTCGGCCTCAAATGATAAACTTTAAAGTTTTTGGATGGTTGAAATTTCTACCGAAGATGATTGCGCAAATGGTGTATGTGGTTGGCTGTAATATGGGGGTTAGCGCGAGGCTGATAAAAATAGCTTCCAGGTCGAAAACAAACTTCAGCCTTGTCCCTTGTTCAGTGTGGATAGCTTCAACCGTCACGTCCATAACTCCACAAACATCATGCACAGTGAAGGAGGTCAAAGACATTTATTGATCCCTTTTGAGGTTCGTGCCTAATATCAACTCTGTTGCCGCTGCAGAGCTCACCAAAAGGGGTTTTCTGTCCTTTGGATCCATCGCCATCAAGGTATCTATTATGGACACACGACAAGGACGATATCTATATAAAATACCGTTTCAACTACGGTTACTCTTCACAGCCGGCTCAATTGTCGTACAATCCCGGAGAGGAAGCGACCGAAGATCCTCCTTTCGTCAGCCACAAGGGCCCAAATCAAGGCCTAATATCGGCTCAAAGACACGTCGCAGAAAAGGCTCAATAAGAGGAAAGTGGGACCCTCTGGGCATAAAGCCACCGCGAACAATGAAAAAGCTCAGTCCACCAGTCCACCAGCAGACTTGCATTAAGGTATAATTATGTCTTACAGAAGTGTCTTCTAGTAATCAGACACGCGAGACCTTCTGGGCACTCAAACTACAGGTTTTCCCGTTCGCAGCTGCAGGCCATGGCGCGCCAGAGGTAAGACGTCCAATAGATGGTTACGAAGTCTTAATCGTGCATATGCCCCATCGGCGCGTAGAAACACTTAGGGGTCCTCACCGCCATGCACGAAGCGGAGATCGGTGGTGGTTTTTACACAAGGGCATTTGGATCGCACATGAAGAAGGGCACGAATTGAGTATAATGCACCAGCATGTACAGTATTGTGCTGTGGAAATATGTAGGTATCGCGACTTTTTTGGTCAGGAGGTTGGGCAGTATGGGGCTATGGTTATGGGAGTGGAGCGTAGGCAAAACAGATTGCCGAAGCGCGTCTTGAGTCCGTGGGATCAGTGGAATCACGAACATCTGAGATGCGTCTCAGGAGATGTGCGTAGGTGTCTGGGCCCCTTAATGACAGTTAATGTGAATCCCGCCGCTTGCATCCTAAAGGGAGCTCTAGGGAGAGACACAGTACAGTACCGTGGAAGCTGTAAAAGTGGTAGAAAGGCACGATATGGGCGGAAGAGAACAGGAGGATACGGAATCAATCGGGGCTTTCCGGTGCCAATTAATTCATGTCTGGAACTTCTCGGATGCCGTCATAAATACAAATTCACTTCTTTATACACATTAATCCCTGAATTGACATTGCTAAGTAGCTGTATAAAGTGTACGCAGGGAGGAGCGTCGCTTCCTAGCGCAAAAACGCGCGCGGTGGGCGTACCGCGTTGGACCCAGCTTCTCACATAACTCGCACTGCTCCAATCTTTCGTGACCGCGACTCTAGCCCTCCCTCAAAACCCAGCAAGCGGCCTCTATTTCGCGACCTCTTTCTTGACCTTCTTCTTACTGTTCACTGCTTTCTTATTTTTGATCTGGTATTTTGATCATTGTCTGTTTGTACATTATTTGTTCCTGTCGCCTCTTACAAACTCCAAAACATATCTTCTCGCGTGCCCCCACCAGACCAGGTACCGCGTCGAGACGCGGTTGCAGGATCTTTCCACCACAACTTCAATTACCAGAGGAAATCCCGATCTTGGGAAGAAAATCGTGGACATGATGGAAGAGAGTCCTTCGAAGGTTAACATGCTTCCAACACTACCTCCAGTGGCCGGTGTGAAAAGGCCTGCTCCTTCCCTACTACCAGCTTTCGAGCCACTATCCTCCTCGCCTGGCTTCCCACGACCATCGAAACGTCAAGCACTCTACTCTCCCTCTCAGCGAAATGCATACTCGAAGTATCCTACTCCGGTCCCAACTTCCACCACTGGTATCTTGTCCTCATCTCCGCCGAGGGTCCAAAAACAGCCATCGATCCAACGACGCCAATCCATGCACTCGGAGCGAGCACCACTTTCCGCTGTCCCAACCGTCGTCCTTCCCGAAAATGGTGACGAGTTCCTCATGGGAAGATCGAGCAATTCCTCTCAATACCAGCTCTCGGCCAACAAGCTCATCTCGCGAATCCACGTCAAAGCGCGTTTTATTCCCGCGACATCATCCCTCGGAACAAGCAAAGTTGAGATAATATGCAATGGCTGGAACGGAATGAAGGTGCATTGCCATGGACGCAGTTGGGATCTGGCGAAGGGTGACAGCTTCACGTCGGAAACGGAATCCGCAGAAATAATGCTGGATGTACAGGACGCGCGCGTTTTCGTCGCGTGGCCTCAGCGCCGCCAAGCTGCTTCGGAAACCACTTCCGCTTGGGATGAATTGGACTCCCCGAGGAGACAAGGTGCTTTGGTCGGACTGGGCATGACTATGCCATCGAGCCCCTTGAGAATGGGACAGCGCCTCGTATCGCCTTTATCGCCTACTCCAGCAGGCAATGCTGCCAGCATCAATCCGCCAAACATTTTCTCCCAAAGTCACTCCACCAACGCTACAGTCGAGGTCTATGAAGACGCGAGCTCCGACGCAGAGCCGGAGGTCAAGCTGCAAATGTCGCACGAATTTGAGCCATTTGCAGACTTGAGCGCCAGTCAATCGAGCGAGTTAAGTGAGGCAAGCGAAGAGGATCCAGATGAGGAGAACGACCCAATTGTCCACTCTTTCGGTCCCTTCGGTGCGGATATTTCTTCCAGAATGGCAGCCTTCACTGCTGGTGAGACGCCGCAACTTGAATCTGGCCGCGTATCGCAAGCATCGTCCGCTGCATCTTCTCCGTCCCCAGAAAAACGCTCAGAGCCTGAATCCACCATTAATGCTGAGCCAAAGCCATTCGTGAACCATGTAGTCAACCAGCTCGCGTTCTCCCGCCTGTCTTCGACCCCATTATCCGTCATCCTCAACAACTTACCTGCGGATTTGAGGGGTATCAGTGATTCGCACCCAGAGAGCAAGGGCTTGACCAAGGAAGAACTTCACCGCGCCCTCACAGCAACCTCTTGCATCGGCGAGATCCACCGTGAAGGAAAGGATGCTGCCGGGAAACAACTGGAAAGCGAATACTATTACATCCCAGATGAAGATGTGGATGAGAGCCGTAGAGCTGCTGTTGTTGACGGGCTGAGGAAGCCGTCGTTAAGAAACTGCCGTAAATCGCACAAGGTATGTTTCATTGTCTGCCCTCTCTTTCTTGACCAGCCACTAACCAGACACAGCAATATTACTGGAAGAAGCCAAGAACGCCTTGATTGAGAGCAAGTGAATGCTGCATATCTCGAGCGGCAACTGATCCGACTTACTGTATATGAAATATGGCACCAAGGCCAGAACCCTTACCGTCAGAGTTTATTACCACACCAAGCTGCATAGCCAAGGAGTTTTTTGATTTTTTATTTCCGTTTGCGCGCGCGCGTCAATACCATGGCGGCGGTGGTGGTCTCCAATAATCGCAGGTGTAGAGCGGACATTAGTTTACTTGAGAGTAACTCTTGTAGAAAGAATAGGGGATCGAATTCAAAGAGAAATTCCGATGAAAACCGATGCCTTGATGATATAAATGAGTGACTCGAGATGACCTTGTGAGACGTTTGTTTGTGAGAAAAAGACGTTCCCGTTTGCTGGTTGCGCTAAAACATTATGGGAAAGCTCTTATCGGCTTCCCACTCTTATCGAAGAAAGTTCCCCGCACTAGATGGTTAGCGCTCTTTGTAACCACGCGCTAGTCCTGATCCGGTACGACCTTCGTAACTGACAACGTCACTGGTCGTATTTCGTATTTCCAATGTCTCGAAGCAAGGATACTCGTGTGGCTTCGACAGGAGGCAATACGACAATTTGTAGTCGTCAATTTCCCTAAATACTGATTCTTGTATAACAATCACGTCTCCTCCAGGTCTCCATTTCAAAGTGAATCAATTGATTATTCTACCTCTAATATAACCACCAACCCCACTACACTGTATGTTCTCATCTCCAACCCAACTCACGAAATCGACGCGTCCCAGCTAACATACCTCCAGACCATACACGTTTACCACCCTTTCAACACCGCGTCAACACATCTATAACAAACCAAACGAACATCCAAATCCGAAAACCCACCATGTCAACCCATCAAACTCACCCCTCCACCACCAAAACACCCCACTCCCCCCTCTCCGTCACGCCCCTCGAACCCGACGCACAAGCGCCCATCCTCCGCTCTCCCCTCGACAATACATCCACAGACCCACACTCCGCGGTCTTCAAGTCGGAGCAGGCCCAGGGGCTGGCTCACCGTGCTGCTGGTGAGGGGGCCGGAGGGAAGGAAGAGGGGAAGGAGGGGTGGAAACCGAAGTATGGACGAACGCAGAGCTGGGATAAACAGGATTGGAAGAGGGCGTTGCAGATGAGTGGGGTGGAGGGTGGTGAGAAGGCGGGGTTTTCGGAGAAGAATGGGGGGGGGCAGTAGGGAGATGGGGGGATATCGGGGTTGGGGGATGGGGGATGGGCATGGGATTGGGCTTGGGCTTGGGCTTGGCTGGGCTATGGAAAAGGGCATTATGAAGGTTATGATGGGGAAAATGGACAAATTGCTGGATGGGTATGAACATAGGCATAGCCATGGCTTTTAACGGCTGACGAATATAATGTTTTACTGGCTTTATGAGTACTCATACCTCCCAGATGTCTTACAACTCGGAATAAAATAAACTTTTGGACCCTCAGAACTCTAATTATCATATAACTACCCCTTGGCTACCGAATTAAAAAGCGGGTAGATGTAGTAGCCTGGCGAAGCGGCTTGAAAGGCGGCTGGAAGGTGGGTATATTAATATTGCTAGTGAGGAAGGAAGAGGACTATATTTTCAGAATACCACGGACGATGAGGCTGTTTTAGGCATAAGTCTTAAGCTGCGTCTATAAAATAAAATATACTGCCCCTCGAAATTCAATCGCCATACAATCCTATAATTCCATATTCGTTCCCATAGTGCCCAAGCTCGTGCCCATATCCAAAAGTGGAGTTGTAGGTGGATCTAACAGGACAAGGTTGTGGCGGCGGGAGCGATGATGACATCAGAACCCCTCCATCCCCTGTACCTGGGCCAGGCTTTGAGAATTAAAACATCTCAACAAACCCGCATGCACATTGGCATTTACTCAATACATATGCAAGTCCCGAGCAAGGACGCATTATAACATAGGATAACTTTATACTTTCCAGGATGGAAAGCGGAACGCCTATCGCAGGTGAGCAAGCGCCGTTGGCGCCTACGAGAAGCTATGATAACCCCATCGGGCCACAAGTCCAACCTGGCCAGGTCGTGAAACCCGTCGATGTAGCACCAGAGGACCAGCCGACAGATAGCCATGCCCTTGCAGCCACCGATCCCGAAGAAAAGGGGTATGCGCAAACTCACAGCGCATCCTCCGTGCGCGATTTAGGATGGCACAATGACTCCGACTCCATCCCACGTCCCCTCATCGCCGGCCTCCCTAACGATGACCTCTGGGTGCTTCTGCGGCGCTTTAACAAGGTAACAGACCTCATTCCCTTTTCCAACAGCACAACTAACCCCCGGCCTAGCAAATCCAACATGTCAAAACCACCCCAACACCCCCCATGGACGCCCTCGACCTAAACATCTCCCCCATCGAGGAATTCTCCCCGGATAAACTCCGCGCAACTATAGAGCGCCTCTACATGACCCTAATAGTCGGCATCATGACGGCAGTAAAGCACATCGCGCGTCTCCGCTCCTGGCGCGAGCAACCCCGCACGTTGGCTTTCCTCGCCGTCTACGGCGTGGCGTGGGTGTATAACCTGCTCGTGCCTACTATTGCCGCTTTCATGATGGTTCTTATCCTTGTGCCGGGCACGAGGGAGATTGCGTTCCCACCGGCGCCGATAGCGTTGATTGACTCCTCGACCGGGGGCGTTCAGAGTCCGGCTGCGGGTATGCTGGGGAGTGACGACTCCCTCACCGGTGCGCCTGAAAGTCACCCTGGGGAGGCAGTCGAGCAGGAGGCCTCAAACTTCGTAACCGCCTTCTCAGCAATCGCTATTAGCAGCGCGGCAGGAAAAGGGAACCAACCAACCCCCTCGCTCTCCTCGTCTGCCGAAGCGGAAGAAAGCACCCTCGACGCCGCAGTCCCCGACCCCACAGAAGCCCCCCTAAAAGCCACGGATGCGCAAACAAAAGCCGCAGGTGGAAAACCGGGGAGTAAGGGTGACAAAACGAAAGAACCCATGTCGGCAGCGATGTGGGCAAAGGCGCGCCCCATCATGCATGCTATTTCCGATACGACGGATACCTACGAGCGACTCGCCAACGCGCTCTCTCCCACTGCACCATTCCCATCACTCGCGCCGCGACTGAGACTCGCTGCTATCCTATCCCCGCTTCTGATCGTGTCGTTGTTTACGAGCGCGCATGCGGTTGTGAAGGGGACTTCGTTTGCGGTTGGGTTTGGGTTTTTTGGGGGGCCGATCATTGAGAGGGCGGTGGAGTGGTTGGATGCTAAGAATCCGGATTGGCAGCGTATGTTGAGGTTGAGGAATTCGTTATTGAAGGGCGTGCCGACGAATGCGCAGTTGATGATTACGTTGTTGAGGGTGGGGGAGAAGCATAATGCGCCGTTGCCGCCGCCGCCGGAGGGGCATGAGGAGCTACACGATGTCCCGCATGATACGGCTGGAGAGGATCTGGAGCATTTAGGTGAGTTACTTTTCCCCACTACCACTGCAGATGTCAACAAATCCGAACTAATAAATATAGATGCCTCCCAATCCGAAATCGACGCCGCCGTCAACCCCTCCCCAGAAATGGAGAAAGAAAAGGCATTGGCCAAAAAAGAAGAGAAAGAGAAGCCCAAAAAGCGCGGCCGTCATTTCGTCGCCTTCCTCCGCAACACCGTCCGCGGCGGCGTAGAAACCATGATCGGCGCCGACAGACTCAAAGCCGCAGCCGGTGCACCGCACGCCAAGAAGCGCCTTGGTGTGGTCCCATCATCCCCCCTTCCGCCTGCGGGACTGAGGAGTTTCCCGGCTAGGTATAAGGGGTCTAGAGGTTGCGCTGTTCTCGACACGGATGGCCTGAAGCCGGTGTTGAGGTGGACGAAGGATGGGGGGAATAAGGAGTGGAGTGTTGATGTTGGGGGGATTAAGGAGGTGAAGAAGGTGGGCGGGTTGGGATGGGGAGGGAAGATGGTGGTGGGGTGGGCGACGGGGAGGGAGGTGGCGGATGGGATGGTGGTTGTGGGGGGGGAGGGGGAGTTTTTGTTGACGGCGGTGGGGATGAGGGATGAGCTTTTTAATAGGGTTGTGGCGGTTGGGGATCAGATGTGGGAGTCTTGGTGAAGGGGTTGTTCGGTTTGGTTTGGTGTTCAGGGGGGGTTGGTTGGTGGGCGGGAAATGGGTGGTGGGATGGCGTTTATTTGGTGAGAATGGAGGTATAGTCAACTTGACTGAATATAAGTATATCCTAAGTGGCAAACCTATAGTAACCAGTCCCACATGAATATACTCGTGCGGCCTAGAAGCTTTAAAACGGCTTGTCTATAGCTTGGGATTACAGTTGCTATAAACACTAGCTATTGCACATAGTCCCTCTTTGTAAGAACGACGGATACCATGTTTTATAGTTCTTGCAAAGTCTAAATCAGTGTCAGATGGACCAACAGTATGTTGAAGGGCTTTAGCACTTTGTAGGAGTTGTGTTTCCGCATATCGTTTCTACTCTACTAGCAGAGTATGGGTGATATCATTTGTACCCTAGAGACGGAGTATAGGTAATACGCTCAAGCACTATATCTTACATTAAAGATGGGCTAACTAACGGAATAACATCCTAGAATGTTCGTATAAGCAGGTAGCTGTCGATTGTTCTACAGTCAAGTGCAGATTCAAGACAAGGGGAGGTTGTGTGCTCAGATGCCTACGATGGTGAGGAGTTTATGAAATGGGAAGACATTGAAGTAAAGCTCGTAGGTAGCACACAAGAGATAAACTCCAAGAATTACCACCTAACAACAGCAGCAAGTCTTCAACGACAACAGCTCTAGGGAGGTGACAAGAAAGAAAGAGTACCTTTGATTTTTTGCTCTGACAACAGCATTAGCCAGTAGTGACAACAAGAAACCGAAATCTCAAAACTCACAGTGAGAACTAACACTTCGACACTGGCACTGCCCAACGACAACAGCATAGGGCTAGTCAGGTCGTATATTCCAAGATTCATACACCACAAACCCATCCATGGCAGCTTAAACATTCACACTAAGTCTAATGAACTGTTTGAGCATCTACAGGCATAGGCTACTATATTATAGGAGAACGGTAGCAAGTAAGTGATACGACCCTGTTATATAACAACACTACTAACCCTAACCCATCCATTTTCATGGGTAGTTCATTTAATACGCGAGTTGTTAAACGACATAGGCTAGGCTCTAGTACGTTGCACAAGTTGTGTTCCTGTATAGATCGTGTATCGTGCTAAAGTCCTACCTATGCCTTTTCTATAGATGCTGTCGCTAACTCTGTGATTCACCCCTAGTCCTAGCCAAAGTCTAGGGGAGTATCCATCTGAGGCTAATGGTGAGGTTGATGGCTGGTGCTCAAAGCATATCCATTTATCTCTGGATTGCTGTTTCTCCGTGTTTGCGCAAAAATATCTCGAGCTTCAGCTGGCCTAGGCTCATTTAGGCAATCCTGAGAGTAATGGCCGTTTCTAGGGAAGCTGCGACTGTTCGCTTGGTAATCATTCCTTCCACATATAGGGGTTGAAAATCCCAGGGAAGCTGCGACTGATTGATTGGTAATCGTTCTTTCCATAGATAGAGGTTGAAAATTCCAGGGAAGCTGCGACTGATTGATTGGTAATCGTTCTTTCCATATATAGGGCTTGAAAGTTCTGATGCAAAAGGGAATGGGAAATGGCTTTCCTATCCCCTTATCACCTCCCTCTCGTAACTCCTTTCAGATACCCAACCTAGCGTAAGACACCAACATGAACAACGAGCCCCTCTCCTCCCCTCAATCCCACCCCCGCAACCTCATCCGGAACCCTCCACACGCGGAAGGACTCTTTAAACGCGGTAAGCCACCCCTCAAAGACCTGATCTGAGCGTAGCTGCTGCGCTATAATGCAGACTGTCTTTCCCTCAACATTCCCCAACCCTTCTGTTTCACTCCCTCCGCTGCCGCTGTTGGTTTGGGCATTAGAGCCGTTAGCACTGTTGCTGGCGGTTGCGGTCGTGTCGTCACCATCGCGGTGGGCGTTTCTTTCCCTCTCACGCAACCGACAAGCATCAACACAAGCCTGTACGAGTGGCTCGATTAACGCATCGTTGTATATGCAATCACACGCAATCACCGCGTCAAAACTGCCTCCTCCTGGAAGCAAGCCCGCTACCTCATCTGTCTCCCAATCTAGCGTCTTAATCTGTATATTCGAGTCTCCCTCCCCACATTCTACACCCTCGCCACCCTCTGTCGCCGCAGTAGTTTGAGCAGCTCCGCGCTTGGCTTTGGATTTTGCTTTAGATTTTGACGAATTGTTGTTATTGCTAGATTTCGGTTTCCTAGAGAGGGAAGGAAGGTTGGAAGAGATATTTTGTCGTAGCAACTTTAGGACGTAAGATTGGTCTGTGAGTGTGTAGGAGCCGACACTAGGAGATAGAGCGAGGGCAATTACACCGGAGATGCCGGAGCCGAGTTCGAGGAGGGTGGAGGAGGGGGTGAAGATTGAGTGTGTGGTGAAGGGGTTGGTGGGGGAGGAGAGCCAGGATGCGACTAGGGGAGTGATTTTCCAGAGGACTGTTAGGGGTTAGTTGAGTGACATAAAGGGAGAAATGAAAAACGGATGGGAAATACATACCTGCACCAGTAGTGCCGCCGCCGCGGGTAGAGGAGAGGATGGTAGGGGATTGATAGATGGTAAGGTCGCGGCCGGCGATAGTGAGGTCGATTGAGGTTGCGGATTGGTCGACGAAGCCTAGGTTTTGGGAGGGAATGGGTTGTGAGAAGAGGAGGAAGGATTCTAGAGGGGGGGGGTGTTAGTGAGGTGGGGGTAAGGGAGGGGAAGGAAAGTGAGAAGGGAAAGAAATAATAGGAAAATAGTGGTTTGTATGGATGAAGAGATGGGAAGTAAAGAGAGGAATAAAAAACTTGCCTTCTTCCGCGTCTTCAATCTCGTCCCCGAGGGCTCGGAGGAGGGATTCGACCGTCATGTGTGTGTGATGCTGTGGATGTTATTTATCCTAGCATCTTTTTCTTATCAAGATCACGATGAGGGCATAATGTGAACGAGGCTGCACGAGCTTACAGCCTCGTCACGTGTAACCGAGGACTAGCATATGAGATGGGAACAACGTTATCCCGCTTAGCAAGCAGCCTCATCACGTGTTACCTAGGGCAACTGTCAACAACCTAGGATCTGGGGAAGAGGGTCGGCCGGGTACAGCAGGAAGGTACAGAAAGAGGTCCAAGTGCAGGCTCGGCTGTCAGCGTATCTTGTCACTCGTAGAGCTCGGCGATGCACGCGAGGTTTGGCGAGGGATTGACCACGAGGGACCTTGGCAAGCCGGCGTGGGCCTCGGCTACCTTGGTACGGGGAAGCTCGGCGGAGGGATTTGCTGATAGGGATGATGGATGGATTGTGGATGGGTTGTGGATGTAGATCCGCTGTTGATCCCTGGCGTAAGGCCGCATTTTTGTTGGTGTTGGTGCAGGGGATGGTTATTCTTGAGATTTTTCTGTAACTGATGCTATATACTGTTTTCTATATGGAGTCGATGGTTATATGTAGGGATGTGTCGTTCTTTCCTAGTTTACGGATATAGGTCTCGTGACTTCTCGGCAAGAATGTCCTGGCCGCCTCTCGCTTTGTCGAGCTGGGGTTGCTCTTGCCGAGAGAGAGAGAGAGAGGGGGGATGCGGAGAGCCGGGGGGAGGTGTGCACACCTGTGGCTTGCCGTATTAGCGTCTCACTTTGTAATGCAGGCTACCTGTGTAGATAGTGTAGATATCTTGCGCTACTAGTGATCGCCACAGAAATGGCTTGAGCTGGACACTGAGATGGATGTCGTCTTTTAGAGGAGGTATTAGTATTCCTATTACTCCTTAGAGAAGAAACAAGAAGAACCCCGTACTACTATACTCGAGTATCTATTTCCGTATAGCATCTCAGTCTTCACTCTACCTAGAGCATACTAGGTAGCCGTAGGACAACCCTCACCCCGGCTACAGCATACCACGGTACATATGCAGCTACAATCTAAAGCATACGGCGGCAATATATTGACATTACTATGCCCAGCCTCTTTTAGGCCCAGCCCAAGCCCACAGCCCCCAAGCCTCTTACAGCCATTACAGCCACTATAACCACTATAGCCACTTACAGCCGCCGACATCCCTCTCACAGTAACCAAACAGAGTGATTTGCTCTGCTGTTTTACTCTAATAGATAGGGACCGGTTAGACAACTACTCGCCCTGCCTAAGAGTCTGGGGGAGGGGCTTCTATCGCTAAAGATTCATCATACGGGTGATTTAAGCTGATAGGAATTCCCTCTCTAGCTCCGCCTCTAAGTAACTACCCTATTAATTGTAGCCCTAAATGATTTCAGTCTTTTACTTGAATTATAGTCCTATAGTCGCTGTAAACACTCCTATTATAGACATTATAGACAGTCCTCCTCCTCTAACCTCCAGGCGGCACGAGTACTAAACGACTAGACCACAGTTGCAGTAGTGGTGGCTGACTTACCTGACTACGGAAAGTGCGGGTTAACGTATCGCGTTACCCCAACAAACTCCTAACATCCCTGCTCCTACAGCTCCACCTCCCTTCAATACTACCAACCCCCCAACCCGCCAAAAACAGGGATCTACTTCGTAAACCGGCCAAAACACCAGAGCAAGAAAGTACCTTTCCCCAAAGAAGCCATTATTGCTTTACTTACTCCTTCCCATCTCTTACCCAAAAACCCCTCTCCCCAATTAACTCCTTCCTTCTCTTCCTCCTCGGCCCATCACAAGCATCATCATCATCATCTATCTATACTTGACACAGTCCGTGACTATAACCCATCTCCCCCATCTGCCTGACTTCTCCCCGCTAATACCTGTCTTTCTCTCCAGATACTGCTACGAACTCTCCGAACTGAAGCTTCACCTCCCTCTTGGAAATAGCCGCCACAGCTCTCATCACTCATCACACACACAACAACCTTCACCATGACGGACGTCGTTTCCGAGCTCCCGCACATCAACGACCACCCGGAGCTGAAGAGGGCCACCGTCCAGCCACGCATCGTCAGGTCACCCCCATTCAGCAAGGAAGTCGATGGCGCAACTCCCGTTGAGGGCGAGACCCTTCCTCGCCGTAACCCGGACCTCCAGGACCGCCTCGTCACCCGCCCATTCCCCGATGTTGCCACACTCTTCGATGTTGTCAAGATAGCAGCCCGCAAGTATGGCAACGCAAAGGCCATCGGCACGCGCAAGCTGCTCAAGACCCACAAGGAGACCAAGCGCATCAAGAGGATGATCGATGGCGTCGAGACCGAGCAGGACAAGGTCTGGACATACTTTGAGCTGAGCGGATACACCTACCGCACCTTCATCGAGTACGAGAAGATGGTCATCGACATTGGCGCCGGCCTGAGGAAGCTCGGTATGGTCAAGGACAACCGCGTACACATCTTCGCTGCCACCAGCGCCCACTGGCTGGCCATGTCCCACGGTGCTGCATCACAATCGATGCCCATCGTCACGGCCTACGATACCCTGGGCGAGGAGGGACTGAAGCACTCTCTGGTGGCCACTGGCGCCAACGCCATCTTCCTTGACCCCCACCTTCTCCTCAACATCGTCAATCCGCTCAAGGAGGCCAAAGAGATCAACCACGTCATCTACAACACCGAGCACGACGTCAACCCGGCACATATCGCGCGCCTGAAGGAGGCCCACCCCCACTTGACCGTTCACAGCATCGACGAGCTCATCGTGCTGGGCGCAGAGAACCCAGTCGACCCAGTGCCACCCACTCCCGACGACCTCGCCTGTATCATGTACACTTCTGGATCGACGGGCACCCCCAAGGGCGTTCCGTTGAAGCACAAGAACGTCGTTTCCGCACGTAAGTTTCCCCAATCGCTCAGTCTTCACATCGACGTTTGCTAATCCGAGTCCAGTTGCCGGCGTGAACGTTATTATCGAGAGATACATTGGCCCAGGCGACACCCTTCTTGCATACCTCCCACTTGCTCACATTCTTGAGATGGTCTTTGAGAACTCGTGCTTGGGATGGGGTGGAACCATGTGTTACGGCAACCCCAAGACCCTCTCCGATTCCTCTGTTAGAAACTGCAACGGTGACATCCGCGAGTGCAGGCCTACCATTCTCGTTGGAGTGCCAGCTGTCTGGGAGACCGTCAAGAAGGGTATTATCGCCAAGGTCAACGCCGGGAGCCCCATCGTGAAGAACCTGTTCTGGGGAGCCATGTCATTGAAGAGCATGATGATGTCTTATGGCCTCCCGGGCGCTGGAGTCCTCGATGCGGTAGTATTCAAGAAGCTGAAGGAGGCTACTGGTGGCAGACTCCGAATCTGCCTGAATGGCGGTGGGCCAGTCTCCAAGGATACGCAGCGCTTCATCTCCCTCTCGATCAGCCCCATGATCAACGGCTACGGTCTCACCGAGACCTGTGCCATGGGCGCGCTCATGGATCCAATGAAGTGGACCGACTCGGCTCTGGGCGACATCCCTGGCTCCATCGAAATCAAGCTCGTCGACTACCCCGAGGCCGGCTACTTCTCGACCAACAAGCCCTCGCCACAGGGTGAGATCTGGATCCGCGGGAACAGCGTGTTTGAGGAGTACTACAAGAACGAGGAGGAGACCAAGGCGGCCTTTGGCCCCGACGGCTGGTTCAAGACGGGCGACATTGGCGAGTGGGACTCCAACGGCCACCTCAACATCGTCGACCGCAAGAAGAACCTGATCAAGACGCTGAACGGCGAGTACATTGCGCTCGAGAAGCTGGAGTCTGTGTACCGCTCGGCGACCGTCGTGGCCAACATCTGCGTCTACGCCGATCAGCAGAAGAGCAAGCCTGTCGCAATCATTGTGCCTGCCGAGCCGGCGCTGAAGAAGCTTGCGGCATCGATTGGCATCAAGGAGGGCAATCTTGAGCAGCTCGTGCATAATGATAAGCTGCAGGGTGCGGTGCTCAAGGCGCTGCAGGATGTTGGTCGCTCTGGAGGGTTGTCGGGGATTGAGATTATCAGTGGTGTTGTCATGTCGGATGAGGAGTGGACACCCCAAAACGTAAGTTTTCTATGGACTTGGATTACTGGAGAAGGATAAAATGCTAACGTATGGACTTTACAGAACTTCGTCACCTCGGCACAAAAGCTCAACCGTCGCCTCATCCTCGACAGATACAGGAAGGACATCGACGCGGCATACGCGAAGAACAGCTAGGTTTCATGACCTATGCTATGTCTTTACGTGTTTAGTGGGGGATTGGGGTTGAGAAACGTAGTTTTTATTTTTGATACCTTTTGCTTTGAAGGGGGGAAAATTACATATGTTTTGTTTGAATGGGGAGGTGGTGGAAGGGAGGGTTAGTTGGAGGTTGAGTGTCTGAGTGGTGTATACCTAGTTTTCTAACAACTGTTATGAGTGAGGATGGTGGAGGGGTAGTGGGGTAGTGGGGTGCGATGACGGATGCGTTGATGATGGGAGGGGTTAATAAGACGTTTACTTTTTTGGTGACTTTTGTGTTTATGCGTTTGATAATTGCTGTCTGTTGTGAAGTAATGGAACCGGACAAACTATCAAAATTCAGCAGTCACACTCTCTCGAAAGGACAATAGTTATAGTACTTTTATGAAATTCTTTAAACATCAAACTAAGCTAATTCTACACTCCATCTACAAAATCATTACACTCAGTTCTTCTCCACCAACTCAACCGCCGCGCTTGCCAGCGCCAACTTGCCCGTCTCCTTAACCTTGGTCTGGAAGATAACTTTATTCCCATCCTTCCACATCTCCGTAACAAGCGTCTGGCCTGGGATCACAGTTCCCGCAAAGCGAACCTTGATGTTCTTAAACGCTCCGTAAGTCTTGTAGACAGCCTTACCCGCAACACCGAAGAAGCAGAGTCCGTGGAGGATAGGCTCCTTGAAGCCGCCCATGGCTGCGAACTCGGGGTCGACGTGGAGAGGGTTGTAGTCACCGCTCAGACGGTAGATGGCAGCCTGCTCCTCGGTGGTCTTCTCCTCGACGACGGCGTCGGGTGCGCGCTTGGGGATGGCGTTCGCGGCGGTAGCGGCACCGCGGTCGCCTGCCTTGGGGTTACCGCCGAAGCCGCCGGAGCCGCGGAGGAAGACGGTCATCTCGTTGTAGAAGACGTCCTTGCCGGTAGCCTTGTCAACGGTGGTGATTCCTGACTTGACGACGGCGGCGGAGCCCTTGTCGACGACCTCGATGAGCTTGGGGTAGGAGACGAGGGTGGCGGAGGTGGGGATGGGGAATTGGCGGATCTCGAGGTACTGTTCGCCGTGGAGGAGCATCATGGGGTTGAAGTTGGGGACGATGGCGGAGAGGTCGTAGGGAGCCTCGGCGGAGAAGGGGGGGATGACGCCGAATGTTGGGAGGGCCTGGAAGTCCTGGGAGCCCTCGAAGATGTAGGGGAGCTCGGTACGGAGGGCGCCGATGCCGAGGTTGTAGAGGGAGACGTCGCGCTCTTCGTAGGTGAACTCGGTGCCGTTGGCTTTGGCCTTCTTGGCCTCCTCGATGGCGTTGAGGATCTCTGGGTTGGGCTCGGCCTTGCGGGCGGGCTTCTTGGCTTTCTACGAGAGGAAAAATGTTAGATAGTGGTTCTGATCATAAAGTTTGACATTTATTTTGACATTGAGTGCGTCTAGCTATCGTACAGTACATGAAGCGTCGTAAAGGACAGATATGAACGACACACGCGCGCGCACAGCGCGCTCACACAAGGACCTAGAAGAGGCTCATACCTTGTTGCTAGACTTGTTCTCCATGTTGGCCATGATGCTCTTGAGGCCATCAGCCGGGCTGTCGGGGTGGTCTGCGCGTCCGTCGTCGAAGTCGACGATGCGAGCCCACTGCGCGCGAACGGCCTCAGGGGTGAGGACGACGTCGACGGGGAAGCCGGCACCGCCGGTACGCTGCCAGCGGGTGCTGCCGACCCAGCCGGAGCCGACCTCGTAGAGACCGCCGGTGGGGTTGGGGGTCTTGTCGCTGGCGAGGAGGACGACGAGAGGTGCTATGTAGTCGGGCTTGAAGGCCTGGACCATCTCCTCGGGCATGATGGTGCGGGTCATGGCAGTTCCGGCGTTGGGGGCGATGGTGTTGACGTAGATGTTGTACTTGGCACCCTCACGGGCAAGGGCGCGGGAGAAACCAAGGATACCGCATTTCTGTGAATGTTAGGAGGATGACTTTAGGATTAGGGGGGATATAAGCTTACAGCAGCGGCGTAGTTGGCCTGGCCGAAGTTTCCGTAGATACCGGAAGTGGAGGTGGTGTTGATGACACGTCCGTACTTCTGCTGGAGGAAGTATGGCCATGCGGCCTTGGTGACCTTGTAGGTACCGCGGAGGTGGACATCCATGACTGGGTCCCAGATCTTGTCATCCATGTTGGCGAAAGCCTTATCCCTCAAGATACCAGCGTTGTTGACGAGGACATCAATGCGGCCGAAGGCGTCAATGGCGCCCTTGACAACCTCCTCACCGTTCTCGCAAGGTGCCTTGACACCGACGGCGGTGCCGCCGAGCTTCTGGATCTCCTGAACGACGGTGTCTGGGTTGACAAGATCGTTGATGACGAGCTTAGCGCCCAGCTTGGCGAATGCCAGAGCGTATGCGCGGCCAATACCAGCTCCGGCACCGGTGATGAGGACGACCTTTCCGCTGAAGTCGAGGGCCTCAGCCTTGGGGGCGGAGGGCAGCTTCATAGACTTGTCTAACAGGCCGAGGAAATCGGCGGGGCCGGATGGGTGCTCGGCCTCCTTGAAGTTGTTGACATCGTCCCACTTGGCGAGCAGAGCGCCTGCGGTATAGGAATCATCAGCCTTCAGGAGAGCTCCCGAGGATCTCTCCCAGCGGAGCTTGGCGACGTGTCCACCACCGACCTCGAAGATGGAACCGCTCTCCTCGGCATCCTTGTCGACGAGAGTGGCCACGAGCGGCACAACCCATTCTGGCTTGAGGTTTGCGAGCATGTCCGGGGGCATAACGGTCTCGGTCATGCGGGATGCGGCAATTGGCGCAATAACATTAACCTTGATGTTGTATTTGGCGCCCTCCTTGGCCAGGGTCTCGGTGAAGCCGACCAGGGCAAGCTTGGCGGCGGAGTAGTTGGTCTGGCCGAAGGAGCCGAAAAGACCAGCAGCAGAGGCGGTGTTGATAATACGTCCGTACTTCTGCTTGCGGAAATGCGGCCATGCGGCCCTCGCGCACTTGTATGAGCCCTTAACGTGGACGGCGATGATCAGGTCCCAGTCCTGGTCCTTCATGTTCTTGAAGCTGATATCACGGAGGATACCGGCGTTGTTGATGAGGATATCGATGCGGCCAAAGGTGTTGATGGCGGTTTCGATGATCTTCTCACCATCTGTGACACTGTCGTAGTTGGCAACGGCCTTGCCGCCAGCAGCCTTGATCTCCTCAACTACGATATCAGCAGCCTGGGGGTAGGTCAGCATTCGGTTCGGGGGAGGGGGGAGATGGGATATGACGAACTCTTGTGGAAGCTCCGCCGTCACCACCCTTGAACGATCCGCCCAGGTCGTTCACGACGACGCTGGCTCCCCTCGAGGCAAAGAATTTTGCGTAACTTTTTCCAAGCCCTCCTCCACTGCCTGTGACCACGACGACCTGGCCGTCATATCTGATTTCCGACATGGTTCAATGGGTATAGTTGAAACCGGCGTAGGAAGAAACCGTTGTGGGGAGAAACCGGTGTAGGAAGAAGCCGGTGTAGCAAGAAGCTCTTTTTGAGGGTATAATGAAGAAAGAAAGAGCAGAATAAGACAAGAAATATACTCCGCGGTCTTCGGGAGCGACTGTTTATCTACTTGTTCGTTTTCGGCTCGTCGTGGTCATCCAAAGTTCACCTCGGCACATGCCTCGGCCAAACCGTTCGGCTGTTGTGATTGGCCGGCTGTTGGGGTCATGACGAAACCTGGGGAAGCTGCGAAATTTAAGCGTTCGCGTTCACATGCCAGCGGGCTCCGAGATAATTTCTGGAGTTGGAGAAATGCCATGTGCATAATTTTGTTATTTCGTGATTCTGTTCCCATGATAATTTCTGAGGCTGAACAGTAATCATTTCGGAGTTGGAGGATGAGATCCTGTGATGCTGATGCCGATTACTGAGCGTCATGGATCCAGAGTCTCCCAAGGCCGAATCGGAGAGTCGGGGTTCCAGCGGACTGTTAACCCCGCATTGGTTCGCTCCATCTGGCACCGCAAGTTGAGTCTCTGTCCGTGAGCAAGCCTTCATGGAGGACCGGCAATGGAAAATATGAGAATAGGAATTATGAGGCCTTGAACAGATTGTCAGCATTGTACCATTGAAGCTTCAGCGTCAGGAATTGTAGTTGTTGGATAAATGCAGAGTCACTGTGGAGCTCACCACTTCCATCAGACACTGGCAACCCCTCACCTTCATCTCAGACCCCCAACCCCAACACCACCCTCACAAATGATAACATGGCGGAAATAATAGACGACAAAAGCAGCCACTGCATCCCCTTCATCCTCGCCCGCCATGCCATCCACGCTGCCTCCTCTCCCTCAACCCCCTTCTTCATAGGCATCAACGGCGTCCAAGGCGTCGGGAAATCCACCCTCGTCTCCCTCCTCCTCTCCACCCTCCACAACGACTGCAACCTCGTAACAGAGATTATCAGCCTCGATGACCTCTACCTCACCCACGCCGATCAAGTTGCTCTGGCAGAAGCCAATCCGTCCAACCCGCTGATCCAGCACCGTGGGGAGCCCGGTATGCCCCTCCCTACCCCTCACTCTGCCCACCATACTCACAAAGCCAGGAACCCACGACATCCCCCTCGCTAGCTCCCTCTTTACCAACCTCCGCGCCCAAACCGAAACCTCCATCCCTCGCTACGACAAGTCCGCCTTCAACGGACAAGGCGACCGAAAACCCATCCCCCTCCGCGTCAACGAACCCAGCAAGCGCAAGCTGCAAGTCATAATCCTCGAAGGGTGGTCCGTCGGATTCCGCGCCCTCCCAGACTCCGAGGTCGTCGCCAAGCGTGAGGCGTCGCGTTCGAATCCCGATTCGACATTATGGAAGAACAGACTTGAGGATTTGCTGTTCGTGAATGACAAGCTCAGGGAGTATGATGTTATGACGGATATGCTGGATGCGTTTATACATCTCGATGCGAGTGAGACGGCGTTTGTGTATGCGTGGAGGCGGGAACAGGAGGAGGCGCTGAGGAAGGTGAGGGGGGTGGAGAATGCGATGACGGATGAGCAGGTTGTGAAGTTCGTGGATGGGTATTACCCGGCGTATGAACTGTTCACGGACGATCTGAGGAAGGGGGTATTTAAAGGGGATGAGGGGAAGAAGGGGAGTCAGCTGAGGTTGATTGTTGGTAGAGATAGACGTGTGCAAGAGGTGCAGCAGATATGAGATCTGATTTGATTGAAAGCTGTAGATAAAGCAAATGGGTATATAATAGAGCAATATTCCCCCCTCCTTTTTGCGCCGCCGTCCTGTGCTTGCTCCAGCTAAATGCATGCCATGTCATCTTCAAGCCCTTCCAGCAAATTGTAAATAACAAAAAGTCCCATCCCACAAGCCACTAAGTCGGAGTCTTCCCCCTCAGCATGTCCTCTCCTGCCTTTTTAATGTCCTTCAACGCGACCGTCACATCAACAGTCTTCTTCCTGACCTCTGCATCCCTCGCAGCAAGCCTGTCCTCAAATTCAGTTGCGACCTTCCGTCTCTCACGGCGAGCTTTTGCAACCTTGTCCATCACAGTGCCAAACTGCTTCATGAGCCACTCGCCAGCCTCCTCCCACTCGTCGATGGACAGTGAGGCAAGAAATGCCGCTTGGTTCTCTGCTGGCACAGACTTGAACAACTTCATGCGATCGTTGAGGGATTTGGGGAGACCTATCAGTGATGGATGTTTGTCTTGGTTTAGGTCCTCATCGAATGGCTGCTTTTGGAGGTCCTTATATGGCATCTTGAAGAGCGTCTCTGGGTCAAAGTCGAGGTTGGAGATATCATCTGCTTGCCGTTTGGAACCCTTCCGGGGGTGCTTTCCACCATTGCCATCGATCGAGTGCATGGTATCTTCATCGACTTCGGAAGGAGCAAACACATCTGCCTGCTGTTGCTGGCTTCCATCTTTCTGCACTTGGTGCTCGAGACGTCCTGACATAACTTTCTGGTTGTAATCCTTCCCAGAGCCATTGGCAGCCCCTTTGCCGTTTGAAAGCACGGTTTCCATAATAGGCTGCTGGTGCTGCTGTCCCTGAGGCTCGCCCACAAAGCGGCCTGTATGGACCCCTCTAACAGGGATGCTCGTCTGGTTTGTCCCCGGTTGTCTGGGATTGGCATTGTGGTTTTGGTGGTATCCGGCGATGTTATGACCCACTTCCTCCTCTTCTGGATCACTGTCAGACCTTTGGTCGGATAATCCGATATCTTGATCATGGTGTTGGCCTTGTGTATCTTCCAACTCGTCATCGCTGTACAAGTGACCGGGTTGCCCATCTTTGACAGTGAACAACGAATCAGATCCGAGACTCGATTCAGCCCACAGAGACCGAGGTTCGTTTTGAGCATAGGCCTGCCCCTGTCCGTTGGTTTGGTTCCTGCCTTGAGTAGCAAAGCCATTCTGAGCACCCGCGTGTTGCATGGCGAGTGGAGAGCCAGCCCTGGCCGGAGCTGTGGCCGCATCTCGAAATGGCACGCCGGAACTAGAAGCAGAATGGCTCCTCCGACCAGCTCCCAGCCCCTTGACTTTCAAGCCCATAGCAGCCTGGCGCTGTGCAAGTTCTGCCTGTGTCACAGGCGCCTCGTTCTCGTTGCCGCCATATTGCTGGTGTTTTTTGTTCACGAAGCCCTGTACGCCGCCAGCCATTGTGGCGGTTGCTATTGGTCGACTGTGTCGTCGGGCCGCTTGTTTGATGTACCAATAGGTTGCTTTGGAGCTTCACTGCGTCTCGGTGTCTGAAGTTGAGGTTTCGTTGCTTGGAGGCCGACTTGGTGAAAGTGCGACCCACGAGGCTCAGTCCAAAATCAATTTACGCGTTGACAAGGCTGAACTGGATCTAACCGAGCACGACGCGTTTTGTTGGCACTATAATATCTACGAAATAAATAAATTTACAAAACTAACAGAAAAGATTGCTCACTCAGGCCTAATAAAACCCCCCTAATTTACAATAATTCCACCGCATCTATACCGTCATTTGTAACCCCTCTACAACTGAGGGGTGGCTACTTAGGGACCATCCCCACTCCATGTGGGGTCGCTGGTTGAAGAAAACCCACATCCATTTTTTCCCTTTACAAAACGCCTAACAAGCCCCTCCGCTTCAACAAATCCGGGACAGATGGCCGAGATGGTTATGGCGCCAGGTTAAGGTTATACCTTAATACATGTGATTCATCATATAGTTTCCTGGTCACGAAAGTGGCGTGGGTTCGAGTCCCACTCTGTTCAATATTTTTTGTTTCTTTTTGAACTTTTGGTCGTGGAGAGAGGAGTAGTGACGATGAAGGTTTATCTTTTTGGTTTTGATATGTAGGGGATAACCTTTTTAAAGATGAAAGCAACAGACTCGTGCTGCCTAGAGATCTAAGGAGGGATTGTAGAAAACAGCAGGAACTGTAGATCGAAGTGTTCATAGCAGCTATAATGGAAGTAAAGGCGTTCAATCACAGGGCTGCAACCAACAGTCCACTTCCTCAAACCCCAAGAACTGTATAAAAAATCGTTTTATTATCCGTCCCATATAAGAGAACGTCTCGTAGCTTTCAGTACAGACACCGTCAGTCATGGCTTCTAGCCCCGACACAAAAACACCTTAAACCAGTACCCCTCCCCTTCCCATCCGGATATCGCATGCATAAACAAACAAAACGCCAAATCCCACCCATACCCCCAGCCCAGACATCCCAATCATCATTCAATAACAAATTCCACCAGCGCATCCAACACACTCTCCGCACTCGGTCTCGACCGCCACACGCGGCCCACCCACCCCTCCTTCGCCGGGTCATACTTCTGCACCAGCGTCTTCTTGAGATCCTCATCCCCCCCGCCCTCCTTCTCAAACCACAATCTCTCCGCTTCCTCCTTCGCCTTCGTCACAACCACCTCATCGTTCTCGCAGCGGTACAAATCGCACTTCTCGCACTCCGTGCAGCCCTTCCCGCCATTCGGGCGGAAGTGCTCGCAGAAATGGCGGTAGCCCTCGCCGTTCCCAATGTCCCTGCGGCAGACGTAGCACATCTGGTAGCCGCACACGCAGGTCAGCTTGTTGCAGCCCGAGGACTTGACGAAGCTGGTGTTGCAGCGTGGGCAGGTGCGCTTGATGGCTAGGGACATGGCGAGCTCGACTTGCGTGCGGAGTGCGAGGAGGGAGGATTCGTGGCAGATGTGGATGTCGGACCAGGCTTTGGAGCAGGAGATGCAGGAGTAGCGGAGGCAGGCGTCGTTTTGGCATTGGAAGCGCAGGCCGCGTTGGTGCCGGCGCAGGCGTGTGTAGGATGCCATGACGTGCCGCCGGGCAAAGTTCTGGACCCGGCCGTTGAAGCTTGCTAGGAAGGAAACGAGGAGGGCGAGTAGAATTAAAGGTATTAAAAAGGGTATCATCCCGATAAAGGGGAAGAGGAGTGCAAAACCGAAAAGTGAAAGATTGCTGTGTTGACGGAAATTCCAAGCCCTCTGGGTCTCGGGCAGATATATGTCGTCGATTTCGGCGTAGCTGCAGAATGGACATCGAACCAAAGGCAACTGAGATTTGAGGAGAGTGTCCTCTGCCAGTCGTTCATTGAATTTCCGGATGACATCTACACCCCCCTTTTCTCCCAGCAAGGCCCTATTGACAAGTTCCTGTGGGATACAGCCATGACACTCGTCCGTTACTGGCGCCAGACATCGGAGGGATCCAAGTTGGGAGTCCACATTACGGGCCCAGCCCTGTCCAAACACAGCTTCCTTCGCAGCGTGCCTTATGCACTGGAAGCACACAAAGTGCGCACCGTCATTGCACGCGGAAAGCTCCTCAAATGTAGACGAAGTGTAGCAGCACTCGCAATCGTGCAATGCATCGGCCTCCTCAGCTTGTTCAGTGTTAAGTTCGAGCGCGAGCGTATGGTCTTTCTCTATCTGTTCGGCTTGGCTCCGCACTTGAAGCGGCTTGATGAATGATTCAAATAACTCCCTGTCCAACTCCACGCAACCTGACGATTTCAGGGTTGGGATAATGGAGCCGAGACCCGTAGAATGCCACACAATAAACTGATTCTGTTCCGGATTCGCCTTCTTCCGACTGAATATTGCTGTAATGGAGAATCTCCATGACTTAGCATGGAGGGCTGCGAGCGTTGGCCGAGCACGAATGAAAGAATGGTTGTGCTCTGCCAGTACAGCCTTGACTGTGGAATGAGATAGCCCTTTAAACTCGTTGTACGCAGCATTCTTGACTGCAAGTTTATATGCATCTGTTCTAAACCTCTCTTCTTTCGGCAGCACTTCAACAGTATCATCAGGTGTTTTCTGAGCCGTTTCCTTCCCCAGCACTTTGTATCGTCCCCTAGACCACTTCATCTTATTCTTAATCAAAGCCTCCGTAACCACAGCCAGTCTCGACTCCTCATCAAAGCTGCTCAGCATCTCTCGAAAGACTTCGACCTGAACATCAGGAAATATCGCAGCCAAGGCGGCAAGGCTGTTATTTAAGTCCGTCAGCTCAGGTGGTTCAGACTCGACATCCTCCAGCTGAGCCTCGCTCGCAATATACGGCGTATCTTCAACGGTCGTAACCGACGATTTCTGCGACGGGCTCGGCGACGTATCACCCCCCGGCGACCCAGAGGAGCTCAATCGGCGGTGTCGTCGCTGGTCGTTCCCCGTCTTAAGCAGGCTGGAGAATACCATCATGGCGATCGATGAACATCCCGTTCACATGGTGTTCGCGCCAGTGGTAACGGAGCACCCTGCGATCCAGGATGGGCGAGTTTGGGCAAGGCAGACGGCGAAAATATGTCCTAGCTGGATTTCTGGGTGTATGTTGGGGCGGGGAGGAGTTGCTTATTGGACGTGACGCGCAATACGAATCGAAAGGCTGAACGAGACGGCAAATGGGCCGATGGGTGTACGTGGAGTGCCTTAATCGGCAAGCGGTGGTTGCTGGGATTTGGGAGCCTTGCGGGATAGCGTAGCCCCTCACTACCAACCGAAATGTTTTAATTTCAAAATGCAGCGCATGCGGGATTCTGCATCATTAGTTTGCTTGGTATTACAGTTACATTCATTTATTTTCACTTTAATATTTATACTTCTACGCCTCTGGATTGATCTTTGGCTTGAATATGAATGTTCAGCGTTTCACTTTGGGTGTCGCCAGGGATATTGCCACAATCCCACTACCACCACATGAAGATTTCTAGCAACGGGTATAACGAATTATCTTTCTAACCTATAGCCCTATGGCCCCCCTGCTTATCTACACTATTATAATTATAGCCATTAAACTTCAGGTGTACAATATTATGGCCCCAGATCCCGAAACCCCGTTCCAAACGCCTCCCGTAACATTGCAGAATATGTGACACTCATCCCAGACAAAGGCGGGCGGGTATTGTAAGTATAATCCCCTTAAACAAAGGCCCGTCGCCGATATTAAGCAATAGGTCTATGCTCCCTCTTCATCGCAAGCTCTCCATTCAAACACCATTGCCCGTTAGGCTGTCTCCTCCATAAGAGGAGCTTCCCATCATCGCCAGTCGTCCCCAACATCTGACCATCGTCGTCAAATTGACAGCGCCAGACAGGACCATGATGGCCGTCGAGTTTCGACATCTCCTTGACGGTATGCGGAACTTGACCAGCCAGAGACACTCCCCCGGATTGCCTGTTGCCACCAGGACCAGACCTCACAGTAGCCAGGCCAGCCCCAATACCAGACGGACCATTCTTCAGCTCAACACTCATCCGTGAAGGATTACCCCCCTTATTGGAAGGATAGGCACCATAGGGCAAGTCCGCCTCTGGTCCCTCTTTCGGCGGTGTCCGCACCTCAAACACACGTACTATCCCACCCTTGCACACAGTTGCGCATATATCATAACCTCTGATACTCCCAGCCGCCCAAGCCACATCTCTCACCAAGCTCTTATGATCCGGCAAGTCCGCAGCGCGATAAAACTCCCTGCTGCTGCCTGAGCCTAAACTCACATCGTGAGAGATCACCTTTGTGCGCCATATCCGGGCTGTGTTCATACCAGCGACAATAAGCGATAAGGAATCCCGTGGAACACCTTCGCGGATGGCATTGTATGATGGCTCGAGGTTGGGGTCGAAGGAGACTTTGAAGGCTACCTCTTCGCCTCGGGCGGGCTTTTCGCAGACGAGGAATTGATCGATCTGTGTCCAGCTGGTCATATTTTCAGGCTCGTCATTCTCGTAGACCGTCAAGAGGGCGTCGCGATCGAGCAGGGCTAGGAAGGTATGACGCAGCTCCGGGTTGTGTTTAACGTCGAAAGAGAGGAAGGGTGCTCTTGATGCAGATCGCAATTCGTAGATTGGCCGATTCGCCTTTGAGTTGAATCGTCTCCCATTCAGAGGGGGGATAGTCGGGTCTTCCGCCCACAGCCTGAACTTCCCATCCGTCGATATCGAGCCCAGCATATTCGGATGTATAGTCGGCGGCAACCAATGCAACTACCCAAGACCATCAGTCACCACCCCATCTCCCAACGTCTCCCAGCATGCCTTAACTCACCTCCAAAACCTCCGCATTATGCGCCGCCCACGTATCACATAACCCCCAACTCCCATTCCTCAACCGATCAAACACCTTAATCTTCCCATCCGCCGATCCCAGCGCAAACCTCGTGCCATAGCTATTAAACGCCGACGCCTCAACCATATCCTTATGTCCGTGCTGCTGTATCGAGAAGCCGGTCGGCTCGCCGAATAAATCTTCCCCCATCGCCGATGCTGTCATTTGCGACTGGGTGCGCTGAGAGCGCGGATGTGAGTTGCACAATAAGGTTACGCCCCTCGTGTGACGTGGGTGTGGGAAGTTGTGAGGCGGCTCAACTCGGCCGATAGCGCGCGAGGCTGAGGGTCCAATCCGCCGCGTCTGCCCGTGCACGAGGCTGAGAAAGCCACGTCGTCTGGGAAATAAGCAGGGACGTACTTTATCACTTCGTGTTTTCCAATTGACAGCAGAGCAGAGCAAAGAGAGTCGCATTACCAGTCTGCTGCAGCATACAATGCGCCACTAACCAGCAGCGATGACATCCTCAGAACTGTCCGTCACAGAACAGCTGAGCCTCATCTCCCTCTTCCTCGCCTCCATCGCCGTCGTAGCAAACACCTTCCACGGCGATGGCGAGCCGCTCATCGCCTCTCTGGCCTTCAGCGGCATGGCATTCAGCGCCACCTACGCCATGATCCGGTGGCTGGGCCCAACCTTCATGAAAGCCGGCTTGAAGGGGAAAGATCTGAGTAAGGTGAACAAGAAGGAGATCCCGGAGACGATGGGCGCGGTGTGCGCGGTGGTGTATCTGTTGGTGGCGATTGTGTTTATCCCGTTCCCGTTTTATAAGGATATTGTGGCGGCGACGTCGGGGGGGGGGAATAGGGATGTCGTGGTGGAGGTGGGGAATATTGAGATGGGGAGATTCCTTCATCGATTCCCTCATAACAAGGTGCGTTCTCACCCCGCCCCCTTTCCCCTTTCCAAAGCTCACAGAACAACCCCGCCACTAACACCCCCAAGCTCGCATCCTACCTCTCCGCCATCCTCTCCCTCCAATCCGTCGTCATCCTCGGCATCGGCGACGATCTCTTCGACATCCGGTGGCGCCACAAATTCTTCATCCCCGCCTTCGCCTCAATCCCCATCCTCATCGTCTACTTCGTCGATTTCGGCGTCACGCACGTCGTGGTCCCCACGCCCCTGCGCCCCTACCTCGGCGAGCTCCTCAACTTGGGGTGGGCGTACTACCTCTACATGGCCGCTATCGCCATTTTTGCTCCGAACAGCATCAACATCCTGGCCGGGATAAACGGGATCGAAGTTTCCCAATCCCTCGTCATCGCCTTTCTGCTCGCCGGGAACGATATACTCTACCTCCTCCCCCCATCTCCACCGCTTCATCCAGCGACGGACTCGCATTTACTCTCCCTCTACCTCCTCCTTCCCTTCATCGGCGTGTCGCTAGCGCTGTGGACGCAGAATAAGTACCCTGCTAAGGTGTTCGTGGGGGATACTTACTGTTATTTCGCCGGCACCGTCTTCGCTGCCTGCGCGATCCTGGGGCATTTCTCAAAGACGCTGTTGTTGCTGCTCCTGCCGCAGATTGCGAATTTCATCTACTCAGCCCCCCAACTCTTTCGCCTTATCGCGTGTCCACGGCACAGGCTACCACGGTTTAATGCGCGTTCAGGACTCCTTGAACCCTCCGTGACGCCGTGGACGCGGGAACCGAATAAACTGCAATCCCTCCTGATATCGGTGTTGGAGAGAGTAGGCTGCCTAGGCGTCACCCGCGACGAAGACGGGAAGGTGACAGAAACGACTAATATGACGATCCTCAACCTCTGGCTGGTGTGGAGGGGTCCGTTGAGGGAGGATAGGTTGTTGAATGAGATTGTGTGTATGCAGGTTCTGGTTGGGTTGGGGGGGTTGTTTGTGAGACATAAGGCGGCGTTGTTGATTTTTACGGTGGATAATTTGTAGAAAAGGGGAGGGGGTGTATGTTATAGAAAGGTGAGAAAGGGGGGGGATAAGGGGGAGGTGTAGATTTTTAGAGTCCTCCCAGAAGATAGAAGGGATGTATATATATAGCTTGACGCTTTCCCAGTATCAGTATCTGTAGTATTATACCCATCTCAGGCCAGCGCCAATTTACACATACCACCATTCTCACCTAACCCTCCCATCATCACTTCACTTTATCACATTCACATTCACAACACACACCCATCAGACAGCAGCGTAAATTAACAAGGCTCTTATTCAACCTTTCCACACACCAGCCAGCCAGCTTGCCGACATCCCAGCCGCCAGCCTAGCCTATGTAACATACAACGAGGTCCCTGTACCCCCCATCCGCGCACCCACTCCTATCCCATCACACACCTCAGTCCTCAATCCCCCCCCCCCCCCCCCCCCCCTACCCCCCCCCTCCCCACACCCCCGTCCCCAAACCCCCCCCCCCCCATCCCATTTCCCCATCCCATTCCCAAACCCCCTAAAAGAACGCCATAAAAAACATACCCCCCCCCCCTTTTTTCAAATACAGGGGGAGTAGGTGTAAAAAAAAAAAAGTAGAATAATAAAGAACTCCCCCCGCGCGACGATTTTTGCCGTTTGCCCAAACAGAAGGGGTGTCTGTAGAAGACCCCACACAAAGACACAGACTCGCACAAGAGCGGGCGCAGCGCAGCGCAGAAGAAACAACAAAAACATCCCCCCCTCATAAAATAAAAGAGTAATAAAAAAGGAACACACCCCCGCAGGAGTAGCTCCCTAGCAATTATCATAAAGAAATAGAAAGAACTTTAATATTCCCATTTGTTATTGTTATTACACAGCCGCCGCAGTGTTGCCAGTGCCGTTGCTGAGCTGCTTTTCATCCGTCGTGGTATCCTTGGTAGGTTCCGAAACTTGCGGTTCGCTAGCCTTTGCATCTGCTGTTGCTGCAGGAGTAGGAGTAGGAGTAGGAACAGGAACAGGCGTCTCAGACACCCCCTTCTGCTCGCCCTCCCCCGTCCCCGCCGGCAGCGAATCCTTAGTCAGCGGCGCAAGCGGAGGAGGAAGACTCTTCGACTCCTGCTCAACCGGTTCGGCTTTCGGTGGCTCAGATTGTACAGGCTCAGCCTGTTGCGGTTCAGCCTTTGACGCGTCGGATTTCGGCGGCTCAGATTTGGAGGCCTCAGGCAGCTTCTTCCGCATAGCGTTATACGCGCTAAGACTAAGCTTCTTCTTAATCGGCGGCGGATGCTGCCCCACGCTACTCAGCACAGACGGGGAAAAGGTAGACGGGAAATTCGTCCCCATAGGCGACTGAGCTATCGACCCCGCGGGGGAGTAAAGCGGGAACGGCGTACCCACAGTCGATGGACTGGCGACGGCAGCAGCAGCGGAGAAGGGCGTTGCGGAGGCAGGCATCTGGATTTTCAGATCCGGGGATTTTTGGTCAGGCGGGGCACTGGCGGTTGCGAGTGGCGGCGGGTGGAACACCCCCGGCCATGTCGGCGGAGGTGCTTTGGCCGCTTCGGGGGAGGCGGAAGGCGCGTCTGGCATCGGCACATCGGCTGCCCCCTCGGCATGCTCAGCGACGGACTTGCCGTCTTCTGAGCCGGGGGGCTCCACTGAGCCGACGCCGACGCTGACGCCGTTCGCTAGCGGGGCACCCTCCGGCCTTGGAGCGGATTTCGCTTCAGGGCTCGGAGGGTGGCTTCCCGCTGTCGACTCGACGCCTTCCATCCGCGACGACATTTCCATTTGCGACATTAGCGACGCGATGCGGGATTCTTGTACGGCGAATGCCTTTCTTTGGTTCTCCACTAAGCGTCTGCTAAGCGGGACAAACTTCTTCTTTGGCTTTGGTGTTTGGGTATACCACGCATCCGTTTCCGGATCTGTCTGGGTGTCCGCATCGACATAATTAGACCTCCGTACAGGTGACAGCTGCCGCGATCGAGCTGGAACGGATCCATATCGCGACGTAGGTTTCGATGATGCTGCTCCCATCGTCTTTGGCGATACGTCTGTAGTCGGAGATTCCGAAGGATGTCGAGAGTGTCTGTTCTTATCCTTCTGGAACTGGGTAGTACCATTCGCCTGCATGGAAGTGGATATGGACGTATTCGTACGCGAGACAGATTTGTGCTTTGTTCGTTGATTAGGCGGGTGCCCATTCGATGGTGTCGGAAGTATCGGTCCATCAGAGCCGCGCTTCTTCTTCCTAGGCGGCTGCTTATCCATCTGTTCAAAGGTCTTCTCGATATCGGCAAGCTTCCTCTTATCACGATCCGAAACAAGCTCAGTCCCGTTTGCATCGAGGCCAGCGGTTAACGGCGTCATGTCGCGACTATGTGGTTTGATCGAACCAGACGCGGAGCGACTGTCATCTTCCGCATCATAGACCTCTTGCCTGCCTTCACTCGCATCACGGCTGTTTGTGGCATGGCCAGTGCTTATGGGAGAGACGTGTTGCTTTGGCTTCCGTTGCTTCTTGGGTTTCGTGGGTTGTGTTTGCACCTGCTGCAGCTTGCTTCGGAAGTTGCGGTGGAAGCGGACAAAGGCGCAATCGTTACCTGCATCACAAGCACAGCCACCGTAATCCGAGAGGACACTAGTTATTAGGTCGCTCAGCTCGTCGTATTCCTGCTCTGTAATTTCTGGCTCGGTGCCGTT
This sequence comes from Pseudogymnoascus sp. WSF 3629, assembly GCA_001662585.1. Taxonomy (NCBI): domain Eukaryota; kingdom Fungi; phylum Ascomycota; class Leotiomycetes; order Thelebolales; family Thelebolaceae; genus Pseudogymnoascus; species Pseudogymnoascus sp. WSF 3629. Next base: position 129,892 of record KV454594.1, read on the forward strand.
GTCGTCTTCGATTCCTAGAAGGTGCACGAAGCGCTTGCCGTTCCTAAATTTGAAGTCCCATCCTAGTGTTATCTGGGCATTGGCAGCCAGTGGTTGTTCAGTCTGGAAGCAGAAATGGTATTCGGATCCATTGGTGATGTAGGTTTCCAATATCGAGTTTGGGCGACAACTTCGTCGTACGTATCGACATTGTGTTCCCTCCTTTCTCGTGTCGATGTATAGCGGGAGGTGAGGGTGGAAGAAGACGAATGGCGGTGGATGACAGAGCTTAGTATATGTCTCCCCCTCCAGCTCGACGAACGTGCTTTGGAATCCGACGAGCCCTTTCAATTCACCGATTATCGTCTCCTTCTGTCGGAGAGTCTCCGAGACGGTCAGATAGCGCAATTGTAACTCGGGTTTCGTGGAGATTGTTTTGGAATTGACCTGCAATTTCGGCCTCGGGTAGTTGTCGAAGTCGACTTCGGGTTTTATTGTCCGGAACACGTCCTGAGAATTTTCGATGCCGACATCCTCCTGGAGTTTCTGGGGATCGCGAAGCCAATTCGACATGGAATCGGTGACGGCTAAGCTCGCGAACGAGTTCGCCTGGAGATCTTGCGGTCCAGGATCATTCTCGCAGAGGTCCTGGAACTGCTTGGAGTATGTGTGTATGATGAAGTCTTGTGGTAAGTCGGGTGGTGTTGTGGCCGGACTCAGAGGGTGGGCGTGGGAGTGATTTCGTGAGTGGTTCGACGGGCTTCGCTTGGCCGCGCTGATGGATTGTTGTGATCGTTGATGGGATTTCGGCTTTTTCGCATGCGAGGTGTGATCATGCGGGCTGCCGGCCTTCGCGCCATGATGCGAATCGTGGTCGTGGATACCATTGGTCACGACGTCGGATGGCTTCGGCTTCTTCTTGTGGCTCTTTGAGGGCGGGCGTTTGGTCTTCTTGTCGACGTCGTCCTGTCGCAGCTTGTCCAGTCGCTGCTCGCGTTGCCGCTCGTGTGCCTTCCTGCGGTCCAAGGGCCGTGGGTCACAGTCGGCGCAGAAGTGGCTGAAGTCATCGCGTGAGGCCTCCTCGACGTTACCAGGGTAGAAGCATTCGATGTGTTGCCACGTATCGCATCGCTCGCAATAGATGGTGTTGCCGTCGTCGTCCGAGTAGTCGCATATGCACTTGATGGTGTATGGCTCCTCGTCAACAGAGTCGGTGGCGGCGCCGGGCGCGCTTCGGGGGTTGGCCGTGACGGGAGACTGCGAAACGGGCTGACTCTGCGCGATCGGCGGTGGTATGGAAAAGGTCCTTTCTGTCATAATCTAGCAGAAGCCTCGAGGTGGCTCCAGCTACAGGAAAGGGTCAAGATGATGGGTTCACTTATGCTTTAGTCTGAGTCGCATGACGACGAGCGCAGCAGAGGTGAACTCGTAAGAGATCGAGACCCGTGTCGCAATGTAGTATAGGTATAGACAATCGGTATACGAGATCTCTGTCAACCGATGGAGATGTTTGTTGACAGAGTATCGAGCGCTCTGGTTCGTCTCGCGTCGTGTCCTTCGGGGAGGAGTGGACTCGACAAGAAAAGAGCGGCGACGAAGAGGACGACAGGAAGTTGTGCACAATCCACTTATTTGTCAACAGACGGCACGACTGAAGAGTATTATGCAGACGTGCAGACTATCATTGAAAAGAATGGTATCGATCGAATGCTCGAAGGGAAGTGGTGGCGCAGAAGAGTCGACGGCGGTTGTGGTGGTTCTTTTTTTCGCGACGGCGGCGTTTCGATGTTTGGGGGTGGCGGGTGGTTATGAAGAGGACGGTGTTTCGTTGAACGTAGATGAAGCGCAATGGCAAGTAAGAAAAGGATGCGGCCGTTAGAGAGAAGTCGATGATGGTGATTGTAGCGTGTCAAGTGTAGAAGGAATGTGAGGTTGAAGATTGGTGAAGGAGTTGGGGGGAGGGAGAGAGGAAGAGGGAGGGAGGAGAGGGTGTAGAGGTAAGAGACGAGGAGGAGGAGGAGAGAGAGGGAGGAGAGAGAGACAGACACACACACAGACAGAGAGAGAGCGCGAACAAGAGCGTGTTCGAGAGTAGAAAGTACTGAGCGCAAGTACAGAGTACAAGGATCAACAGGGAGTAAAAAGAGGCCAAGACCACTAAACAGACTATGAAATTCAGTGGTGGTTAGTGGTCTCCAGGGTAGATTGGAGGTAGACAGTACCTCTGTGCTCACTGTGGTCAGTGCTGAGCGCAGCCAGTGCAGCCAGTTTAGCAGGATAAACCACCTACCGTAGTTTGAGTAGAAGTAGCATGATACAAGATATCAGTACGGTGGTTGGGTAGCCATCTCATGTACTTCCTTGCACTCTAGGTACATGTAGTCCATGGCCGATGTGGGATTTGGGAGGGGCGCGACTGGGAATTTGGGGGAGGGAGGGATGAGGGGGAGCGAAAAGGCTGAAAAGCGCATTTCTCGCTATCCGCGTCGCGGCCTGCGATTGGTCGACAAGCTTGTTTTACCTGATCCGGTTAGTGTGCATGGTGGCTTTACTGTAGTAGACTAGTACAAGTACGGCACTAGTCTACCATAGTAGTGCGAGTTCTCGTATCCACACCGGCTTTGGACTGTTGTGAGTGGTGCAGATGGTCTGTCTCGGTCGGCCGTAGTATCCTTCTGCCTACACTGTTCTACGTTAGTATGTTATTTTGGTGGTGGTAGGGTGGTGGTAGGTGGTCGTGTATGGTGGTAGAGAGGGCGGGATTGGGGATGGGAACGGGGAACGGGGGGAAGGTAGGAGGGGAGCCTGCTTATCCTCATCACCACAACAGGGCCCTGTACGTGTCGTTCTTGTACACACAGCACCGGTACGCAGAACACAGTCCGCAGCTACTCGCGTGTTCATATGAGGGATCGGCGTTTTGAGAGAAGGCCGAGAATGGCGAGAAGAGGGATGAGATAAGAAATAAAGAGAGAGCAGCGGCGACATCGAAAATAAGAGAAAGAGAAAGAGAAAGAGGGCTCTTACAACCAGCGACGACGACAAGAACCGCGCATTGCCCCCCCTCATCCCCGTCGTCAATCATCACCGCCATGGCCGCATTCCAGACCGACCGCTGTGGAAGCGCCTTCCCAATTGCCGATATGGAGTGGTGGAAGGAGGCTGTGAGGACAACATAAACAGCCGCTACTGTGCTCCATCTGTACCATCCTGGGCAGGGCACTCGAGTCATATGTAGGGCCTCATGTACGGCGTCGAGTCTGGAATGGTCTGGTCTGGTGGCCCACGGCGCAGGTAGGTACGGATGATTTTATGTATGGCGTGCGGAGTTGTGCTGTCGTGGTGCGGAGATGGGGAAGCCGGCTGGCGTGGGACGGACCATCAGATAACAGAGGGACGGCGGGCCATATATTGACCATATATTGAACTGATGCCGATGACAGATTGTAGGAACGGGATATAACATACGGATATAGAGGCACAGCTTCGAGATGCTTATCTTCTATCATGGCCCTCAAATCCCATGTTGGCTTACTCAAGTTTGCTCTACTGGTGGCGCCAAAAGGCTGAACTAAGACCGCCTTTTCTGAGAACCAATCCCAGCATTTAAGCCGACAGAAACCCTCATTATAACCATATCTCTGAATAACCAGCCCATACAATACAAATCTACCTTCCTCACAATCTCCAAAACACCCCCATCCCCCCGTCCCTCTCCAAAACCCTTCCCCAAACAGCCCGCACGTCATTTCCCACCTCAACCTCAGCCCGCCCTCTCACCGTTGTACCTGTACACCACCCAACCCCCTCCACCAATCACAACCCCGCATTCCCCGACCCTGCCTCGCCGACAATCGCCACCCACTCACTCACCCCGGCTTTGACTCCCACACTACCCAACCAGGGAACCGTCGCAGTTCAGTTCGCCATCCCATCAGCTGCTCAACCACCACCACCGCCTACTCGCACCTCTTCCTCTCTCTCTCTCTCAGTATCTATCGAACTTCGCAAACACCTCAAACCGATACAAACAGAAGAGCAGAGCAGCGAAATAAACCAGAACTATGAAGTTCCTAGCCGCTCTCGCCCCGCTCCTCCTCAGCGCTTCGGCCCTGGCGATCTGGAATGACAAGCAGTCCCTCCTCCTCGACGACGCTGATAAGAAGATTCCGGGTGTCTCGCCGCTGGAGCACTGTTCTGCTGATTTTGCGGGGGATATTCTGACGCTGGATCATGTTAATTTGAACCCGAATCCTCCTTTGGCGTGAGTCCTCCTTCGCTGTCTCCATCCCCGGCCTCGTCCCTACGGCGTTCCCAACAGCACTGGACTAGATAGGTGGATGGATAGATGGGTAGATTGATAGGCAACATACTGACTCAGTCCAGCGGCAAAACCCTAACCATCGAAGCCATCGGCACCTTCAAAGAAGACATCGGCAAAGGCGCCTACGTCGTGCTGCAAGTCAAGTACGGCCTGATCAAGCTCCTCAGCACGACAGCCGATCTGTGCGAGCAGATCAAGGAGGTCGATATGGAGTGTCCCATCAAGGCGGGGGAGACCAAGATTACCAAGGAGGTTGAGTTGCCGGCGCAGATTCCACCGGTATGTTGTGTTCCTTGTCTGTTGGTGGTGGTGGATTGGTTGGGGGGGAGACTAGATGGCTAACGATTGATAATAGGGAAAATACACTGTTACAGCTGATGTATTCACTGAGGATGATAGGCAGATTACTTGTCTCTCCGCTACGGTGCAGTTCAAGGGTGCCTTTGGCGCTTTTGAATTGGTATAAACCCTCCCACCTGAGTGGGTTTCTGGGACATGGAGCACGAGCGCGGGTGATACGACGATCTTACTTACCCTGCAACAACGACGACGATGATGGATGGACTTCTTTTCACACGATACAGAACAGACAGACACAGACAGATAGAGAGAGACTTTGCTGCGGAGTTCGATTCAATCAACCCCAGGCTTGAGGGGATTTTGGTGTTTGCGGCGCGATGTTGTTTTGTTGGCATAGGTAGCGTTTTGGCATGATTATTTATTACAATGGCATTTTCAAGATGATGGACTATTTATGTTTGGCTGGTGTTTTGTGGTAGTGTGAGGTTGGTATGCTGTGAGGTTGGTACGCTGTGAGGTTATGTGAGGGTTTGACTTGGTGTGAGTGAGATTGGGGATGGGGGTTATGGATGGGATTAGTGGGTGTGTTGATTCAACATCAATCCTGCAGGTTACCGAGTCTGATATCCAAGCTTGCATCCTGTTCGAAATTACCTTGCTTTAGCTGCAGGTACACGCAAATACAGTCACACTCCCTGAGAACACGCTTAAACGGTCCATTCCTTGCTTTATATAGCGGTACAATAAACGCCTCCATGCCCCTATCCACTTCTATCCCCTCTGTCCACTTCTACCCCCCTCCTTCTCCAGTCAACCTCTATCCCCTCCTTCTTCCAACCAGCTATATCCCCATTGTAGATTACCATCTACTCCCCAAACAACCTCCTCACACGCCTCAACACGCTGTCCTTCTCGGGGTCGTAGGGGTGCTCTTTACTCGGGATCTCGAGGACGGCGGGGAAGGCGGCTGTGTAGGTGTCGACGCGGTGGCGGATGCGTTCTGCGACCTGTGGACAGTAATATATTAGCCCAGTCCTCCATGAATCCTTCTCATCACTCCATCGTATCCATCCATCATCGGTCCAATCCCATCCCATCCCATCCATCCATCCTCCGTCCAATCCCATCCTATCCCATCATCCCCCTCTCCGCCAATTCCAGAGTCGAAATAGAAGAACTTAATATTGAAAAGGAGGTAGACGTACATGCTGATTAATCAACAAAATCCCAATATCCTTCCTCTCCGTCGTGAACCTCTGGAACGCAGCCTCAATATCCGCCGTCTCAGTCTTAGCATCCACGACGAGGAAGTTCTTCTGCGAGTCCGGTGCGGGCGTGACGTGCTAGCGCTTTGAGTTAATATCATATCATATATCCCCCTTCCCCAGTTGTCAATGGGGCGTGGATTGAGGTACATACTCCGACTCCCGCGAGGAGTAGACCAGTTACTGAGTCCTACTTCCAGTTAGCCATGTATCGAGGGGACCGTCGCCGACAGGGTGAGGGCGAGGGGAAGGGAAGGGGGAAAGAACAAACCTCATCCCCAATAACAGCCAAAAACTCCCTATCTTTATGCGCAGCAGCAGCGGCGGCAGACATTGTGCGGGTTGGTGATGCGACTTATGAGGTCGCCGTGCAGGTAAGAGTTGAGGCGGGTGTCCAGCTTGGCCGGCCGACGGTGGTGGTGGGAACGGCGCTAGTCGAGCTTATCGACGGCGGTCGGACAGGCTTATCCCGCCAGCGCAGCTAGCGAGGGAGTGGAGCTGGAGCACTCACCTCATCAACGGCTGGGGTTGTAAACAAAGAAATCGACAACCAACTCAACTCTCACCACGCCATCACCACGCCCTCGACATCGACGCCCAACTTACGACCTCACCATCTCGACTCCATTACCAGGAAATGCGCCACTAACCCCCCAACCACCCTACCACACACACGCAAACATGCCGCGCCTCGTGCGCCGCAAGCCCCTCAGCGAGCGGCTGAAGGCTTACCTCAACCCTCTCGATTTCTTGCTGTATGTGTCTGAGGAGCTGGAGACGAGCGAGTGGGATACGGTTGCTTTTGGGAGGGCGTTGGGGATGGGGTTGAATTTTGCGCTGCTGTTGGCGAGGGCAAATAGTGGGGGGGGGGGGGGGAGGGAGGATGATGTTTTTGGGGATGGGGGGGGGAGTAATTGGGTGGGCTGGCTTGTGAGTATTCTTGTTTTTCACTTGTGGCAGAGTCTGAATCGAGAAAGTGGGCAGTAAAGGAGTGAAAGAGGAGGAGAGGGGAGGAAGAATGAGTGGATGGATGGATGATTGAACGAAGCAAAAGCTAACATCCACAACCAGGCCCGCATCCTAACAACCCTCCTAACCCTCCTAACCCTCACAAACGCAACCTACACCTTCCTCCGCAAACGCCACTACCGGCTCTTCGAAACCCCCCTCTCCTTGCCCCCCAGCACCCCCTCCGCAACCCTCGTCCGCGTCTCCTCCCCCCCCACCTCCTCCCCCCTCCGCCTCCTCTCTCGCCTCCTCCCCTCCCCCGCCTCCCGCGCTCACCCCGACCCCACAATCGACGTCTGGGAGATCGCAGTCTGGGACCCCCTACCTCTCGCACTAGAAGTGTATACCTTATTCTCCCCAGGGCACGCGGTGGTGTATTGGATGTTACTTCCTGTGGCGGGTGGGGAGAGGGCGAGTTTGACGGTCGTGACGGCGTTGGTGTTGCAGGGGTTGTTGAGTGTGCAGATGGGGGTGCTGGTTAGGGGGTTTCAGCTGAAGGAGAGGGATGGGAGGGTGATTCAGAAGGAGGTGTTGAATGAGTATGATACGAAATTCGTGCATCCCACTCTTCACCCCGTGGTAAGGGACGTGGGGACACAGATTTCTACCTCCATCTCCCCCCCTCCTCCCGCCACCACATCAACATCCACCGGCACAGACGCAGCGCCAGACTTCGACGCAGACGCATCAACGATCTCGATAACAGCAGAGGAGGTCACCACACACGCACCCACGACAATCCTTCGAAGGGGGTTCAAAATAAATCCAAACCCCAACTACGCCGCGCACATAAGCCCGCACGCACCCTCCGCGGTCCCAAACCGCAATTCTCTCCCTCCTTCGATACAGCCGTTTGGGACGCCAAAGACGCCGAGGACGCCGGTGGGGCAGATGGGGTATCAAGTCCAACCTCCTTCTTCTTCGGCGCAGCAGCAGCAGCAGGGGAGTGAGTATCGGCAACCGCAGTTCCAGCAGCAGCGCGAGAGCACGCCAAATACGAAACAAAGACAACCCCAGTACCGCGCCAGTATGGGCGGCAGAATCGGGTCTGAAGGCCCCACGGGTTCGGGTGGGGAAGATGAAATTCTCCGTCGCGCTGTAGCGAGAGCTACTTCCAGTGGTCTCTCCCGCGTTCCTTCGAACTCCGGGTCTGGTGATGAGGCGGCGAGGGATCGGAGTGTTAGAAGTAGGGTCTCTGAGTCTGGGGTGAGAAGACAGGGAGAGGATGGGGTGAGGAGGGGGGATGGGGGAAGTCTGGGGGTGTATAGTCATGCGCATAGCCCGTTGAAGAAGGCGAGTAGTATGTATGATATCGCGCGTACGAGGGAGGGGGGGGTGAGGAATGGGGCGCAGGCGGCGGCGAGGGAGATTGCTGAGGAGAGGGAGAGGGTTAGAAGGAGGGGTGTTTAGGTGTTGGGAGGGTGGCGAGGGGCGGGGAGGGGAGGGGAAGGGAAGGGGGAGTGTAGATATATGTATTTACCGTTAATAGCCAAGGTGGTCAGTGGATAGGGGAAAATAGGGGATAGGGATAGGGGTAATTAATCAACAACTTCACATACAGTCTCACGAGGGATATGTACGTGTGGATATGTATGTGTGGATAGCTATTCATTGCATAGCAGAACAACGGTATCGTAGTCGCGAGATAAGTAGCGCACATGCTTCGAATTTCTTTTCGAGCCATTTCCCATTTGAGCCTTTCCCCCTTTTCCCACCCCCGCTTCCAATTCCTAGCAAGAAGCAACAAGCAACACCCCAACAATCTCACCTCTTCAGCAACAAGCCCACCTGACGGGGCCTTCTGACGGAGTCTACCACTCCAAAGGCTCCTTCAACACCTCCCCCCTATTAGTCGTCGGCACCTTCACAGCACCCACCACTTTCCCGCCCCTCTTCAGATACCCCCTCCCATCCAACCAAGGCGTCTGCTCAGTCATCTTCTTCTCAAACGCCGAAATACGCTCATCCATCATCATAGTAAGTCCTATATCATCCAGTCCCTCCACCAGACAATGCTTCCTGAACTCCTCAACATCGAAAGAACAGATCTTCTCGCCCTTCTCATTCTTAATCTCCTGCGCAGGAAGATCAACCTCGATCTCGCGACCGGCGCGCGCCTCGGCGGCGATGGCGGAGAGGTCGGAGGCGTTCGAGATGGCGATGGGGAGCATACCGTTCTTGAAGGTGTTGTTGAAGAAGATATCCGCGAAGGAGGGCGCGATCACGCATTTAATCCCGAAATCCAATAACGCCCACGGGGCATGTTCGCGGGAGGATCCACACCCGAAGTTCTCCCCAGTAACAACCAAAATCTTGGCATCGCGGTACGGCTGGCGATTAAGCACGAACTCCGGGTTCTCGACACCGGCGGAGAGATAGCGCCATGCGTAGAACAAAGCGCTGCCGAGTCCGGTGCGCTTGATGGTCTTGAGGAACTGTTTTGGGATAATGGCGTCGGTGTCGATATTCGCCAACTCCATCGGCGCAGCGATACCGCGGTGGGTAGTGAATTTCGGGAACCCCGCCGCGGCAGAGCCAGGGGCCGTGGTGTTCACCTGCGGCCCGGAATCCTCGGGTTGATCCCCAATAGCCTCCTTCTCCTCGTCATCAGTCTCGACGCGCTCATCTACGTGCGCCTTACCCGCCGAGGGCGCAGGGGTGTGGGCAGCGAGTTTAGGGGCGTCGATAGCGACGGGGGAGGCTGGGCGGGCGTACTTGCGTACATCGGCGAGCTTGCCGGAGATTGCGGCCGCGGCGGCCATGGCGGGGGACATGAGGTGGGTTCGTCCTCCTGCGCCCTGGCGGCCTTCGAAATTGCGGTTCGAGGTCGAGGCGCAGCGTTCTTGGGGGGAGAGGATGTCGGGGTTCATGCCGAGACACATACTGCATCCAGCTTCGCGGAACTCGAATCCGGCGTCGAGGAAGATCTTATCGAGCCCCTCGGCCTCGGCTTGGTCTTTGATGAGGCCCGAGCCGGGGACGACCATGGCGCGCTTGATGTTTGCGGCTACTTTGCGGCCCTTGACGACTTGGGCGGCGACGCGGAGGTCCTCGATGCGCGAGTTGGTGCAGGAGCCGATGAAGACTTTGTCGATTTCGATGTCTTCCATTTTGGTGCCGGCGGTGAGGCCCATGTACTCGAGCATGCGACGGCCTTGGATCTTCTTGGTTTCCGAGGCGAAGGTCTCGGGGTCGGGGACGGAGCCGGTGATGGGGACGACGTCCTCGGGGCTGGTTCCCCAGGTGATCGTGGGTGCGATGTCAGCGCCGTCGATCTGGACATCGACGTCGAACTTGGCGCCCTCGTCAGTCTTGAGGGAGGTCCAGTACTTGATAGCCTGGTCCCACTCGTCCGTTCCGGGTTTGGGCGCGAGAGGGCGCCCCTTGAGGTACTCGAAGGTGATCTCATCGGGGGCGACCATGCCAGCGCGCGCACCGGCCTCGATGGACATATTGCACATAGACATACGAGCCTCCATGCTCAAACCACGGATAACCGATCCGCAGAACTCGATAACAGCTCCAGTTCCGCCAGCAGTGCCGACCTTGCCGATAGCATACAAGACGACATCCTTGGAGCTCACGCCGGGGGCGAGCTCGCCGTCGACTTGTATCCTCATGTTCTTTGAGCGCTTTGTGATGATAGTCTGGGTGGCGAGGACGTGCTCGACCTCCGAGGTGCCGATGCCGAAAGCGAGGGCGCCGAAGGCGCCATGTGTGGAGGTGTGGGAGTCGCCGCAGACGACGGTGGTGCCTGGGAGAGTGAAGCCTTGCTCGGGACCGATGATGTGGACGATGCCCTGGCGCTTATCGGCGAGGCCGAAGTATGTGATGCCGAATTTCTTGACGTTCTCTTCGAGTGTCATGCATTGCAGTCTTGAGTCCTCTTCCTCGACGAAGGTCTCGATGTTCTTGAGGTTTTTGCGGGAGGTGGTTGGGACGTTCTGGTGGGGGTAGACGTTAGCATTTTGGGAACCGCGTGAAGCCGAGGAATTACGGCGTGGGTGGAGAGGAATGTGTAGAGGCGGCTTAACGTACGTGATCGGTTGTGGCCAAAGTGCAGTCCGGCCTTCGGACTTTCCTGCCAGCCTTCTCCAATCCCTCAAAAGCTTGCTGCGTCGATATTAGCAAAGTGTGGGGCAAAAATGTGAGGGTTAGGGGCAAAATCGTACAGGTGAGGTGACTTCGTGGACTAAATGTCTGTCTGGGAGAGAAAGTCAGAATGCAATTCATTTTTTTTTGGTATCAGTATCAAGATGTGATAATGAGGCACTCACCAATATAGAGGAGGATTGTGCCATCGAGTCTCTCGTCGACAATATGGTCCTGAAAGACCTTATCGTACAGCGTACGCGGGGCACCCTCGGCGACAGGCATAGTGGTGGTGGGAAGCGAGTTAGTCGTAGAGGGGTATAATTTATAAGATGATAAAAAGGATGGGAATATCTCAGAGAACGACAGAAGGACTCAAAAGCAGACTTCAGCTTCTTGAGTTGAGGATATATAGTAGTAGAAGAGGAGGAGGAGATATTGTTTTTTTATGTTGAAGGGAAGAAAAGAAGTCAGCAGGAGAGTGGACGCGGGGAGTGATATAATTGTTTGGTTTTAGCTGGAGCTCTGGTTCCAATCGAGTGGAGAGGGCGATAAGTGGCCGATAATCGGAGCCATAGAAGGGATCGGAGCGATCGGAGGTAGTGTCGTAGTGGTTGTACCCTTGTACCCTTGTGACTCTTTTTGAGTCTTTGGGGATGAATTGGCCAATCAGGAGCGTTGTATTTGTCTTTTTGGACCAACAGAGGCGAAATAGCACGGGACTTTTTTGTGACTATATGTGACTCTAGACAGAAATGGAGCAAATGGAGCTCGTTTACGTTTACGGCTGATTAGTCAGCTGCTCAAGTCGTACGATACTAGAGTACAAACAGAAGGTACATAGTTTATAGTAGTATAATAGGTGCGTATTGCGGAGTGCGGGGTGGGTTTTGGGAACAACGCCGAGCACCAAAACAGCATCAAAAGATGACATCGGAGACGAAGATGTGAAGATATCCCGAGATGAAGACCTGCAATAGCCGGGATAGCTTCAATGGCTGCAATGGCTTCAATTGGGCCTTATCTACACAGCTGATCAGAGGAGAAGTATGGTGCTGTCTACACTGCACTGCACTCTACAACCCAATATAAATATACTCTCTCTCTCATTCATATCAAAACCCCCATTGGTAAGCAAGCCTATCTTCTCCTTCTCCTCCTCCTATCCCCTCTCCATATCCCCTCCTCCTATCCCCTCCTCTCCTCTACCCCTATCAATACAACAACCAGCACTATACCCATACCCATACCCCCCTCCCGATCCAATATACGGCACTCCGCGGCATCATATCTTCCTCCCTATCCATCTCCTATCCTCCCCAATTCATCTCACCAACTGCACAATCTGCACCACCAACTACCCCAAACAGCCCAGCTGCATCCAAGCGAATGGCACGACATCATCCCACAGCTCGTCCCCCCTCCTCCAACATCCCCCAACAGGCAAGATCCACCACAGCGTTCCAGTGGCGCAACACACCGCAGCATCACGCATCACGCATCATGCATGCATGCAGCTCTTCCCAGCTTTCCCACTTCCCATCTTCATCACCACCCATGATTACCTCCACAGCACACACCACAGACAACAGCACCACCCCCTACCCCCCCATCAAAAACCGACACCCCCTCCCAACAACCCCAACAACCCTCACCACCCCCCCCACGACCCTCACCCCCAGCACAGCCGCCAGTAGCGCCGCGGCCCCAAACACTCCCGCCCCGACTACCACGACCCCATCGCGCCATGTCATCTCCTGTCTCTCCCAGCGCGCGCGGAGGGCCGATCTCGGATCAAAGACCGGCTCCACGAAGCACCACGCTGCCAGTATCAGGTGTCGAGCCGTCGATAGGAGGACGATGAGGACCTGCTGCAATGTCGCTCCACCTGGGGGGGAGGTATCGTGGTTTGGTGTTGCGGAGGCGTTGGGAGTTACGGTGCCCACGTGTTTCTTTATCTCATCTCCTTCGGGAATTTCATGTCGTCTCCTTGGTCCAACCACCGGCGCAGCATGCCATACAACAAGCTTATCACCCCGTTCAATCCTCACAGGACTGCTGCCCATCCTACTCATCCCCACGTTTCCTCCCCCAGGACTTCCCCCATGGGCTCCTACTCCTACTCCGACTCCGGCCGTCTGCCCCTGCACTCCTCGATCTGGACTCAGCGCCTTGTCCCCGTTCAGGAGCGCCACCCTCGCCGCGTTCTGTGCCCCGGGGTGACCTCCCGGATCGCCCCTGTGGTACCTTGGGCTCGTTGACGTCTGGCCGGGGGACGTAGATGTGGATGTGTGTGTGCTCTTCTCGACCTCTCTTCCGAACCCGGGCAAGAGTTTCTGATACCACCTTGGAATACGACGCTTCGTCGGTGTCGCTCCCGCTTCCCCCGCCGATGATGTATCGCTCCCTGTTGCCCGCCGTGGGGAGAAAGCGCTCGGAAGGTGGTTTCGTGCGCTCTGGGGTGACACCTGGGGTGCTGGGATCCTGCTCAGTGGCGTTGGCCGTCTCTTGGGTGAAGGTTTCTGGTCGAAGCTTCCGTCCATCTGATCTAGCTGGAGCGGAACCGGAGCGGACCCAGTAGTGGGTGTGATAGTGGTGGTGGTGGTGGTGGACGCTGCCTTCCCGTCTCCCCCTATCATCTCTTTGGAGATCCTGTTCGTCACCTCTGCGAGAATCTTTGGGCTCGACGGAGCGATCGGCAATGATGTTCCCGTTACTGGGTGCTTCAGCATGAATGGCGGGAGTTCGTTCATCGACGCGATGTGCTTGATACGCTTGCCCTGGTCTGTATCCTTCAGGCTTTGGTGCGATTGGCGGGGGGTCAGGGCTGGACTCGTCGAAGCTGACTGGGATGAGGTCGCTGTAGCTGGTTCTTCTGGTTGGCCGTCCGGCCGAATGCCTAAAAAAGGACTCTGTTCGGGGTTTGTTTGAGCTTCTCTCTCGTTGAGATCTTTAGGTGTTGGACTCGATACACGCTGGCGATCATCCACTGGAAGAGCCTCTGGTAGAGCTTCCGCGATGCTGTGGTGCACAATAGTATCATTTGAGCCTTCGAGCTCACGGTTCTCTGCTTCAGCTCCGCTTGAGACTACAGCAGGGGTGTGCTGTTCAGCGCGCTGTGCCTCTGGTTCTGCATCCTTATGTCGAACTGGTGTACTCTCTTCCGGTCGTGGTGTTTCCACAGCAGGTTTCATATCCGCAGGCCGAGGTGTATTAACGGCCTTCGGTGGACTCGCCGGCCGCCGCCTAGGTATAGGGCCAAAGGGATCATGATTTGCCCTATCTGGGCTCCTCCTCGCCGACTCATTCGGTGACACATTTGCACGACTGTCCTTCCGGTTATCACCACTTCTTCCCGCGGAAATAGCCGGGCTTCTCGGTCCCTGAGGAGAAATTTCCGGCGTGGTATCGATAAAAGGCGGCCGATGTGGCTGTCTTCGCGGACTAGGAAATATCGCAGCTCGTCCAGGATTTGCCTTTTCCAAAGAAGGTGATGGCAAGCCAGGTTGGAGTTCTGGCACTCGATCACTAGAGAGTTTGCGAGACGATCCGCCTTTCTTTGATGGCGGTGCCACGTAAAGTGGAATATCACCGCTAACCACTCTACTCGCACTCGGAAGAGCCTTCCTCTCCATCGGTGTAGATGATGCAGACACACCAGTCGTATCACCCACCTGCCGAGACAACCTCGACGGCGTAGCAGGCGACCTACTCAACCTCCTCCTCCTCTCCTCCTCAGGCGACCTCCCCCTCTCTCTCCCAAAATCCCCCCTCTCCACAACCTCCTCCGGAACCCTCATCTCCGTCAACTGATCATCCGGCGTCCTATCCATCCTCGGACTCCCCGCCAAACTCCCAACAATAGGACTCAACCCCGGCTCCGCAACCATCCTCCACCCATCCCCCTCCGTCCTCCACCTCCCCGCCTCCCTCCCCCTCTTCTCCCTCCGCCTCGCCTCATCCCTCTCCCGCCTCCTCGCCCGTTTAGCATCTCTCTCCCTATCCTCCGCTTCCCGCTTCGCCAATGCCTCTTGTAGTTCCTGTTTTGCGGCTTCCAGGCGCCGGCGGTTCTCTGCTATTTCGGCTTCTCGCGCCCGAGCTCGGTCTGCGGCTTCGGAACTGCTGGTTGATGCGATGGCGGTGTTGACGTCCCAGTACCCCGTCCGGGGATTCGCGCCGGCGATGGTGAGGTAGTCTTCGCTGCTGCGGTAACTGCGGCGCTGCTCGCGACGGAGCCGCTTTTGATCGTACATTTGCTGGCTGTCGAGCGGGGGTGAGGGGCTGGTAGAGGGGCGTGAGGCGGGGGTGGGGGATGGGATCTGGGTGGGGGAGGAGGCGAAGTGGATTGCTTTTTTCCCTTTCGGACGCCTGAGAGATAGACGCCGGGTGCTGGGCTGTGCGGGGGTGGATGAGGCAGGGAGGGAGGTGCGGCGGAGGCCAAGGAGGCGCTGGAATGCATTGCCTCCTTTTTCGGGCTCTTTGTCGACTTCTTTTTGTGGTCCATTTTCCTTGTCATCCGAGGCGGAACTCATAACCTCGCCTTTTCGCGGACTCCAGCTTCTAGATCTTCTTCCCTCGTCTTTTACAATCTTCCCTTTCTCCCTCGTTTGCTCTCCCTTCTCTTCTCTCCTTCCGTCCTCGACGACATCAACGGTCTCAACATCACCCTGGCCCTGGCTGTCCCGCCGTGTACCACCCCGCTCGCTCCGGTTCGCGGGCAGGATCTTGGAGAATGTGCGTTTGAGGGAGGTGAGGGAGGTGGAGCGGTTGTGGCCGCTGGGGCCGTCGACGGGGGGTGCTTGGGGGGTGGGGTTGAGTGCTAGTGGCGGAGGGGTGGGTGGTGGCGAGGAGGTGGAGGAGGAGGGGGGGTGAGGACGGTGGCGGGGGGTGTGGATGTGTGATTGTGGTGGTGGGGAGGTGTCCATTGGGGTTTTGTAATCTGTGTGTTTGTGTGGTTGTGGGATGATGGTTTGATGGGATGTGATAAAGTGAGATGAGAAGAGAGAGGTGGGAGAGGTGGAGGGGGATGGATGACTACATCTTGACAGTTGGCGGTGATGTGGAAGGCGCGATGGTAGGGGATAGGGAAGGCGCGAAGGTAAGAGATATGAAAAGGAGCGAGGTAAGAGATATGGAAGGAGCGAGGTAGGAGATACGGAAGGCACGAGGTAAGTGCGACTGTAGGTTTGTTTACTAGTTGTTGGGAAGGCACGAAGGTGAGTGCGATAGTTGTATGTGATGGGAAGGCACGAGGGTGAGAAATGGGGGAGGCACGAAGGTGAGAAAGATGGAAGGCGCGAGGGTGAGAATCGGGGAAGGCGCGAGGGAGGTAAGAGCTATCTGTGTTTACAAGTGATATAGAAGGCACGATGGTAAGTGATACCAGTAGCACCTGCCACTATACTACCCATCTCAAAGCCACACGGAAAGCACGACGGTAAGTTAGATGGCTTCTCCTTCTCATTATTCCCAACTACACACATAGCAACTCTCCTCCGAAGCATCAAAACCATTAACCAGCCATCAATCTCATACCATCAATACCCATCGTACACTGCTATATCCTCACTCCATCTATACCACCCCTCCAACTCCCACAAAGCTTAACCCCGCCCAGCACCGCCACCACATCTACTCGCAATTAGTAATCAACCCCGAACACCGAGAAAATGCAGGGTGACGTCAATGCAACCTTTTCTCCTCAGCCCGACAACCCCGAGATGGAGATGGGGGATACGAAAACTCCGAAAGTCCAGCCCTATAGCACTACCTTAACGGATTACTATACATAGCCACAGTACTATACGGCATGATGCTATAGTACCAAGCGACGACACGGGGATAGCCACGCAAGCGTTGTGTTGGCGGCCTCGGCACGGCGAAAGTGACCCCGAAACGCCGCCCTTCTGTCACTTTCCCTCTCCCCTCCTATCTCTATTTCTCCAACTCCGACTATATACACAGGTATAATAGTATAATACCATACATAAGATACGTAAGGCGTCCCACCTCCTTCATTAGGAAAAGGGGAAACGGGAAGGATGGAAGGATGGGAGGATCCATATTTGTATACCCCAAGTACTTCCACGTGCATTCCATCACTGAAACACATGGGCAAAGTGACACCACGTCGACATACGGGATGGGAGCGGAGCGGCGTGTTGTGCGTGCGGTGTGCGGCGTGCAGTTTTTCTGTGCGGTGACACAAATCCTGCACAAGGCTCATAAAACCGGCAAGTAGCTGCCGAGAAAGGTGGGTTGGTGGTGGTGGATGTAGTTGTTATGTAGCTCTTCTATACTAAAATTCGTAGATTTGATTAAAGGGGTACGCCGAAGCGACTTGGTAGATTAGTTCTTGTCCAACACCTTCGGACCCGAGGCCGTCGACAAGAGGAAGGGCGGCGTCGGCGCTACTCGGCGCTAGCATGTAGTAGCGGCAGAGATGGTGTTTACCTAAGCTTAGGCTAAGCTCATTTATTCCCTCATTGGGGTAAGTTGTGCGTACTCCAATTCTTATCCACGGTTATGCAATATTGTGCAACGTATATCTTCAGCATATACACACTTATCCCAGTGTTTAACCAACGGCGTCGCCGTCAGGGCAGCCCCCACTGTGGATGAGAAGTTCCGCTTCCGTGGCGAAGGGCTTGCAAAACGCCTCGGACATTAGTTATCACCATCGGCGAGGGATGAAAGGTTTGGAAGCTTCCTGTTTTTCTTTTCGCTGTAGTAGTCTGTGTGTGGATTCGCCATATATAGATATTGGTGTGGACTCTCCTTTGGCTTTTCTTGACTTTCTTCTATTCTCATACTATTATACTTCACTACAGTTCGATATATATCTTAATATCCAATTCGAAAGGCTGAGATTGTGATACCCCTCGTACATACGGGCAGACTTCCTAATACACTTACCTTTCATTGCAATATACATCAGTCTTTGCGACTAGTTCGAAGCGTTCAGAGACTTCAAACTTCTTGACAGAGACTCAAACCTCCTTTACTAGCTTTCAGAGACTACCATTAACGGTACTGGCGACGAGCCAGGAACCCCAAACACCCCCTTTAGCCATGTCCGACGAAAAGACCACAGCGGCGGACCTGGAGGCCCAGGCCACCGCCTCCTCCACCACCACCCTCCCACCACCAAACAACACTCACCTCGAGACCGAGAAGAAGATCGAGACAGCGTCAATCGCCAGCTCAGATTATGAACATAGCGAAGTCGAGGCCATGGATGCTGGCCGCCAAGCTGATTTGGCAATCGATAGAGTAGGTTTTCCAAAGACTGCTGCTGCAAAGCTAGAATATATGCTAACAAGATCTCTAGGTTGTTTCCCGTGGCTTGATCAAGACCGCTTCCGAGGCAGGAACACTCAAGAGGACCGAGACGAAGAGCAGCAGAATCACACGCGTGCTAACACGCATCGCCACAACCAAAGAGAAACTCCCGCCCTCCCTCATCCCCGAGCAAAACCTCGACGAAGGCGTCGTAGGCTGGGAAGGTCAAGACGACCCCAACATGCCCCTCAACTTCCCCGACGGCAAGAAGTTCCTCCTCCTCTTCCTCATCTCGGCAATCACCTTCATCTCCCCCCTCGCCTCCTCCATGTTCGCCCCCGGCGTCTCCTTCATGAACAAGGAATTCCACAACACCTCCACCATCCTCTCCGCCTTCTGCGTCTCCGTCTTCGTCCTCGGCTACGCCGTCGGCCCGCTCCTCCTCTCTCCCCTATCCGAGATCTACGGCCGTCGCCCCGTCCTCGCCTGCGCCAACGTCACATTCGTGCTCTGGCAGATCGGGTGCGCGTTAGCGCCTAACCTCACCTCCCTGATCATCTTCCGCTTCTTCGCGGGTGTTGGCGGGTCAGCGTGTATTACCATCGGCGGCGGCGTCATCGCCGACCTCTTCCACGCCGAGCAGCGCGGCTTCGCATCCGCCATATTCTCCCTCGGCCCCCTCTTCGGCCCCGTCGTCGGTCCCATCACCGGCGGATTCATCGCCCAGCGCGCCGGCTGGCGCTGGGTCTTCTGGGTCCTCCTCATCGCCTCCGGTGTCGTATCCTGCGGAATCGAATGCTTCAACAAAGAAACCAACCACCGCGTTCTCATCCGTCGCAAAACCGAAGCCCTCCGCATCTCCCTCTCGCGCCCTGAACTCCGCTCCTGCTACGACTCCGCTGGCCCACCTCTGCCACCCCGCACGGTGCTCTTGAACGGCTTCATGCGTCCCCTTAAGATGCTCACCATGACCGTCATCACCCCCCTCATGTCCCTCTACATGGCCGTCGTCTACGGCCTCCTCTACCTCCTTTTTACCACCATTACCGGCGTCTTCCAGAAGCAGTACCACTGGGACCCTGAAATCACCGGGCTCGCCTACCTCGGCGTCGGCATCGGATTCTTCTCCGGCGTCGCAGTCGTAGCCAAAATCTCCGACGCCACCGTCGTCCGCATGACCCTCGCCAACGGCGGCGTCCGCGAACCCGAGATGAGACTACCAGCTTGCGTCATGTTCGCCTGTTTCATCCCCGTCTCCTTCTTCTGGTACGGCTGGACGGCATACAAGCAAGTCCACTGGATCGTCCCGATCATTGGCCTCGTACCCTTCGGGTTCGGTATGATGGGTGTGTTTATCCCGATTCAGACGTACATGATTGATGCGTTCCCCGAGTACGCTGCGTCTGCGGTCGCGGCGTTGACGGCGAGTCGGAGTGTGTTTGCGGCTGTGCTGCCGTTGGCGGCGCCGGCGATGTATGATACGCTTGGACTGGGGTGGGGGAATAGTCTGTTGGGGTTTATTGCGTTGGCGATGATTCCGGTGCCGGCGCTTATCTTTAAGTATGGCAAGAATATTCGCACGAAGTATCCGGTGAAGCTGTAGGCTTTGGATGTGGATAGATGGTTGCTCTTATCAGAGTTTTTATTTGTTTTGAGGCATTGCGTGGCGTTTGATTTTGGATAGCTCTTTTTGGGCTCAGCGGACTATGATATCCAGCAAAATTGTATGGGGTTTTGGATACGAGGGGTTGCATATATATAATCATAATTTCCCTTAAAATATATCATTTAAAATATCTTCTTGAACCGCCCACTATACAGTGATATCCTGCAAATACTTCCATCAATCGAATACTCATACCGCCTAAAAGTCCGTACAAAGCTGTATATACATCATAATTCCATTCTATAAATTTCTTCTCTAAACCATCCACCACTTCTATACCACCCAATGCTCCCCGATCTACCAATGCATCCCCATCTACCAAGCCTTCTCCCTCCCATCATACGCAAAGAACTTCCCCGAATCCCCCCCCTTCAACCCCCTCAGAACCCCCAACATCCCCCCAATACTATCCTCCTTCTCCATAACCGCTCCCTCACCACCCACTACACACAAGTTAGCACAACCCCTCTCACTATCCAAAATCCTCAAAGGGGGGGGGGGAGGGGTTCTCATACTAGCCGTCTTAACCCACTACACACCCACTCGTTAGCTCTCACTTTCCAGTATATGGGATGAAGTCAAACAAACTCACCCCAGGATCAACACAAACAACCACCGCCCCCCTCCCCGCCAACGCACTCGCCTGATGGAGCGTCAACATATTTACCCCCGCCTTGGAAATCGAATACGCCGTGCACTTTGCCGTCTCCGCCCCTTTTGCATCAGACATGCTTCCTAGTCCCGAGGTCATGTTCATCACCACCGACGCCTCTTTTAGGTGTTTCTCGAGGACCTGGACGGTCAGCGCGGGGCCGATGACGTTTGTTTGCATGTTGTCTAGGATGGCTGAGGGGGTGACGGTGAGGCCGGTTTGTTGCGACTCGACATTAACACCCGCATTATTTAGCAGGAAATCGATCTTGCCGTCCACATTTAGTAGGGTCGCCACGGATTTCCCCAGCGCCTCGATGGAGGGGGGGGAACTGGTATCGCATTCTAGGATGTGGAGCGTGGCTTTGGTGTCTAGTGCTTTGAGACCAGCCAGGGTGGAGGGGGAGAGGGAGCGCGAGGTCGCGATTATAGTGTTTGAGGCGTCGCGGGAGAGCTGGGTCACGAATTCGAGACCGAGGCCGCGGTTGGCGCCTGTTATGAGCCAGGTTGGCATTGTGGCGTGTGGTGAGGGGTTGGAGGGGTAATAAAATGTTTGTGTCACAGCAGAAATTCTATAGTTGGAAGCAGTGGAGGGGTGCTTTTATGGGTGTGAGAATTGGAGATAGGGCCGGGTAAATTGATATCTGCCGGAGGGGAGTTAATGCAAGTTTGCACGCCGCGTGACGGACGGGCCTTGAAGCCGAAATAAAGGACGCTCGGCGTTGTTTACTAGACTGGACGCGGATCGGTCTTTGGATGGTTTGGATGTAGCGGCGGGTTTGTGCGGGTGTTGGTCGATTGGGGGTGCGCTAGATATAGTAAGCTCAGACCACGCATGACTGAGGTTAGAGTATGAAAGGTGTTGGATATTGAGGCTCCGTTTTTCTCTAATGTTGGAAGAGATTCAGAACTCTTCGTGGAGTTAGAACGATATCTATGGATACAAGCTCTATATTTCAGCATGCGGTAGATATACTTGAGCTGATAATTCTTGGTAGATAATAAGAGGGTTAGATTCCATTTCGACACAATTCGACAAATTTATGTCATTCTAACAATCAGTGACATGAAATGAGAAAAGAAAAACAGAAGAACGCAAAATCCAAGACTATAGCGAAGCACAGCCGCACTCCATCATCAGCGTCAACCCCATTCACAACACACTCTCCACCGCCACCTCCCTCATCTCCCTCAAATACATCTCGTTCATCATCTTCTCATCCCTTTCACTCAGCTCTGTCAACTTATACACATAAAGCCCAAACCAGTACCCATCATCAACCTCAGCATTTCTCCCCGCCCATCTCGTCAACCTCGCCGGTCTACCCCCCCACATCACAGGCGACAGCCACAAACTCACATCTTTGGCCTCCATTTTCAGCATCGACAACTCTGCCACCTGGCGCAACGCCGCCACCACCTTTTCCTTTATAACATCCAGTCCATCCTTGTCATCCCGCACCCAAATAAACGTCCAAGCCTCCACCTCCCCCCCTTCAAACCTAGCCCATTGTTCCCCATCCTTCTTTTCTTCCGCAGCTTTCTTCGCTGCAACAGCCTCCGTCTTCTTCACATCATTCAACATCCTCATCAGTTCGTCTCGCACATGCGCCTCCCCCCCCTCCACCCCCGCCATCCCAACCCCCTTCAACTGCGCCATCCTCATCAACCAACTCGAATTCCACGTCCCAAAATCCACCCCCCTCAAACTCCCCTCCCTATCCTTCTTCCACCTCTTCTCCTCCTCCTCAGTCCCATCCCAATCCGCAGGGATGGGATTATACCCCGTACTCGCATCAAATCCATCATACAGCCCATCCGGCAGGGTCCCCTTATAGATAATCGGGATCTTAAGCCAACCCGGCCTATCCCCCTCCATCTCCGCCCTTGCAGCGAGATCAAACGACGAAGGCGGCGGGACATTCCGCCGCAGCTCCGGCACCGGCTCCGGGCTAGACTCTATGAAGGCGCCGTACCGCCGCAGATTTCTCTTCGGCTCCGGTCCAGGTTGCCGCAGTATCGCCCCCGCAGGCAAGCCCATGGGGGTCGGCGCCGGAAGTCTACCTCTCGGACCACGCGCCGGTAGCGGGCCTCTCCCCCGCGGATTTGCGCCGGGGGCTGTCCCACCTGGCTCAGCTCTGTTGATACTGATTCCCGGCGGTAAATTCTCATCCCCCTGTCTCGCCCCACCAGCGGTACTGGCGCCGGGGCGATTAATGGCTGTGAAACTCGTCCCAGCGGCGTTGACGTTGGCGCCAGGGCGATTAATGGGTGTGAATCTCGTCCCAGCGATCCCACTCCAGGTAGTCGCCCCCGGAAGCGGCGTCTGGCC
This sequence comes from Pseudogymnoascus sp. WSF 3629, assembly GCA_001662585.1. Lineage (NCBI taxonomy): Eukaryota > Fungi > Ascomycota > Leotiomycetes > Thelebolales > Thelebolaceae > Pseudogymnoascus > Pseudogymnoascus sp. WSF 3629. The sequence continues at coordinate 152,790 of KV454594.1, forward strand.
GAGGACGCGGGGAAGCTGGCCCGTTCGGCGGTAGTACTGGTTTATGGCTTCTGTTTCTGGGTCTTGGATGGCGCGGAGGCGTGCCATGGCGGCATTTTTGGGGCTTTGAAGGCTGTTGAAGGTGGCTGCGGTGGTGGGGGGAGGGGTTTTGGTTCTCTTCTCTGGGCCTGGGGGAGGGTTGGGTGGGTTTGAGGCCATGGTGGATGGGGAGTGGTGCGTGGTGCGACTGGATCGCCTTGTAATTGATGACCCGCCGGTCAATAAGGAGAATGTGCGTGTGTTGTATAAGGCGTTGTAAAGGCGATGGACAATAGCTCGAAAGAGGGGATTGAAGGGTTTAAGAGATTCAAAGCAACTTACCTCGCCTGCCTACCTATGTCTATCTATCGGTCAGCATCTATGATCATGGCGGGCCCGAATGCGTCGACAATGAAGGAACCCACGACCCGGATCCTTTCAGTTCTTTGTTGAGCGAGATGCCACGGGTCGGGTGCAGAGCCCGAGGCCATCGACATTCCAAAAGCAACATTGCGAAGAAAGGAGATAAAGAAAAAATACGTCGAGGTTGGCGAATTCTTTTGTTTGGACTTGGTGTGGAATGGGAGTCCGGATTTGGTGAATGGTAGGTCGATTTCGCACCAAAATAATACCTGCTAGAAATACGAAGAGATGCGAACAGTAAACGAAGAATTGCTTGCAGCGCTTGTACTGGGGAAACGAGGCAAAAATAAATGATGCGCTGAAAATACTTGCAAAAGCCTCCATAAACACACTCTTCGCAGTTCGCGCTTCACGCCGCTTCCCATTCCACCAAAGATGGCCTTCACATAACCAGTTCAAAACAGCAGATTTGGCAATAATGTCATAGATATTTTGTTCGACGAGGTATTCCGATATTAGCAATGATAGGCACCAACGAGTTTGTTCATCTATTCACATCCCCCCTCCTACTCCTCTCCAACCAAGTTCGTTCCCTCACGCAGCCCCTCAACAACCAGCTCGTGTCCCTCAGCCCTGAGGTAAATGTTCTTAACATCGTCGGTGGTGGTCTCGAAGTGGCTAGTGGCATCGTAGCTCTTGGAGATGAAGATGTTGTCGTTGACGCCGCTCTCGAGCGGCTCGTAGAGTGGGATTGGTGGGCCCTGGGAGGAGTTAGTTGTTTTTTCTTCTTTGTTAGGTTGGTGGGGAGCACGTACCATGAACTTCTCCTCGATCCTGCCGAGGCGCTCGAAGCCGGGTGCGAGCTCAAGGTGGTGGTTTGCGTTGGTCTCGGCCATTGTGGAGACGATGGCGATGTAGTAACCCTTGGGGCATACGTTGTGTGCGGAGGAGACCATGGCGATGTAAATATCTTCAATATGGTTAGCTTATCCATAGAAATATTAGTAGTAGTAGTAAGTAAACTCACCATTCTTTCTTCCGACCTGCGATTGGGGAATAATAAGCTGGCACGAGTCGCTGTTATCGGTGCCCTGGATGGGGTGGTTCAAAATGCAAATCGCCTTGAGGACGTGGCCAACAACTTGAACCTTTCCAGGGAAGTAGGATGGGTCTCCGAGAATCTTCTTGGCCTTGGTGCTGAAGGTCATTCCGTCGCCCTCATCGCCACGCTCCTTCATGGTCGCCTTAATACCAACAGCCTTGTTTCCGTCGTATGTAACCTCATCAAGGTTGGTGTTGAGCATGTAAGTGCCACCGTAGATAGCGGACAGACGAGCAAATCCCTGAGGAAGCTCACCAAGACCGTAAAGCGGGTAGATGTATGGAGACTTTCCATAACGGGCAACAGAGTTACCGTAGAGACGGATACGCTCGATGGTCTCTGGTGCTCCTCCTGCCGCGGTAATGTAGTCGTCGGTTGTGTATAATGCCATGGCATGTCCGATGAAGTCGCGAGTGGTTGCTTCTAATCCGAACTTGTCGTAGACCTCCTTCATCGTGCATGCTTGGATGTTCAGGCCTAGAAAGCGGTCAGCGGCATCACCAACCAGATTTAAGAGTCTACATACCCTTGTGGCTAGCGGAATCGCCCTCGTTGAAAGTTCCAACCCACTCGATAAACGACTTCATGCGCCTCTTCTCGAAAATGCCCATTAGGGAGGAGGTCAGGGCCTCCTTCGCATCAGAGGGAACCTTGGCGACAGTCGCCTTTGGTCCAGAGCTCTGCTGCACGTAGCTGCCAGCGATTTGCTTGAATTCAAGGTATCTTGTTACGTCCGTCGAAACGAGAATGTTGGTAAGCTCTCCGCTTGAGATGAGCAGCTTGGACACCAGATCGATGTTCCAGTCGTTCGCACGGCCGTACTTCTTCCATGGCTCCTCGCCCGCGTTATAGTTTCCGTACTTCTTGAACAGCTGCTACATGTCAGAATACATTCGTAATCAAAGTCGTGATCTCACTGACACTCTCAATATTGATAGAAGCTGCCTCTCTGTGTTACGTTAGTCTAGCCCACAAATCCCAGGGTGGTCGAGAACTTACCCGCCATAGTAATCGTTGCGGTCAATGTGCAGCACCTTCTTGCCCTTCACACTGAGAACTCTTTGAAAAATATTAGCTTACTATCACCACAGGGGTATCTCGTATGCTTACCCGGACAGAACACACTCGGTCAGGCCTTCAAGGGGGAGGTTGTTAGCTATCGAGTCTGACGTGCCCCTCAATGCGGGGTTACATACCGGTACCAAGGACCACAACATCGTACTCTGGGGCGATTTCATCCATAATGACAAGCTATATTCCTCCTGGCTATGTGCAAAGAAGGTACTCAAAGAATCAACAGTAGCTATAGGCTCGAGTTTCGGCGAACACAGTTGCAACTTTGTTGCACAAGCTACGGCGCTACTGATAGAGAGTAGCGGTCACCTCTGGCTTGCTCCACTCGCTTCAACCATTCCCCTTACAACATAGAGTCGCAACGGGCCGGAATTATCCGCCATAAATGTCATTTGGTGGTTGTAGGGGTGAGACATTATATCAACAGTAATTTGCTATGTACTCCTACACAAAGATGATCTCTATCTTATACAGCTTTATCCTACATCCAAATGCGCTTCCGTAGTCTCCAATACAACATTGACCGAAGACGGTCATTTCCCTGCCAGCTCTTGCGTGGGTCTATGCTCCCATAGACCCCTTTGTCTTATAATGGCTTGTGGATTCTCAACAGATACCATTGAGCTCACTATACCGTTTGTGGCTTGACCGGCTGATCCTTTTCGGTGCCCTCTGCCGCGGCCGCTTCAGCTGCTTCAGCCTCGAGCTCCTCCGCAGTCGGCTCTTCTAACTCGAAAGCGTCCAGGCTTGGTGTATGTGCTGGTCCTTCCCCGGAGAGGTCCACCTCCGCATCGCTCGCTGCCAACTTCCTCGCATCTTCCCATGAATAGTATCGCTCGGTAAGTACTTGCTTAATCGCCCGCTGAGTTCTCCGGACCTGAAATAGTAACGTCAGTATAAAGCCCCCGTGAATGTAAATATATCAAAGAAATGCATGGTGTCTTACAGCAATATCCCTCGCCTTTGCCTCGTAATCACCGTAACCGGCATCAAGACGCTCTCGCTCGTGTGTCTCCGTTGCAATCCTGTTGCGCTCTTTGCAGCACACCCACCACAGCGAATGCAGGTCTTCCCAGCTCTTGTGCCTCAACTCCTCTGCACTCCAGGGGCGGCCGTGACTGTTATCCTCCTCTGGTGTGTTCATTGCCTTCTCTTTCGAGTGGAAAAATTGATATAAGCCGTGGTTTTCGTCGACACAGAGCTTGCTCCGCTTTTTGGGGTCGAGGACGGGTTCCGGGAGAGGGTCATTGGAGACACTCAGGGGCTGGCGAGGGCCAGTTCTCCTGACTGTGCTGACACCTCTGTCACGGTTGTAGTCGCGGGGGAAGAAGGATTGTCGCGAGGTGGAGAATTGAGAGGTTTGGGTCTTGACGATTGAGGGAGCGAGGAAGGTCAGAGAGACATGGTGAGTTCGTGTGGGCTTCAAAAGAAGCTGTGCGGCTGGCCGCACTACTGCAGATGTCGACATCTCGATCTGAAGTAGCCAATTGTTCTGTGGGGAAACCGGCTTCGCTCTTTCCTACAGCTCGAAGTCAAGATGCCCTCCAGGCGCATCTTCAATAAATCGGCTAGCGAAATTATTTAAGGTTTTCACGTGACGTGGCCGAATTGGCTTCTTGGCAGGAACCAGCACGATTGGGTTTGAATGACATTCACACGAATTTATTTCTCAATCGAAACTCGGAAATTCCATTTCCTAGTTGAGTTGATACTCTTTCTCAATCTATACTCAGAGCTCTATTTTTTTTTCTGTGGATATTGGAAAGAACGAGTCCCATATAACCGTTCACACAGCTACAGCTCCGTTCCAGGCACTACTCACCAAAATGAGGGTTTTTGGCAACAGATACTTCTTAAAATATAACATTTAGTATCTGAATATTCCGAATAGTGCACAGAATACTAGTTGCCATGATTGAATTTGGTATAATTTATGGGGGTTGTGGTATACAGATATTTCCATTAATCGTGGAATTATTATTGTCATTTTTATATAAAATTTATTAGTATCAAATAGTTTCACCCAATTTATAGAATGGCACATACATCAGAGCAATACGTGAACAGCCCAGTCCATAGGATCAGTAGTCAATACTATTTACTATACAAGAATTAACGCCCAGCTAAGCTAGTGCCAGCCACAAATAACCAAAGAGTATCAAATTATATCGTCAGGTCAAATCCGATGGTGCACTACATAGCGCTCTAAGAGAAACCACTTGACCCTTTCGTGGTGACCTAGCGACAGGCTCTAGTGAGCCTAATCACTGGCCACTCCTTGTCGCGTCTGAGAATGAGGCGGGAAAAGTGTTCCAAGTCAAGGGCGACGCCCAACAAATGGCCTATTCTACTCCCCGTCTGATCGGCTCGTCTAGGTTTGGGCGTCGAGCACAACACAACCATGTACGAGATGGCCATGGTTACCAATGAGACAGCTGGCATCACTGCAGATGTGGCAAGGCAAGAGCCTCCTCCCCGGGCAGTGACCCACTGAATGGAAATAGAAAAAGGGGTGGTGTTGGTGGGAAGACGGGGTGATGAGAAAAGGGGTAGTGGTGAGAAAAAAGGGGCGGTGACGAGAACCTCACGATAGCAACAGCGTGAGGAAAACTCGTCAGGTTCGGATATACAGGCACCCATCAACACATATACATCGTTAGAAAAACGTGCCAGAACGGGCATATCGCTTCTATAGTCGATTTTGGCTTTCTTTTGTCCATGCTATCGACTTCCCTTACCAGGCTTACACCCATTTATTAGGCAAAAGGAACCCTCTGGCCCAAAGAGTTTCCATTCCAGTCACCCTCGATTACTGCCAGCCTGTCGACTACCAGCAAACTCTCGATTGCTGACACGTCTCGTGCGTTGGCAGCGACGGACCTGCCTGTTATCGACACATGTACAGTACCAAGAGAAACTCTTTGTCAGTGCCCGGGGAGATATCGGAGTCCAGTCGAAGCGTCCTCGGAGTCCTCCTTACCACCCCTCGACGATCTATCAATAAAAGTCCCTCTACCCGTTGCCATCCAAGCTGACCAACGCCACCCAATCTTCCAGGTTCCAAGAAAAAAATTCGCCCCTTTCCCCGAATCAATTATCGTGTGAACCTTCACACACATCGACAAAAGGCGCACAAACCACATCTCACAAAGTTTACAGTGGGGTCACTATCCCATCCAGAAGACGTCGTAATAAGCTACTGGGGCATCTCAAGAATCGAAAAAGGGGCGCACAGGGACCCATTTCCCGGCTTGTGCGACTTTCGAAATCGAAGCCCTCTTCTCTTCTACGGAGTGGAGTCCATCTACTTCCTGGTGGTGATACTGGACACACAAACTCCTGTTGGAGAAGAGGGGGGGGAGGGGAGGGGGAGGGGATCCATACAAACGATCAAGGCTCCATGTCAGCAAGCCGCCGTTTTGTGGCTCTGTGGCTCACTGGGAGAAGGGGTGCCATTGGCAAGCTTTCGAATCGCCCCTCCCTGCCCACCCATCACACGTTTTTGGAGCGCTTTTTCTTTCTTGCGATCCAAGCGAGCGATGTCCCCGGGTGGACTACGGGGTGGGTGAATTTCTACCTACTGTATATAGCGATCGACGATATCGGAGAGACGCGTACTTTTTGGCTGGCATGCATTTACGATTTCTGCCCATCTCGAGGGGCACATAATCGGGCGCGATAATCCCTGGATACGTGCAAGGTTATTGGAGCAGGGTGAGCTGAAAAATTGCTGCGCTGCACGTGGTGCACGGCCAATGGATGGGGGGGTACAGTGTATCGACCAAGGTTGCTTCGTCGGAGTTCCAGATATGCACGATGCTACTGTACCGTATGTATCTCACTGACTCGCGAACAATCGCCATCCATCGGGTTTGAGGTATGTCTTCTGTCGCACCAATTAATTCCCTCGGAGCCGGATCACCGAGTCCGTTTCATGCGGATATGTCGTGCATACATAACATAACGAATGTCTCTTTTTCGCCTTTGGCCGTTGAAGTCGTGGATGGGCGTGGCGAACAATTACGGAGCACATGTTGACAATTGACATTGTTAGTGAGTGTACTGAAGAAACGTGGGATTACGTGGGATGGCGCCAGGGAGGCAAGTCCGCGCGAATCTTCCGCCATTGGCAAAGCGGCCACGAAGCAGGGGTCGTCGTCGCGGGACATGGGCCTCGCAGTTCCCTTACACGAACGAACTGGTGAATTTGGGCCATGGCCCCTTGTTCGAAAACCAAGGACGCTTGACCCGATGGCGCATCGGCAGCCAATGGTTGGAGGGCGTTGAGGGTTGCACGATGCCTGTTTTTAGATGGCTGCGCGCCGGGGACATGGTAAAGTTGCGCAGTGGCGGACGAGCTGGGCCGGGTTGTTTCGGATCCCGGCATGTGGCAAGGTCACATCGCCGGCGGGGGGGCCCAAAATATGGGACGTGTTGGTGCCATGAGTGATAATCCCTACACGGACGACGCGAGTTTTTATAATTTTATACGGGAGGAGTGATATGATATGAAATTATATGAAGATAATGGGAAATAACGAGTTCTCCAAAACAAATGGATTCGGGTGCCTTCCCTTTGTGGCCATAAGCACAACAAGGTCAACTGACCTGTGTTAAATTGCCATTGGTATGGCGAAAGGGTTTGAGAAAGAGATCGCGGTGGCACACCCTGGTCTGAAATCTGACATCATTTCGAGACTGGGATACGATTCATCATCCCGGCGAAGTTTTGCAGAGAGTGAGAGAGAGAAAGGATCAGCAGCATGAGCATATTTTGATAAGGAACTTTTCTGAAACAAACCAAGATGTGCAACGGTGGTGAGATAAATGGCGAGGTTTGCGAGAGTGGTTGAGCCAGGGAGCCAGCGAGCCAGGGATCCCGTCCGTCCGGCGAAGTAACTTACTTGTACGGCTACGGCTTGAGGGTTTTTGAGCCGTCATTGAAGCTGAGACGGGTTGATCTCTCTCCAATCAACCTGGGATACCGAGATTGATAGAAGAGTGATTGACCTATGCAGTGCCAAGTTTGTACACGGGAAGATAATTGACTACTGTTTACTACTTGTTGACTACTGTTAACTACGCTACTGCACAAATATCTCCTCGGCTTGCCAATAAGAGTATGGGGCAGATTTGCGAGTAGAGCCCAGTAGAGCCCGGCGGCGCAGATACCCTTACCCTTTCCTCTTTCCCACCCTAAGGGGCGCACGGTTGGTATGCATAGCGCTTCGTGAATCTCATTTTGCGATGAGCTCCATTCAGGATAGTCTGGGTATCCTGCGCAGACCTTGCAAGAACCGGTAGTTGGAGACGGGCGCAGAACGGCGCAGCCTACGCCCAAGAGAGGTTTAGTCCCGAGTCAAGAGAGAGCCAAGAGGGAGCGTACTGTACTCCAACACATGTAGTGCTTGTGTACATGTATAGTATAGTATACATACGATCGGTACACAGCAGGAACGTTTCATGGGCATAGGCATAATTTGGGGGCGCGAGTCGAATGATGTCTATTGTCTGAGTCGCGTCGTTCGATTCTGAGACTTTTTTGATTTTTGAATTGTTTTGTGATGGCTGATTGGGGACTGTGGCGGGCGTTCTCAGACACGGAAAGGGGAAATTGGATAGGGGGAACAATGGGAATGTTGATGCTTCTCGGTGCCTCGCTGTGTCGCCACTGCCGCCCGAATATAGGCCGTAGACTCGGGGACTCGTACTGTAGACTCGTACGCTCATAACGTATGGCATCGCATCATATAGTTCTGTAAGCTCGTATCAGGTGCTTTGATACGGTAGTACTCCCCGTGTGTGTGTGCTCTGGACTCTCTGGACCTCGAGTATTTACTCCCCCTTCGGCCACCACCCACGCACAAAACGATATACCGCTTATTATACCTCTCTTCTCGTGTAGTTAGGCCAGAGTTCCCTCGGCGTAGCAATAGTAGTGCAATAGTTCCCAACGATCTCGTCTACAGACCAGGGCTTGTCGGAGACTAAGAGACACACTAGGAGGACTAGGGGATGCGGACTGGGATATTCGTCATCTAACTTCGGAAATTCGCCGCTCTTCGGGGCGGTACTTACTATGTACGCTTCTCGCTGGCTCTGCTGTATGGTAGCATGACTTAGGGGGCTACCTCGACCATTTATTGGAGTTATACGGGCCATGCCTGTGGGAAAGGAATTAGAAGGGAATAACCAGTGCTGAATATCGTGTTAATCGTGTATCTTGCCCTGAACCTGTTCCCCCCGAATACTAATAATACTGTACAGAATATTGATAATTTGGTACTTTCTACTACCCTTTCTACCATTTCTACCACCTCCCTATGCCCTTCTTGCCCTTTTCTTGCCCAATTTTGCCTCTTGGCTACTCGAGTATCTCCCTATCCCCCTTCCCATAGGCCCGTCGTTGCTGCCCTTTTAGATTTTTTTTTTCTCTTCTCGGTCTTGCCTGCGCCAATCGTTGTCATCTGGGGGCGAATGTGTTCAATTTAGTCCTCCTAGTTCTCTTAGTTCTCTTTAGTTCTATTAGATTGAATTCTATCCGCCCTTCGCCCTCGTTCCTTACTCTTCAAAGACGCCCCCCAATACTTATTTTTTCCCTAAAACTTAATAGTCGTGACCCGGGCCCTCTTTGAATCTCTTGACAACCCAACGCGCCCCCCCCCCATCCCCATTTTCTCCCCTTGAGTCTCCACTCTTTAACTCTATCCATCAACACAATCGCGAAAAAGATCTTGAAAGTGCTCCAGTGCACGTTTTGAGCCTCAATCCGTTCCCAAGTTCCTAATAGACGCCCTGTGGTTCTACGCTGTCGCTCATTTTCGATCCACCTTTACTTACTAGACGTGCGTTTATCGCATAAACACGTTGTTTTCGCCGTTATCGCCTCACCCACACAGCACAATCTCTTTGTGCAACAACGGCCTTCCCGGAGAAAATCCTCGGAAAATCTTCAACGCAGAGAAAACGCGAAATAGCATGACGGTTGGGCCCAGTACTTTCTGATCTTTTACATCGCTCCAAGCCCAGGCGCGAACACAAGGCGGGGTCAAACAATTAGTAGACCTCTCTTTTATTCTACCACGCAAAGACACGTCCCAAGGACTACTTCTTCACGTACATCGACGATCATGGATCAATATGCCAATAGTAGCAGCAACAACAACAACAACAAGTCTTCGAGCAGCAACCTTCCGACCACTTCGTCCTCTATATACTCGTCGCTGCCTTCGATAGCCCCCCAGCAGCTTCAACAAAACGCGTCGTTGCCACCTCAGACGCTTCCGCCGTTGCAGGCTCAGCATGCCGCGTTGTCGATGCATTCCATGTATGGGCAGCCGCTGAGCGCGCCTCACACCCCGACCTCGACCCAGCCCAACACACCTGGCTCGACGGGCAATGGGGGATTCCAGCAGATGAGCAGCCAGCCCGCTCCTCGCCAGTACCACCTCCAGCCGAACTCCTCGTACCAGCAGCCCATTCAGCCATACAGCAGCAATTCGTCGGGCATGATGCCTCAAGGCTCGATGTCCATGTCTCATCCGCACCCGCAGGCAATTGCGCCCGCGCCGGGTCCAACTCATAACCGTCTGGTGCCATTGCGTCCTATGAACGCATCTACACCATTGCACGCTCAGCACCCAATGCATCAGCAGATGCAAGGGGGCATGGGATCTCCATACGGGCAACAGGGCCCTGCGCACGAAGAGGTCCCCACACACGTTGTTGGATCGCAAGGTCGCAGAGGCATCCTTCCCAGTGCTCCTGGACGTCCTTCTGTCGCTGCCACTGGCCCAGGCGCGAGCAAGAACGCCCCAATCCCGACCAAGGACGCGGATGGAAAGTTCCCTTGCCCTCATTGTGTGAAGACATACCTGCACGCGAAACATCTAAAGCGCCATCTTCTCAGACGTAAGTTCCCGAGTCAAAATGTTTTACATTTGTTTGATTAATGCTAACTTCGACCTTTTAGACACCGGTGACCGCCCATACATGTGCGTTCTCTGCCGCGATACGTTTTCCCGTAGCGATATCCTCAAGCGCCACTTCCAAAAATGCTCGATCCGCCGTGGAAACCCCACCGGGGCCAGCCACTTGTCCCACGCGCAGTCTCATTTGAAGAAGAACCAGCCCGCTCACAAAAATACCCTCCCAGCCACGACTGAAGGAGATATGATGAGAAACATGAACGTCTTGAACGGCGTCCCCACGGACCCTGGTCTCCACCCATTCAACCTCATGGCGGATGGACGCATGCCCGATGGCCAGACAAACCCCAACGACGATCAGCTGTCCCAGGGCCACCTCTCCCGGGCCAGCAGCATCAAGCGAATTGGCAGCAATGACGGGCGCGACAGGCGCACCATGGCCGGTCCTTCGCGCAGCGGCTCTGGCCGCACCAGCTTCGAACAGAACTACAATGGCGAGATCCCCAGCACCATGGGCGAGATCCCAAGCACAATGGCGTCCATGAACCCGCAGCTCGCCGCCTACCCCATCCCTAACGGTCACCACGGCGGTATCTCCAACGGCCACAGCGGCCAGCAGCAGTACAGCCACCAGGGACCCCCAAGCGGGCAGAATGGTCACCAGTACGGTCACGGCGGTCCTCCTTATGGCCAGCACTATGAGTACCCGGGTCAGGGTAATGGAAGCTCCATGCAGCAGCAGCAGCAACATCAACAGCAGCAACAACAGCAGCAACAGCAACAGCAACAGCAGCAGCAGCAGCCGGCGGGCGAGGAGATGGGATCGATGGCGAACGGACGCGGCTCCATGCCCATATACGGCAACCTCTCCAACTTAGACTTCATTTAGACATGTCTCTCCTTTTCCCGTGTATACCAGAAAACAAAACAAAGAAGAGACTTTGGGAAAAAAGACTGGGAAAGAAACTGGGAAAGAAAGAAAGAAACTTGGGATGGCATATTATTTTTTGTTAATGTGTGTCGGTCCTGTAGATTAGCATTTGTTTGCTCGACTTGGTTTTTTGTGTGTGGTTTTTGTTTTGTTTTGGGAGGGGCTTCGGTGGCTCTTTCTGGCTTGGCTGGGCGGTGCGGGGGGGGGTTTATAGATAGAGATGATTGTTCATGTCCCTCGAAATGATTAGACTTAAAATCCAAAAATTGTGCATAATTTAAAAAGACGATTTCCGTTCCATCTTGTTTGTATTAAGTGCCCAATGGCCGTTTTTTTGATCAATTAAATTTGGGAATCATGGATATGGTGGTTTGTGTGAACATTGGTTCGATTTTCCCCAATATACCCCAAATATCATTTATAATTTTCCCCAACACCAAGACGACGCCGCGTCCGTCCGTTCTCCAAAAATTATAACCCCATCCACAATACCCATCAACCCCCCACCACACCTCCTCCACATCCCAAACCACCACATTTTCCCCATCAACTCTAAAACTCAAGAACCACAAAACCCCTCCAAACAACACTCGCCACAACTCTCCACAACACGTGCGCCCCACCGCCACATGGCATCCGCCTCCGCCGCCACGGCGCCTAACCCCTCGCCCCCACCACCAAGCACGCGTTTGTCCCACCTCACCGCATCATCCCGCCACAGACAATAGCTGACAAAGAACCTAGATCGCCTCCCGACGCAGACGGCGGCGCAGGCGCTAAGGGCGCAGAGGGATGAGGAGGATGTGAAGATGGGGGTGGAGGGGTTGGATGCGCTGTTGGGGGTTAGGAGGGGGGAGGTGATGGAGGTTTTTGGGGCGCCGGGGGTGGGGAAGAGGGGGTTTGGGTGAGTTCTTGCTTTCTCTTCTTCTTCTTCACTTGGGGTGGGGCGTTTGGGGGGCTTGGGAGGGGAGGGGAGGGAAAGGGAAGGGAGTTGAGGATGAAAGGCTGATGGGTGTGGTAGATTGCAGCTTGCAGTTGCGGCGCTGAGGAGGGGGGAGGGGGTTGTGTGGGTTGGTGAGTTGGTTCCTTTGTGCTTCTTTGTGGAGATGGAGGGTGAGCTTGGCGGCTCTTGGTAGCTGTGGCTGTTTGTGGAGATACGGCGGTTTACCAGTTCCACCAGCTTGCTCCATCCATGTACCCCTTTTGAGATTAAGCTAACATCCCCAGATGCGGGCCATCCCCTCCCGGGGCCACGCCTTGAAGCTGTTCTCGCCGCATCGCTCGCCAAAAGCTCTGAAGTATCATCACAACGATTATCACAACCACCCCACCCATCACCCTCACCACCTCCCACCACATCCACCCTCCTCAAAAATCTGACGGCCTTCACCCCCCCAACCCTCCCACACCTCCTCGCCCTCCTCTCCCATCCCCTCCCCGCCACCACAACCCTCCTAATCCTCTCCTCCCCCTCCTCCCTTCTCCCCCCCACCCCCCCAACCCCGCGCCAAACCTCCCACTCCACATCCACATCCAACCCCATAACCCCCCTCATCAACGCTCTCCGGCGTCTCGCAGCAACCTCACACATCGCTCTTCTTGTTCTTTCGCAGACAGTTACGCAGCTGCAACCGCATGGGCCGGCAGCGTTGGTTCCTGCTATTGGAGGGGGGGCGTGGGAGGGGGGTGTGGGGGGACGGGTGGTGCTTTGGAGGGAGGGGGGGGGGAGGTTTGTTAGGGTTGTTAGGAGGGGGGGGAGGGGGGTGGAGGGGGGGGTTGGGGGGTTTGTTGTTACTGCTGTATGTGGTTATCTCTTTCATTTCCCCACTATCGTTCTTGCTTTTTTCCTTATACGTTGGTGTTTGGTAGGGTAATGCTAACAGTCTATAGAACGGCATCGAAGACGCCCCCGTGGTAGAAGCGGACCGGGAAATCGGCGGCGGGCGAAAACGCAAAGCGGAAGAGATCCTGGAGGGAGGAGTACGGTTGGGAGATGATGATTATGGATGGGATGAGGGTGATGAAGTGGGAATGCCCCTGTTGGGACCGCAGACGCAGGGGAGTGAGGATGTACTTGTTGTGCCTGAGGAAGAGACCGAGACGGAGGAGGAAGAGGGGTGGGATGGGGGTGAGGAGGGAGGGAGTGAAGGGGAGACACCTCGGGGTGGGGAGGAGGATGGGGATGCGCGTGGTAAGGAGGTACTTGGTGAACGGATTGGCCTACCGTTGTCTCCTTAATGTAGGGTAGGTAGATGGGGGTGGCAAGGGGTCGGGGAGGAAGAGTCTCACCAGCCCTCTGGTTCTTGTCTGTGCTCAATTAGGAATATTAATGAATACCAGGGTTCATTGTGGTCCTTTTCTCATTCTTTCCTTGATGCAACCAAGTTCAACAGCCCAACCAACAGCAGAACCAAGAAAGGGACACAGGCGGCGGTGAGAATTTGTCAACACCTTGCCTGACCTCACAACAACACTGCAATGCCTGAAGTCCTCAAATGTAAGCTCATGATTCGAAGCTCTCGATTCGATGCGCACCCGTTTCCGAAAGATTCGATCCTGTCGACTAGCGCAAAGTTTTACTCATAAGCTCTTATTTCGACGGTGACAAGAGGTCCAACGGTGACAGAGGTCCAACGGTGACAGAGGTTTGACGGTGACAGAGGCTCAATGGTGACAGAGGTTCGATGGTGACAGGGGTTCAACGGCGGCTAAGAAGAGGGGTTACAAGTCATCTTCTACAGTGCGCGGAGCGGATGATGGGCATGCTCTAGTATTCCGCTACTCTCGCGACCCCTTCCAAACAGTAAAGATAATCTCTGGACGCTGACCTGTGTTACGTGCGAATCCTCGTGCTCTAGATCGTGGCTTAAATCCTGGCTGCTCTCTGACACAGCAGAGCAGATTCCAACACGTAAATCGGATAGCTAGGTCTAGTTCCTACTTTTGAAGATGATTCTATGGATAATAACTGACAGCACGCGTCTTTGCTGCTGAATTCTGGTGCGTCTTCGCCGAAATAAGACTTCCGCCGTGCGAAGGAAGTGTTGAAATACTGCGGTGTCTGGGATCTGGAGATTGGAGTTGATAGATTTGCGTCTATGAAAGGTATCCAGAGGAGATAAATAGAGAGCTTACATATCAAAACGGAGCACACCAAGGTCTAAGATGAGACGGAACCAGAATGCAAGGAGATATAGAAGTAAGAAGAACATATTTTGTGTTGTACAGACAGAGTATTATTATAATAATATATAGTATCCAAACCCAGCCCACAGCCGGTCCAACCAAACCCGCGAAGCCATCACAGCTATGCACACGCACCTCCCATTTTACCTCACACCAACAGGGTATCGACATCGTCCAGCGCGCCAAAAAACCATCCCCCTCCCCTCCCGTCCAAATCTACTATTACCATTACAACTCCATGGGTATCAATCAAAAAGCAACCCCCACCCTCGAAGCCCTCAACCCCAACCGCTCCGCCTCCCCCTCCACCCCCTTAACCAACGTCCCCACCTCCGACACACTAGTCCAGCTCGTCGGCCCCGTCAGATCCTCCCCGGACGCAGACCCGATACTACTCAGACTCCCTCCACCTAGCCGCGCATCAACGCACTGGTAGAACCCGTCTCGTGCTGTCACGGGGACGGGAGCGTTTGTGACGCTGTCGAGAGAGAGGTGGCGGCTGTGGCCGCCGGAGAGCCAGGTTGAGACGCGGGAGAAGGATTTCTTTTTTCGTAAGGGGGGGCGAGGGAGGAGGAGGGGGAGAGGGGGTGGGGGGAGGGAGGTGTAGGAGGTGTAGGATGTTGTTGAGGCGGGGGAGTGGAGGGGGGTGGTGGTGCGGGGGCGGAGACGCTCGATTTCGGAGCTGGTGAGGTGGGGCATTGGTTCTAGTCATTGTTAGTTTGGAGCGGGATAGTAGAGATTGGGGTGGGGGACGAACCTTCAGAAGAAGTGTAGATGCTTGCTGGCCGGCTTTTGAGAGACATGCTTCTGCGCTCCTCGATTAGGCCGTCTACATCGCGGATACGCTTGTCGAGGGCTTCGCGCTCGAGAAGAACGGATTTCACGCGCTCGACCTGCTCGCTGAGGATGGGGAGGGTGTTTGCGGTGTTTGAGCGCAGGCGTGCGGGGGGTGGGTAGTTGAGCGGCTCGTCATCGAGAGCTGCGAGGAGCTGTTGCGTGCTCAGGCTACCTGGGAGACTGGGGCGTGGGCGGAGTGGGTGAGTGAATGACCCCGCGAGTGACTCGGGGGTTGTGTCAGCGCTTGAGTACTCTGCGTCGTATGAAGGGCGCTGGTAATATGACGGCACTGCCTTGCGGGGGATGGAGAAATTTGACAGAGCCGAGACGGTGCGGGTGTGCGCTCGTAGGGGCGGGGTGGGGCAATCATCGTCGAAGTGTGGGAGGATGGGGGAGAGCTGGTTTGCGGGGAGGTAGATACTTAGTTCTAGCGGGCGGAAGCTGCGGCGGGGTAGGTGTGGTGGGGGTGAGGGCGAGGGCTGGACGTGGCGGAAGTCGGAGGGCGCGCTGATGAAGGGACGCTTTGTGCTGGTGGTGCTGCCGTTGTACATGTTCAGCTTGCGCTTGAGAGAGTAGCTGCCCCTGCTGGAGGCGCGAGAGGCGAAGCTCCGGGTGCGGGTTATCCATTCTTGGGATGAGGAGCGGGTATGTGGACGGCTTGAGGGGAGTGGCACGGAGGGCGGGGGGATGAGTTGAGGTTGGTGGTGGTGGATGGTGCGGGGGGTTTCGAAGCCTGTGTAACTGTCAGCGGTCTGAGGATTGAGAGATGCCGTCGGATATGTATGAAGCTTCATTACCTCGGATCGAAGTGCGGTCTGGATCCCTCGGCCGTGCACTGCAGCAGCCCATCACCGAGCCCATCCAGGCATTATACGCATCGTCTAGGTATCTGCTCAACAGACTCATGATTGCGCGCAGCGCATTGCAAATACTTCACAGAAGCCCCTCTTACTGAGCACGAAGAAAATGAAGCACGGTAGGTAGTAATATGTGATAAAGGAAAAGCGCACGATGGGACATGCCTAGAGTTTAAAGAAAGTAGGGAACGAGCGGCGAATGAGAATCATCACACCCTCCTGATCCAGCATTTGGAATCGGGAGCCTTATTGAAATCATCATGACTCTCATTCGCCCATACCGACCTCTCGTGAGATTAGAGTTGTCTCTAAATGTCTCTAACGCCCGGATAAAAACAGCATCTGGTGGTTCCTGGCCGTCTCTGGGCGACCCTGACTGTTCCTGACTGTGTCTAGGTTATCGATGGTGCGCCGTTCTAGAGGATGATGCGTGGAAGAATTGGCCGAGTCGCAAGTTGATAGGCCAGCCTGATTCCTGGTGGTTGCCAGGCGGTACTCAGCCCTGACCAGTCGAGCGCTTACAGCCCATAAACGATATTCAGCTCTGATCCCGGGCGGTTACAAGCCGAATCCCAAACATAGCATCGATAGGCTGAGAAGGGCTGAGGAGAGCTGAGTTACAGAAAATTCAGAAATCTAAGTTTTTGCCCAACCTGATACAACGTAACTCTACAGCGTCATGCGAAACCACGTCTGCAACCTTATTTACATTTTTGAACGCGTCGTGGTCGTGTTTGGGAACAATGAGCTGGCGGGGTGTTATTGGATTTGTGAGGGGTACAAATACGGTATACGAGTATACTGGAGTACTGTTAGAGAATATCACGTGATATCATGTAATCCCTTGTGATGATCGAGCGTTTGACGAGTCGGAGAAGACGAGTCAGCCTCACAACATCACGAGAAATTCCCTCAATTGTCCCAAGAGCTTGTTCAACTACGTGTCATCTAGATGCGTCTAAAGGCTGTTACCCTGATGCTTTCGTCTTCGTGCTTCCATCCATCGGTTAAGTATCTGTGTCGAATTCCCTGACACACAGCCTTGAACTTCTTGTACTGATACTTCTCGGCATCATTATATGCAGTGTCAGGGAATTTGAATCTGAAAGCTCAATCTGATACCTGTCATCGATAATCGATCGAGACCCTCACATCGGGCCGCCTCAGAGACATGTTTTGCCGAAGTAAACAAGACTGATATCCTAGCAACAAGCTCGCAGGAAAGCACTGTGGCGGGGCCGTGGCAGGGCCGTGGCAGGACCGAGGAAGACGGGCTGTAGGACCGAACCATTGAAGCTTGAATAACCAGATAGATTGAGGATAATGCTATGGAACCCAATGCAGGAGACATGAACCACACCAATATATTGCGCATAACATGTAGAGACCAAAATCGACGACCTCGACGACCAGAGTATATCAACGGCCCGTCGAAGTCAAGCCTCAACATGTGAATGAGGAGATATATGTATAGCACATATAGAACACAGAGAACACATATAGAACGCAATATAAGGGACATGAACGACTGTAATATATTGCGCATAACATGCCGTCAAAATCAACGCCACCAGCCCCAACGACCAGAGTATAGAGTATGTATATTGAAGAACCGCATGAACCAACCCCACAACATGTGAACAACGATGAGATATATGCATAACCCCGCCGGAGCAAGGTCAACTAAAGGAAGGTAAAGTAGAATAGAGTAATATGAAACAAACGAGATAGACGACGAGATCTAGACCTACCTGCCCAGACACACTCGATGCAAGATCTAGCATCGCAAGGACCCCCGATGCACTCAATAACCCGGTACAGAAATGCAGCCACTTCCCAACACAGTAATGCGCCGCATGCACCACGCAACGGCCACCAGCATTCCTGCAGCGATAGCGACAGCGACGTGTCCGAACAGGTATGCGGTATCGATATAATATAGGACGAACCTGGGTTGCATCCAAAGAGCCCCAGGAATACGAGCTGAAACGGCTCGAAAGGGCCGCTACAACGCTCCCTGGAACGGAGAATAGATACCCCAGGAAATAGGGGGACAGGGACGGAAGATGCCATGTAGATGAGGATGGATGAAGAGAGGAACCCCGGATGGTACGCTGGACAGGGGGAGATGGAACAGCAAACGTCGAGGAATACCGACGTCCTCTATGCATCGGACGTGTCTATGCATCGCGTGTCTATGCATCGGAGACACGGTATGAATACGTGTAATAGACAGCGACATCATCTTTCTCTCACTTACACGTGTATACCATTTCGCATGTGACAGACCTGACACTGAACCCCGTGTCAAAAGCGAAATCGACCATACTCGACCCCATACCCTGCCCTCACCCCAATCTGGCACCAACTACGCCTCGGCTTCTCATCCGGAGCCAGGCTTCCAGAACGTGGCGAAGGAACAAAATTCAGAAATTGAACAAGCCCCGGCTTTGAATGCCGAGCGGGCACCACCCTGCCAGGTTTCCGGTGGAGCCGGGTTTTTGTTGGAGTATTTCTCCAAAAAATTTAGTTGGATTTATGTGGAGCGGGCCATAGCTTTTTTTTCTCTCCCTCCCCTTCGTACTGTACCTGCGATTATGTGGAGAAGTTGACTATTTCTTACAGATGACGATTTGTCACATGTGAAAATGGGGAAATGGAAAGGGGAGAACCCATTTTTATTTGGAGAAATCTCCAAATTCTTCTCGATTGCCTAAAATAGAAGGAACAGAGAGAGAGAGGAGGGTTACGGTTTCACATGCTAGAAAGATGAGGGAAAAGGGGGGGGAGAGGGGCGGTACAACCTGGGGAGATAAGACCACAAGCACGGGGTTATTACTTGCAAACTCGTCATCGACACGGCTGCGCGCTGTGGGACGTTGCACGGCGGCGGCGACGCCGCAATGGAAAGAGCCGTTCGAGATTACCATCTCCACCCCTCCCCAACGGTTTCCGCAGTGCTACTGTGCAAGTATACAGCTGAGGGAAGAGAGGGGAGGGGAGGGGGGCGGCGCGATAGGAGGACTTCCGATATGTGGTGTTCGTTTCGCGGCAGAGGCTGATGGTGCCCCGCCGGAGAACTTCGGATCGCGACCCCCCGTGTGAGTTTAGGCAAAGGGAGAGACGGGGCGGCCTTACCATGGCGGGCGGAGAAAGGTGTGAAGAGACAGATAAGAGGGTATCATGAAAATCTTCAATTGCTGAGGTCAGATCGGAGAGAGTCCGTGGTATGGCCGGCGTTGCGGGCCGACTGGATATTTTGCGTGCACGGTGGCTTTGGTGGCGAAAAAAAGGGACTCAACTCAATGCACACAAAAAAGCCACTCCAGAAATAATGTGGGAACACGTGTTTTTGCTTACTAAGGTCATTATGCAAAAAACGCAGCCGCATTCCTTCTCAGATTTTATGCATTGGGAAGGAGAGATGAATGTGGGGAAGTGTTCTTTTGTGTTGCAAGTACTGGAGCTAGGCAAGGGCAGAAGCAATTTATCGATCGTGCCGCTTTGGGTAAATCAAGGGAAAGGAATCACCCGGATTAATCACCGTCCGGCGCCCACTTGGCCTCCCTCATCCGCGGAAAAGAAAAGCCCACAAAAATGGTCAAAGTGAGGGTTACTGGCTCCGGCCGATCCAGTCGCTGCGCTCCACCGCACATCGTGCCCAGCGCTCCCTCTGTGCCGTGCTCAGCGCTCGGGGATAGACGGATCGAGGGAGCGCTGAGTAAGGTGCTACGAGTATCTGATCGGAGTCTCTCGGAGATTTGTGCCCCCCCGCAATCACTGGAAGTGAGATCGTGGGCCCGCTTGTCCGCTGTTGTCTCAGCACATCACAGCGCATCGCATCACCATCACACCAGTGCTCCCAGCAGACCGTGGGGGGCACAGCCAAGCATATCGTGGGGGAAAGAGAGGAAGGGGATCCCCAACACCAGCAAGGTAACAGCGGCGCAACCTCGCACCGCCAACCGGCGAGACACGCGCCTCAACAAGCCAAGCCCCCCTATGTACGCCATCACCCCAATCACCCCCGTCGTCCCAGTGTTGCCCTGCCCTACGCTCGCTGCATCTTCCGGCGCTCTCCCACTGCATTAGATAACGCCCCCGCTGCACCGTCAGCGCCGCCAATTTTGCGGGGACGCACACCCCTATCAGCCGCCGCGCCACCGCCAAGCAGCCTCCGCACACCCTGCAACCACCCCAACACGCGCTTATCAGTCGTGGCGTCAATAGAGTCCTGGTTGGTGCTTGGCAGAGAAAGGAAGGAGGGAGCGGGTGGAGGAGATACGAGGGAAGGGGGAGATATGAGACTTCTCTGGCTGTGTGTGCTCGGATCAGCCGTGCGTTTGCTTTGCTCCTCTTGCTCCTCCTGCTCGCTGATACAGTACGTACGACGCCGCGCGGGCTGGGTGAACGGATGAGATAGCCGGATACTGGCATCCGTGCGGGGAAAGCTGCGGGGAAGCCAGGTACTGTTTGCCTTATCGAACATTATAGTGAGAGAGCGAGCGAGGGCGCGGATACCTACATCCCTCCTTGTCGTTCTCATTCCCAATCCATCAAAAACGCCCCGCGGAATAAAAAACCACAGACAATTTACTCCAAGTACCCATCCCACAGCACACACCAGCACACCTTGTCTCGCATCTTCTTCCCCCCGCCAATCGCACTGCGATTCACGAATCTGAGACTTGGGGCTCGCTGTTGGTGGTGAGTTGTGTGCTGTGGTGTGCGGTGGTGTGCCACGTAACGAGGCGCTGTCCATCCAGGCCGCTGCGTGCGTGGGGGTAGTGGTGGTGATTGCAACCCCCCGGGTTCCCAATGGACTCAGCGAGCCAGCGAGTGAGTAAGAGAGTGACAGGCCAACAAGGCTCTCCGCGCCGCCATCCTCGTCGTCGTCGTTACTGTGCACTGCAGAAGCAAACCCATGGTGCGCGTACCCCCGCTTCGCCATTATCCCCCCATCTTGCGCGAGGCAAACGCCATCCGCGACAATCAGCCAGCCATCCCCGTCCGCATTAGGCTAAACCGCCTCCCCTGTGCGACCGGCGGCCGCCGCCGGGTCGGTGAGTATGAGTGAATGAGTGACAGCACATCATCCCCCATCCATCCAAGACACGCCCCAAAACGCCGTGTGCAACCCCAGAAGCAGCTGCAGTGCAGGCCTCCTGAAACCCCCCTCCCCAGATCCAGTACCTCGTTACATTGATGTCTCCAACGCCCTCCATTTCTCCACGGTTAAACTCGGCGCGATCGCTCCGCTCCGTGGACTAACTACTACCCCCCCCTACTGTATGACATATTGCACTGTACTGTGGTACTAGATGCCCCAGGGTAGCGGGTGCATAGCCGTCCCCTCCCCTCCCTCCCCTTACGTACAGCACGACGGCGTGGTGCAGGAGTGAGAAGGTTAGTTCCTTCGTTACAGGCGGAGAGTCCTTGTCACCAACGGAAAAGCGCTGTACGCCCACGAGCCCCGCTTGCTTGGGGGGTTATTTATATCCCCTCTTCTCATCTTTTTACCCCCCCCCTTGCTGGCCAATTCATCCCACAGGTGGAAAGATGTTTGGTTGTGAGAAATGGGCAAAAAGGGAATGGGATATTTTTTGGAGAGGAGAGGAAATGGAGGCTGATTGATTGCTGGCTATGGCGGCCCGCGGGAGGGGAAAGTTTCCCCACGAATGGGTTCCGGATAAACCCCCACGCGGCTTGAGACTGTGCACGCCCTCGGGGCTCGGGATGGGGTCCCCGAGGAGGGTGGTCGCTACGTGTGTCAGGGGAGGATGGAGAGAGAGACAGGATAGAGACAAAACAAACGAAATTTTTGCGAAAGTTAGGGCTTGCGTCCTTCCTTGTTTGTTGGCTGGCTGGGGAAATGCGGGGGGTGTTTCCGGGGTGGTTTGGTCGCACAGGAGTGCTTTTGTCTAAAAAGGCAAGTTCGTGTGCGGGGGTGTGGTGAATTGAGATGCGGCGAGTGGTCCGCCTCACGGGGTTTAATTTTATGATAAGTCTAGTTTTTCTGGGGAACAAGAAAAAATATACAGGGAAAAAAGAAAGGAAAATTGAAAAAAGGGATGGGTTCTTGTTTTTAAGATTTTTCTCTCTTTCCTATTTTACCTATTTAGGCAGGACGACGCTGGACATGGGGAAGGCAGATCTCACGGGATGGGTGATGTAATATGTGTCATCTCTGTGCCAAGGTATACAGGAATTCTTACTCTCCTGTACACCTACCTCCTTGGACAGGAAGGTCTAGAAGCCCCCGTGATGAAGGGATGGGCATGTACGTACGTACGAGGTATCGTGATTACGCCATATCCTTCCCATCCCAGCGTTCCCAAGATGGGATGCGGATGAGGATTTTGGCACCCTGCTTGCTTGTTAGGTAGGGAGCCGTTTGATCGGCGCGGGGTATCTGGGGCAATATATGAATGGTATTGATCTAATGAGGGCGAGATTAGTCCGTATTCGGACCCTTTCCTATCTCTGCATCCATCTATCTGTCCATCTATCTGTCCATCTATCTCCCCATCTATCCTCCACTTAGGGCATGTAGCCTATTACGGGTATCTCCTCAATCAATCTAGAGTGCCTATCAATCAATCTATCTACCAATCTACCAATCTATCAACCAATATACACAAACCCCACAGCAATCAATAAACAACCCCCCCATCCATTCCCTCCAACCCGGTCCTACTCTCCTCACGCATACAGTAAAGTAGATACTCCCACGCCACCCGGCGAAACCTACAAACAGCATCCCGCACCCTGTGATCGGCCGGCGCCGCGGAGGGGGTGAGGTGAGACAGTGGAGGCGCCGGGAGAGAGGCCGTCATGCTGTACTGGACTGGACGGGAAGGAAGGATATCGGCGGATTTTTCGCAGTGGCGTGTTGTGTGAATATCGCCGTTTATCTACCTTCCTGCCTCTTTCTATTGTCCAGACTGCCTAAGGTGAATTACATCGGGCCTTTTCGGGGGAGGGAGGATGGGAGCGGCGATGCGATGGCTGAATCTAGGGGATCGGCGCCCGTTTGTGTGGGGATGGATGGGATCTGGGGATGGGGTGGTTTGTGCGTGAAAGTGATAGCGTACCCCGCATTTACATTTGCATTTGCATTTGCATTTATTGAAGATGGATGGGGAAAGGTGGGTAAAATCGAAGGTAAGGAAATGAAAAGCAGAGTTTTATCGTTTTTACTCCTCCCCATAGTAAGTGAGACATGCGATAGTAGGGTAATCCGAACTGGGTATTTATCCTGTCCTGAACCAAGCTGAGCCTGTAACGGGGTGGGACCTTACTTTGTTTCGTGGGGATGATCTACACCCGCGCGGGCTCGGTTGGTTGGTTGGCTCTTTTTTGTGTGTGCCTATCTACCCCGTACTATAGAGCGCTTGCATTTTGCTCGTGCTACACGACTGGAGACAGAGATTTTCACATGGGCTTTCTCCTCGAAGGGGGATGGATACTTGTGATGAACGGGGGCGATTTCCTCTTTCCGTCTTTCCCGCCCGTTTCGGCTGTTGGAGGGGGGGGGCGCGGGTGATGGGGAGATGGGGAGATGGGGGGGATATGCCCCGGATCTGAGATCTGTACTGTATTATATTAGAGTGAAGTGCGAAATTGAATATACGGGTGGATTGAGGATGATATGGGGCGATAGTGTATTTCCCCACAAAATATAGATGGTGTAGATGGTGTAGATATTGGAGCTTTCTCCACGATTTCAGGTATATTGGTGGGATTATCCCGGGTTGTGGAAAGGGCGGCTGAATTTGTTTGTATAGTGGCATTATATTCCCATCACCACCAGTAGACAGAAAGCCAGATAGATAGATAGATTGACAGACACACCTTGCAACGGTATTAATCTACACTCCCCTGCCTACAGATCGGCGGCTCTGTATGTAGCGTCCCTATCCCCATACTGACACTACTAACACTACTCCAGGTAATATATCTGTAAATTAACGTTGCCCACCACACTCTACCTACAGTACAGTGCATCTCTAGTCCCCTCCCACCCAATTTACCCAAACACCACCAACCACCACCAGGTCAAAAGGCTAATATGCACTACGACCTTGCGGCTCGCTGGCACACGCACACGCTACTACTGTACTGCACTGTACTGTGAAAGGGGTGGGTGGGTGAGAGGGTGCGATGTAACGTGTTCGCAGCGAGAGCGTTGATGGTGTGTGTGTGTGGTTTCTGGAACGTGGGTGCGTGGGTGGGAGGGAGACAGACAGGGAGGGAGGTGGAAAAGGTGTCATCCGTCCGGGGAAACTGGAAAAAAAGGCCGTGGGGAAGGGGACGTGGGGAAGAGGTCGTGTAGACGTATAGAGCATGTGTAGGTAGTGCATAGCATAGCATCAACGAAACACACCCATATCCTGCACCGACAGCGCATGAAACAACCCATCTCCATCTCCCACGATGGTGCGCCGGAGATACGCAAATCTCAGTTATCAGATCCGCTCAGCCAGCCGGGTACACACACCTGCAGTCCCCTGATCTCGGACATCGCCGGCCTCTCCTCTCTCTGCTGGCAAGGGGAGGGACACCTGGCGGAGACCGCAGGGGTTAAAAAGGCCGGTCACGGGACTTCACCGGACAATCGGCCATCCCCCGGCGCTGTCGCGGCCGTGGCGCCGTGTCAGACATTGTCTATGCGGTACCCTGTGAGGAAGGTGGCTTTGTGTGTTCCAGTGGGCGCGGCGAGATTGTGCCGTCGCCCGGTGGGAGGGAGGTACGGGTTCGGTGTATATCCAAAGTACAGTAAGGGGTCTGGAATCGTCAATGCGACGGATGGAGGAGAACAGGGAAGATGAGGCCGGGGGAGGGAGGGGGGATTATGCCGTGGGTTCACATGCGGGGAGGGAGGTGTCAATGGCAGAGGCAGAGGCAGGTGGAGGTGGAGGTGGCGAATCCCGTGTGAAGCATGAGCGAGCGCATCCCCGGCGACCTCGGGGGATTGAGGACCGCGGTCGTTCGGTGAGGTGAGGACGATAAAGTATCGCATGAGTTGAGTGAGCGTGCTACATGCTAACTAGTACTGGGCGAGAAAGCCTGGCTGGGTCATGACGTGCCTGGTTATACGTAGATACGGGATAGAGATGAGCCTCGGCTCTGGGGAAGGTGGGCAAGGGGGACATGCAGGAACGGGCCTCGTTTGATGAGGATTCTGTGGGGAGAAAGGAGGTACCGAGTCTATGCTTTACTTGTGCCGAGATGGAGGGTTTGGTCTGGAGTAGTGTAGTGTAGTGTGATGGGATGGGAAGGGGGGATTTGGGGGATGGGGATGGGGATGGGGATGGGGGAGATGATGGTGGTGGTTGATACGGATAGAGCCCTGTATCTCATATCCCTACTCTTATCGGGCACGTGTCCTGGAGGAGGTCTTTGTCTGGGAGGGATGGGCGGGTGGTACTTAGTGGTGGGATGGGGATGGGGGATGGGGGATTTGTAGTACGTAGCTGGGGTGTGGGGGTGTGGGAATTGGGAGGTGGGATTTATTGAGATTAGGTGGTTGTTTTTGTGTGATGGTAGCTGCTACTGTTACGCTTCGTAGTAGAGTTGTTCTGTTGTTCTGTTGTTCTGTCGTCCATCTCCCTTCTCCACGGATGTGACGGCGGCGGCGGGTAGCACGCCATCGATCGTTGTTGCCATTACGAGTATGTGCACAGCAGCACACTACGGTTACGCAGTATCCCTCCCCCATGCTAAAAATGGGTAATCGGAGTGCGGCAATCAATCTGGGGAGGGGAGGATCGGGGAGGGAGGGGAGGCGAATTTTTAACCTCATCGGGTTTAGTTTGTCGATGGAAGCTAGGTTGATTTTATCGGTTGAATTTATGAAAGAGGCGAAAAAATATAGTTTTTTTTTTCTTCCCCCCCAAAAAACCCCATTTTTAAGAGAGAGAGGTTTTTTTTCGCTCCGACTGTTTTTTTAGTTGCCCCGGATTCGGCAGGCTAGTGTAGAGAGGGTACGTACCCCTTTGTTGATTCTTCCTTCTTCTTTTTTACTACATTGGCCCTTTTATCCTATCTACACTTCCTACTACTACTACTGATGCTAATGGGAATCTCCGTTACTGTGGGATAGTGGGATAAGTAGTGGCTATTTAGATACTTACAGTTTTACTTACCTTTTACTTCACTTACGTGCCTCTTCAGCTCACTCAGCTCACTCGCTTTTTGCCGGTTTGAGAGTGAGTTGATCAGTGGTGTCCAATGTTCATGCCCATGCTATGATGCCCTGCCCTGCCCAGCTCTTGTTTGATCTCTGTCCGCTCCACTTCTATCCTCGATGCCCATCTGGCCATACATGACACTATTCGTAACGAGGTTACCGTGTGTTATGATGTACGTACTATAACTACTAAACTACTATATGTAAGTACTCTATTATCTATGCAAAGCCCATGTCCATGTCCCATGTCTGTCCCCATATGAATATCCCCCATGAATATCCCATACCATAACCCCATAGCCCATAGCCATAGCCATAACCATAGCCCATAGCCGTATATCCCCATGTTCCATATTCTCCTTGATCTCCCCTTCCCCCAAACTTAACCGTGAGCTAACTACTGCTCTAGCCCGTCGATCTGGTGCATGGCTTGTGAAAAATACTTTAACAGTTGTACAGTATGTAGATAATGTACGTGCCTTTACTCCATAGTTAATCTGGTAATTTGCTGTTGATGCCATCGTCCTATGCTGTACGTACTTTGTACTCTTGGTACTATAACTACACTACTATACTACTATACGGAGAGGTGGCTCCTGCCTTTGCCTTGTGGAGTCGTAGTGTGAAAGGGACCGGCGGTCGTGGTATATTTACGTATCTACATAGTATGTCTCTACTCTACGGCTCTACGTAATTCTGGACAAATATCGTGCTTTGGATCGTGCTTGCATGCTATATAGTACAGTACAATACAATATAGTATGGCATAGTATAGTATAAACTGTATAGTACTGCAAAGTAAAAAGGAACACCGAACACAACCAAAGACATAAAAAACACTACACTACACAATCACACACACACCGTATAAGACATCCGATCCTCCCTTCGCCCTCGGTACATTACTCCGTACTCCAGATTTCTAGCTCTTCCGGACTGGCAATCACGGCACTACTTCTCCCTCAACTCACTCTGCCTCGCCCGACTCGGCGTTGATTCTTCCCCACATTACGATTCCTGCTTCCCTTACAAATCTCCCTCGGCGCCCAGCCTAAAAAAGCACGCCGGGCCACATCATCATAGCCACATCATCGCTGAACCAACTCCCGGGTGGCTCTCCCCAAGTCCCAAGAGAAAAAAGAGGAAAATCCAGAAAGAGAGAAACCAAGAGAAAGGGCAAAAATAGGCCGAGAAGGGAAAGCCTCATTTTTCGACCAGAAACACCCCACGTACCACCAACTCACTTTTCCGGGGAAGAAGTGTCTGACAACGAAACGACGAATCTACAAGTATACGGAGTCCGCCCTGAACCATTCCGTCACAATTAAAGGAGCCGGCAAGCAAGAAGAGACAAGACAAGGCAAGAAAGAGACAAGAGCAGGAGGAGATACGTCTTATTCCGATCCAATTAACGCCACAATTCACAAAAAATTGTTACTTGCCGCAAAGGAACATAAGGAACATACTACACACACTACAACACACTACAACACACCATACAACCACACCCACACAACCAACCCACACCCACCACATCCACCACATCCACCCAAGAACGCCCCCCTCCACCTCCACTACAACACCACACCCC
Organism: Pseudogymnoascus sp. WSF 3629; assembly: GCA_001662585.1. Lineage (NCBI taxonomy): Eukaryota > Fungi > Ascomycota > Leotiomycetes > Thelebolales > Thelebolaceae > Pseudogymnoascus > Pseudogymnoascus sp. WSF 3629. The sequence goes on from KV454594.1 coordinate 180,869, forward strand.
CCCCCTCCTCACCCTCACCCTCACCCCCCAAGATATCCACTATTTCACCACCATACCCCCCCGAGTACCCCCCCTCCACTCCCTCCACTCCCTCCACTCCCTCCACTCAACTTCTTCCCCCCCCCCCCGGACATTTTTTATAATATCATCCCCACGTCCGCCCACAAACGTTCTCGTTCCCCCCCCCCCCCCGTCTACTTTACTACAATACTACTACTACTCGACCTTCTCCGCGATCTTCAACCGAACACCACCCAACATACACCCAATTTTTATCACTTCCGCCTTTTACCCCCCTCAACAACAACTTCGACTCAGCGATCAATTATCGACAACAACGTCGATTCTTACTTTCGTTAACATCGTCACTGCTTCTATCTGAAGTACAAAGTCGACTTATACACTTATAACTCGCTCTTTCGCTCGTTAGCACCACCTTCATCTCGACTTTGTTTCGAGATTACCTCATTGTCGCCTCAACCAAGACATTTCGACTACGTTGCGGCGGCGATCACATGCAACGAGCCTCGTCTGCAGTAGATTTTTCAAATCTATTGAACCCGCAATCTACCCTCGAGGAACAGCAAGAGGCTGCGAGGCAAAAATTGGCGTTCCTGTCGCAGCAGCAGAAGCAGCAAGAGGCCGAGATGGCAGCCGTGAGTATGATGCCCAACATGGGATCTGGGCAGCAAGGCGGCGAGGAAAGAGCCGACCTGCCACGTCCGTACAAGTGCCCCCTGTGCGATAAGGCTTTCCACCGCCTCGAGCACCAGACCAGACACATCCGAACCCACACCGGTGAGAAGCCTCACGCTTGCCAGTTCCAGGGCTGCACCAAGCGCTTCAGCCGATCGGATGAGCTCACCCGCCACTCGAGAATCCACAACAACCCCAACTCGAGGAGAAGCAACAAGGGACAGCAGAATGTCAACCCGAACATGCAGAACGGACAGCAGCAGGACATGACCAACATGATGCCACCACCAAGCCAGAGCTTCTCTCGCTCCGCACCCGCATCAGCCATCGGCTCACCCAACGTCTCACCACCACACTCGTACGCAACATACGCCACTGCACCCCCATCTAATCTCAACCCATACGGTCGCAGCAACGGCTCGAGCCCCAACAACGGCCAACAGCACTCTCTCGACATCAACATGCTCGCCACGGCCGCGACCCAAGTCGAGCGCGAGAGCATGCCCGCCACGCACCTCCCCCAGCACTCCAGCTCGCGCCACCACCCCTACTACAGCCACAGCAGCCACAGCAGCCGCAACCACCTTCCCTCGCTATCCGCGTACGCCATGTCGCGCTCGCACTCGTACGAGAACGAGGAGGAGTACTACGCGCACCGCCACGCCAAGCGCAGCCGGCCCAACTCCCCACAGTCCACCGCGCCCTCCTCCCCGACCTTCTCGCATGACTCCCTCTCCCCTACCCCCGACCACACGCCGCTCGCGACGCCGGCGCACTCGCCGCGTCTGAGGCCGTACATCGCGCCGTATGGGAGCGGGTATGATTTGCCCGGGATCAGGAATCTGAGTCTCCAGCATGCGCCGGCGTTGGCGCCGATGGAGCCGCAGAAGTTGGATCAGCAGTATAATAGTACGAGTACGGTGCCGCAGGGGCCGAGACAGGGGATGACGATTAGTGATATCATGTCGAGGGCGGACGGGGCGCAGAGGAAATTGCCGGTTCCGCAGGTGCCGAAGGTGGCGGTGCAGGATATGTTGGGGGTGGAGAGTGGGTTTAATTCGAGTGGGCAGAGTTCGACGGCGGGGTCGGTGGCGGGGGATTTGGAGAGGATATGAGTTAGTGGTGTGATTGGGATTGATTGTGTGATGTGATCAGATGAGATGGGACTGGGGGTTATTGGGATTGGGATTGGGATTGGACGATTATAGACTTGTTTGCTTTTACTGCGCGATTACCTCGAGTGGAGTTTTATGTTTTTGATATCGCTTTTTTTGATGATGGGGAATGGGGGCATGGATGGGGCTATGGGATTGGGATGAACTCTACACTTTTTACTATTACAACAACTTTTACGATTCGATTTTTATTTAATATTCTTGTTGCTTGTGTCTGCCTTGCGATGGTGGGGACGGAGGGAAGATGGGAGAGAGGTTTCGGGCGAGAACTGTCGATTACAGGCACGAAACGGACGATGGCACACACGCATCTCAGTCAAGGAATCTTCATCGCACCACACCATCGCACACACGCAAGCAAACAGCCTCACTCTTCACCCCGCGCAACCTTCACCCCACGCAAGCTTTTACACACCAAACAACTCTTCTCCACACCACAAACAAACACACAAAAAATAATCAACAACACCACTTCACCTTTTTTCTTTTTAACGGCCTTTTTCCTCGACGGTGGTTTTTTGGGAGGGAGGGGCATTTTATACATTTTTTCTGGATGGATGGGGATTCCCTTTTCAAACAAGCAAGATCCTTTTTTTTATGATTGCTGCTTCTTTTTTTAACTTGGGGTGGGGATGGGAAGATGGTGGCATGGAGGGGGATACATTATAGACTTGGTATTGGGGAATGGGAATTGTTTACTTCTGATAACTTGTTTTTTTACGACTTTTTTTTACTGTTCTGCTTGTTATCTGCTGGAGAGGAGGGGGGGGAGATGGGGATGGGGATGGGAGGGGGGGAGGGGAAGTGTAGTATTGGAAGCAGAAGCGGAATTATAGACATTTTAATCACCTACCTCCTTCATTCCCATCGTGACCATATTTTCCCCTCCCCAATATTTCCCCCCTCCCATTCCCCTCCGATCTTCCCCCTCTTCATCTCCCTCCCTCTCCACCTCTCCCGCCCCCAAACTCTCTTCCTAACCGCCTCAGTAAAGAAAAATCTCCCGTTTTTTAACACCGCGTGACCTCATCCACCACCGACACCGGCCCACCGATCGACCCTCCTCAAGTCGCGTTAGGTAAGGGGATGTGATCGTCGGATCTACAGTGTGGGGGGTGGGGGAGAGTGAAGGGGGTGTTGACTGCCGGTGTGTGTGTGGGAGGGGAGTGCGCGGCAGTGGTGTTGGTACACCCCTCTCCTCTCTCGGTTTTTGTAGGGAGCGGGGAGGACGGGGGGATGGGAGGTAGGGCCGGCGGATGGAAAGGTGAGGGAGGAAAGGGATGGGGCGGGGAGTTGCGGGTAGTGAGGCTGTATGTAATAGACCAAGCACGACAGGGACGGTAGGCTATGGAGTGTACAGTAGGATTTTTTTTTATCACATCTCAGAACGCGGGGATGGCATCATTTACCCCGGACATAGACGACCCAACACAACCCCAACCCCGTACATACCCCGTACATGCGTTGGTGGTAGGCGCAGTCCCGCTCCCGCCGCGGTGCCAGTAGATGGGGTAACCTTGCTGTCTATATTTGACCCAACTATATCTGTCACTTTTTGCTGGCATGCCAGGCGGGCGGACTGGCTGGCTGGCTGGCATAATCCAACAAACGCCAGCACAGTGCTGTGCTGTTCTGTTCTGTGCTGTGCTGTGCGTGTGCGCTATGGTAGGTTGGTAGGTAGGTAGACAGCCAGAAATGCACGCCCATTCACGCCCACGCACGCACAGCACGGCACGGCACAGTGAGGCGCCCACCCGCTCGCCCACCCGCCCGCTCGCCTGCCCAGCCTTACTCGCTTCTTCGCACCTAATCTCACATCTTCACCACGACTCATATACTCATATACATGGACTAATCTTGAGTCGTGGGTGCGCGCCCAGCCGTGATATGGATACCACCTTCCCCCTAGAACCTGGCTTTGATAGACACACCGCACACCGCGCACGGGAAGGCGGCACGGGGAGGGAGGGGGGTAGGGATGCGGGGGGATGACTGATGGGATGGGAGGATGAGATGGAGGAGGGGAGGGGATGGTGGGATATGGCGTGCCCTGTGCGTGTGTCTTAGATATGTTTCTGCGTGCGCGCGCGTGTGTGTTCACAGCTGAGATGTGTGTGCTGTGTGTAGGGTTTCGGCGTGGGGGTTGTACTGTACAATACAGCAGCGACAGGGAGGTGGGTGGTTGTAGAGATAAACTCGTATACCAGGGATATGGCCGCGCCGGGGACGAAATGGGGATGGGAATGTGCGACGCGGGTTGAGACGGCTTTACTGGGACTGCATTACCAGGATGCATAGTGGTGATGGTTGATGGTGGAGGGGAATCCCAGCGCGTTGGGGGCGGAGGGATGGAGGGGTGATGAGTGAGGCGTGGGGGTTTGGGGATGCGGGGGTAGGGGAGGGGAGATAGGATGAAATAGGATGCGGGATGGGATGCGTGTGATGGGATGGGATGGGATATATGGAAGATGTTAAATGCCGGTGGATGGGAAACTTACTTTACTTCGAACGAGATGGAGGGGAGGGTACATATGATAAGCCATCCATCCCGACGGGGAAGGATTCTCACTCCTCCGCTGTCTCACATTCGGTGGTAGATATACCAGTCACACCGCACAATCTAGAGGAGCAACTGATAAGCCCCTCCGGAAGATCTCGACCTTTCCCACCCTCTTCCCCATCCCCGCCATTCTACCGCGATAGACTTGATAAACTTATCAACCCAACAAGGCAGGACATGGAGCGATACTGCATTGTCAGCATTAATAGGTTTATCATCCCCTCCCTCCCCCCCCGGCCTTACGCACCGCCGCATGCCGCGGGTGATAAGGTTCTGGGGCCCTGTGTGTGGGCGGGCGGGGCCAGGCGCTGTGATGGGTATGGTATTTGGTATGCGGTGTGCGTGATGGGATGGGATATTCAGTACCGAGATATGCGGTGTGGTACCCTACAAGCGTACGAGAGGATGTTAAGACTTGCGTTCGTGGCGGACAAGCTAGGGGACGGTTTTACGTTACCACACGCTAAATGTGGGATGAGAGAGCGCGTAGGAGGTAAGGGACGCGCGGTGATGTGAGGAGGGGACTGGATGGGGTGATGCGCCGGGATGGGGTGAGAGGGGGGGTGTGTTGAGGGGTTATGTTTTGTTGAGGAGGGGGAACTGTGGTTGAAGGGAAGGGTAACTATGGTTAGGAGGAAAGGGCAAGTGTTAACTATGGTTAAGGAAGGGGAACTATGGTTGAAAGGAGCTGCGGTTGAGGGGGACTTATGGATGAGCTGGTTGACAACGGTGTTGACAGACCGCATGACAGACGTCAAGATCGACGTCAGACCCCGCACCACCGACGTCGCGGCTGGGAGCTTGGCGCTAGCGGGGCGGCGGGTGTGCTTGGATCGGCGGGGAGAGGAAGGATGAGGTGAGTATGTGGGCGGTGAGCGGGCCGGTTGGGGCGGTGGGGGATGGGATGATAGTCGTGGGTAGATGGTTGGGGATATCTGTTCTTGGTTGACGTTGTGGAGTGATGGTTGAGGGTAGATGGTTTAGGATGGATGAGGGGTGGTGAGTAGAGCGATGGTTGATGGTTGATCGTTTTGAGAACTGGGGTGATGGCAACGTTGCTTTAATGATATGGAAGAATCGGGGTGATGGGCAGCGGTAGATCAATGATATGGAAAAACCGAGTTATACGAGGAGTCCCGTTACAGGTAAGTGAGCTGTATATACAATTCATTTATGCCACTATATACATCCATCTCTATCCCAACCCCCAAACCAACGCCGCTATACCCGCCATCACGTCAACGCCAGCCCAAATACCCCATGCCACGGGTCTTCACGTACAAACCCCCCAACAACAACCTACAAATACAGCGCCGCCACCACCCCAGCGCCAACACCCACCCACACAACCCCCCAGCCCACCCCCCTCCTCCCCACCCCCCCCATCGCGCTCACAGCCGCCACCTCCACCGCACCCGCCGGCGGCACGTCCCCCACCACCTCCCCCCCCACAACAGCCTTACTAGGCGACGCGCTCGTCACCAGCTTTCCCCCCTTAGCCGTCAACGGCGCAGCCGCCTGCGGCGTCAATAATCCCTGCAGCACCTCCAGAGCCGCCATCTGCTGGCCAGGCCCGAAGATACCATCGCTGGTCCCTGTATACCACTTCTGTCCACACAACTCCCCGGTCTCAGAGCCATCACATGCTAATGCGGCGCCGGCGGCTGAGGCGCGCAGGACGCGCGAGATGGCGGGGGCGGTGAAGGGGGCGGTTTTGGAGGTCGCCCACATGAAGCGCGAGAGGTAGGCTTTGAAGGATAGCATGTCGTAGTTGCATGTCTGGATGCCCTCGCAGGGGACTTCCCACATGATATCTGTGGCGTTGGGGAAGGGGGTGAAGAACCACTCGTTTGTGCGTACTAAGAGGCCTTGTGTGCGTTCGCGCCATAGGGAGCTGCCCGAGGTGGCGTTGTACATGGTGGCGGCGCCGTAGAGATAGATGCCAGGGGAGTAGGAGAATTGCATGCGGTTTATGTCGACGCAGTTTGATTCGATGCCCGCGCCGTCGTAGACGTTGAAGTGGTCGTCTATAAGCCCGCTTTCGCGAGTCCAGTCCCAGACCTTGCCGGCCCACTCCGCATAGGTTGCGTTACCGGTGTAGCGAGCCAGGCGCGCGGAGAGTTGGAAGAAAGCCCCGTTGGAAACGGTGTTCTTGTAGGTGTACCCGTTATTGTACTCGAAGATCTGCCAGCGCAGACCGCCGCCGCAGTGGAGGGTGTCCCAGCGTGCGGCTTGGGTGTTCCAGAGGTTGATGGTTAGTTGCAGCCAGCTGGGGATTGGGCTAGGAGGGGCCCGCCAGTCTTGCTCGGCGGCGGACATGGTGGCGAAGCCCCAGAAGGCTTGGTCGTCGTTGCCTTCCTCTTTGTAGTACCTGGGGACCATGTAATCGTGGTTGGGGCCTACTTGACTGACCAGTGCTTGGTAGGCGATGTCGTTGTACGAGGAGTCGCCGGTCAGGCGGTAGTAGTCGAGGAAGGCTCCCCACATTGCGCCGCCTTCCCACCAGTAGTACGGACGCCCTAGGATGCCGATGGTCTCGGGGGTGTTGGTGACATTTCCTGTGTAGAACTTCGCCAGGCCGTATGCCACCTTGCTGGCTGCTGCCTTGATGGATGCTGTTGCGTAAGTTAGCGGTTGATCGCAGATGGGACGGCTGGCTGCATACCAATATCGTGGACATCGACCTTGATCGCACTTGTAACATCTGCAGCGACGGTGAGCAGGACTAGCCCGCAAGCACGAAAGCTGACCCTCATCGTGAAGTTTCAAAAAGTCTCTAATAAGGAACCCGTCCCGACTATCCAAAACACAATGAACGATAAAATAGAAATAATGAGAACAGACGAAACAACTCAAGCGAAAGAAAGCGGGCACCTACTTTGAAACTTACCGTCCCATCGCCGTCTTTATGACAGCTGGCGACCTCGTATCTGCAGAGGTCCGAATTCATCCTTCAGTATTTTAGGTACGAGGTAACGCCGCCGTTGAAACAAAACACCGCCGCTGTGAGCAAATGAGCGGCTGTGGTTCGTTCTGCGGGGTAGCGTGTTTGGCGCCAAGCGAAGAAGCTTCGTTTCAGGGTCCCTGTCACGCTGACGCGCTACTTGTCCACAGGCGAGAAGCGAAGCTTTTGTGTCTTGTTGACGCCGGTTGGGGGCGCTTAGGTGGTGAAGATACGGGATTGTGGATACAGAGGAGAGACATTGTGGGCGGTTATTGATATTTTTGTCTTGTTTGTGAGCTGCGTGGTTACAGTACCGCTCACTTTCCAATTGTGGTTTCTGAGAGACCCTGTTGAAGGATTTATATTTGGCAGCTGTTAGCGTCGGCGGCACTGTGTCAAACAAATTACCAGGCATTAAGGTTTGTATTACATTCATGCCAGGCGTACCAAGTATAGCACTCTATCTTCACCTTCTATATCTTGTCATTATATCATCATGCCGGTACAGCCATTCAGTACAAACCCACATGCTCAAATCTCCTTACACCACTTCGTCATAGCACTTGTAAGCCCGCCCACACTGCCAGCGATCTCCTCCAACCCAACATCCACCTTCCACATCTTACCTTCCCTCCCAACACCCCCTCCCCCAAGGCCACCCATCGGCCCTGCTCCCATGCTAGCCGGAACAAGCAGCTCGTAGTCGACCAGCGTCTCCCAGCTCCCCATAGCCACCTCGCGACCCCACACTTTGTAACTAGCGCTGAGTGCCCCAATGCCGTTGCTGCTGGCCTGGATCCTTTGCCTCGTTGTCAGAGTCGAGTACTCGTCGTAGGCCATTGCGAAGTTGCACGTGTCAGTATCGAGGACAACGTCGAGGCGCGCGGCGCATATGAGGAGCGTGAGGTCGAGGTCGGAGAGCCCTTGGAGGATGTGGAGCTTCGAGTCGGGGGGAGAGAGGGTGGAGTGGATGGGGAATGAGGCGGAGGTGAGTGGGAGAGATCGAGGTGTAAGGCTCGCGATGGGGAGGATGCAGGTGCTAAAGAAGGCGGGGATAGATTTGCTTCGGTAGAAGATTCGTTGTAGATGTGCTTTGTACGGCGCATCATCGTTGTACAGAGACTAGATAGGACGTTAGAAGCTAAAGCAAGAGTCGCCAGAGGGTAGTCAACTTACGTTAATCATCGAGTTCCAGTACTCGAGGAACTCCTCTTGCCCATGAACTCCTGGATCAAATCCCCCATCAACGAGTTCATCCATATCCACCTGAAGTCCTTCCTTACATATCTCCCAGAATGCAGGAAGGCTTCGTGGCAGTGGCAGATGCACGTATCTGTGGCTGAATCGACTTTTAACTCTCTTTTCGAGGGTCTCCACGACGTCGATTTTTGTTGTCACACCCAAGACAGCAATGGGCGCTTTCCTAGCCTGGGCAATATCAAACAGATTGTAGAGTAAAGTTTGGCGCGGATGCGATGCGAACAGATCGAACTCATCTAGGATAAAAACAACCGACTTTGCCATGTGGTTTGCGCTATCTTCCGACAGCTCAGTGGGATGTGATAATAAAGCTAGCAATGAAGTCAACGTATCGGCGTAATTGTTTGTCTTTGCAGTCAGGTCCTCTTCGACTTCCATCTCGCGGCCCAGCTGCCTCCAGATGTCCCGCAATGCTAGCTTGTCATCTGTGTGCGTGAATCCATTAAGCCTAACGACGTGGAAGTTCTGTCGATGCTCAATTGAGAGATCTGATATAACTGTTTCGACAAGCTAGAACGCATTAGTATGTTTCCGTCAAGAAACAAGTGATACTTACAGTTGTCTTTCCAGAACCTCTCGCCCCTATGACGAGCATAGAATTCCCCTCTCCTGACGTGACCGTCTGCTCAACAACTTGGTATACTTTTTCGAACTCGTCATCGAGATCATGTAGCTTCAGCCTCTTCCGTCCAGTTAATTTGTCTAGCAACAGCCTTTGCATGGCCATTAGATGGTCTTCCAACCCAGGTATAGCTGGTGGCTCTGATCCGCCAATGTCAAAAATAGATTCAACATCTATTTCTGGAACCGTATCTTGAACATCGGCTGTCTCTACTTCTGGCTCTTCTGGTTGGCAGTCGTCGCATAACCATTCGCCTTCAGGGATCGTGTTAATGTTGTAGCATTCTTGGTGTACAGCAAGATCGCAGTTATCGCAGAGCATGATCTCATTCGGGGGTTCAGAGTCTCCGTTCTCACATAGAGCGCAAACTTCCTCGTCTACCTCCTCCTCGTCATCTGGCTCCACAATAATTGGTATTCTAGGTGATTTGGTGTATTTATTAGGTTGTGAGAACTCTTCAGGGTCGTGGATTTTTCGGGGTCTCCCTCTCCCTCTCTTTGGTTGTACTGGTTCCTCTGATACATCTGTGGTGACATTTTCAGACTGTAAGAGCTCTTCAGGGTCGTGAATTTTTCGAGGTCTCCCTCTCCCTCTCTTTTGTGGTATAGGTTCTTCTGATACGTCTGCGGTGACGGCTTCTTCGGATTGTGAGAGCTCCTGGGGTTGCTCCTGAGGGTCGCTATTTTTTGGAGGTCTGCCTCTCTTTCGTGGTGTCGGGGTCTCAACTGTCGGGGTCTGAACTGGAGGGGGGTGGTCTATGGGGATATCTTTAAATCCCAGGTCCACCTCGCCCTCCGCTGGTGTTGTCTGTTCAAAAGCGACGCTCTTCCGTGGCCTGCCCCGTCCTGTCTTGCTGGGTGTCAAGATGCTCTTCGGTTCCAGCACCGGCCTTTCAGCCACCTCCGTCGAATAGCGCCTCGATTTCCGCGCTTGGCGTCCTACAGAGCGGCTTGCTGGCTCAGACGCTGGTACATCCTCTTCCGCAGCTTCATTTGTAGGTTTTGGGCTCATCGATTCGGCGGCAGCTTCATCTTCCAGAAGCTGCTTCGTCAGGGACTGTTCCCGGTTCGAGTCATCGTCTATCGGCTCGTTCTCTTTCAGGCTCACAGCTTTGAGGGCTCTGCCCAATGTCCTCTTCACGGCCTCCACGGCATTTGGTGTTGAAGGCGACGACCCATTGCCGCCCACCTTCCTTCTCTTCGCAGATAGTCGGCCGGAGCTTGGCATTGGCGAAGAGTCGTTGACCTGCTGCTCCAAAGGGCGACTGCGCTTACTCGAACCCATTGCAACTGAACTGCCAATCCAGCATGATAGAACCCGTAAATCACCAGTTTGGCGGTTGCATATCAGGTAATATTGACCTCAAGAAGTAGGCACGACCTCTTTGGCTTGCTCCAGGTTTGGGGAACGCGGAATATAATTGTCGCGCTGAGACGCGTTACGCTAATTGGTGTTAAGGGGTACATACATGCACGGTCCATGTGGGGTGCGTAAATTTAGACTTGATCTTGGGCGCCGCCATGTCAAAGGTCGAGGGATCAGCACCCTGACAAGATGACAAAAAAGGTAATCACGGGTTTGATAGAAACCACACTGACAAATAAAAAAAACCACATAAACCCCCTCTGTGAAATTATATTAACTCACAAAGGGGTCGAATACGACGACCAATGTGTCGTTTCTGACAAGGTTACATGACTAAGCACGCCTTATACGAAAAGAGACGAGGTGCAAGGTTTGTGATCCTTCACTAGTGAAAGTCCAGGCCTTTTTTCCCCTTCCCCTTGACCAGTATAATACGAGCCGACCTCCCGGGTTGTTGCCTCTTCCTCTTTTTCCCCAAAAAGTCACGCTCATTCCGTACACTTTGCGAATTCTTCTTCTTGTATCAACATTGCTCTGCTATTCATTCACTCATTGCTCTGTCTAATAACACCGACTACTACCACCACTATGCGTGCCTCCGTACTTCTACTTGCTGCCGCCTCTGCGGTCGTCGCCTCGGCCGAGACAGTCGAGCTGTTTGGCGCTGGGGACGAAGGTGGTGAATTCGTTGTTTATCCCGTTGGCTCCGTAAGTTGGATACTATTCTTGACGATCGGACCATCTAATCAGAGACAATAGGATGCAACCGCAACTACGTATCTTCTGGGCTGCCCCGTGAAATCGGTGGCGCCCACCGGGGATAACTGCCTATTCTTGGAGCCGCTTTCATATACCGTTGGACCCAGCTCGGTGCAGATGGTGTCTACTATGCAGGATCTGTAAGAGTTCAAACATACGCAGCATTAACTACTTGGTTGTGCTAACAAGACTCCTTCGCAGCACCCTCAGCCAAGTGTGCTCGCTCGGAGGCAAGACTCGGGCTGTCTGCACAGTTCGTTACAGTGGACCTGGTACTTCGAATTTCGAGAGCGATTCTGACAGGACTGAGACAACATTGTCCCTTACTGGCACAGCTGCCGAGGCGCTTTGGGGTCCCGCAACTGTTGTCCACGATATATCCTCCATTTACAACGCCAATGGCGCCTCCGTTGGTACCAGCACTGGCGGTTCGAGCCCCCCTGCCACCACCGGCCCAGCTGTCACTTCTGCGCCGACCAGCACACCTACCGGCACCACTGGGACCGGTTCCACTGGGACCAATTCTAAGGCCGCCGAGACATCCGTCAAGACATCTGCATCCACGGGTGGGATGCCTCAGATTACCGGTTGCGCTGGATGGGCTGTCGGCGGTGTGGCTGCTGCCGTTGCTCTCGCTGCGTTGTAGATGACAACTCGGCGATTGGGGATTTGCCCTTCAACTTGACAAGAATGCGGTCCAGCACGAACGTCGGAGATCCAAGAACCGGCGTGAGACGAATGCGTTGCTGTGAGAAACATGTAATAAAATATTGACTGCTACACGGTTCCTTTGATCAGATTCTTTCTTTGATTGCTTACTAGATATAATGACTACAGTCAGTCTGGTATGGATTGTACAGTACGACACAGGACTTGGATAAAGTTGGGGATCATACGGCGTATTCATAAGATAAAGGCGGATCCATTGATGTAGTTAACAAGAGCGCAACAAATAAATAAATAAGCCAACTAATAGGACAGCTGGTGCACCGTAAGAGACTATGTCCTCGTGCCGCCCAAAAGTCCGAAGAGGGCCGTTCGTATGTAGCTGCGAATTGATCTCAGCAATTTAAACCGATACAATCTATCTCTCCGGTTCTATTTCTGAAGAACTGGCTTGAAAAGTATAGTCGTAGATGAGTGAAAGCTTGTATCTCACTTATTGCTGGTGCGATGTGCCAGACACATAACGATATATACTAGATCGGCGCCGAAACTGACAGGAGCCCTTTGCCTCCGCCCAAGCAATATACGCAGCAAACACTGCAAAAGCAAAGGGGTGTGTTAAAATCCGTTTGGTTTCTATTTGTTCAATTTTGAAAGCCTTTTGCCATGTGCGCCACCTCCTTCGTAAAAACAAACATAAACACGCTTCCGCTTGACCTGCAATTCAATTTCAAGTTATAAATCAACACAGTAAACCCGCTATGCAAAAGCCGAGGTGAAATACAAACACGATACTATGTCGTGGCACTAATATGCATCACTTATTAATGGCCTTCCGCCGGAGCTGCAGTTCCTCCCTCAGCTGCTCCTCCATGGTGTGCGGGATTCGGGTAATAGAAAGCCGCCACTGCAATGATGATATATACGATCACCAACAGGGCACCCTCCAGATAGTTGCTCTTGCGGTCCTTGAGGAAATTACCCACGACAATAATTGACAGGATGACGACAACAATCGTGAAGAGGTCAAAGTTTAGATCCAGCTCTCGATGGAGACCCCAGCTAACGACGACAGCCAGAGGTGCATTGAACAGTGCAGTCTGAATAGTGGCTCCCAGGACGTGAGCCAAGGCAAGGTTCATGGTATTGTCCCAGGCTTCGTCGATGGCAGTTATGTGTTCCGCGGCCTTCTCGACGAGTGGGACGAGAATTAAACCCATAAAGAGATCTGAGATTCCGTTATTCTCGACAATGTGGGGGATCTCCATCACCAAAAAGATGGCCATAAAAGTCACCAGCGTGACGGAGATGGCCAAGGCAATGACAGACTCCGTTAAAGTCAGTTTGGGCTTTATGATGTCGTTGTGGCGATCCGCATCTCCATGCTCGTCTTTCAAGAAAATGGCATCGTAAATGCTGTGGTGAGATCTCATATTAAAGAATATGTAGAAGGCGTATGATATGATGAGCAGAATTGCCGTGATTCGGGAGATTTGCAGAACTGCCACTTTCAGATTATCAGATGTAATGTCGGTACTACCCTTAAGTGCATTGTAGAAAGCTGTCGGCACGACAAGACCAAGGCCACTGAAATAGAGTTAGCTTTGCACACAGTATTGACAGAAGTTGAGACTTACGCAATAAGTAAGAGACCATTCCCCACTTCACTAATAGCCTCATCGAACGTCTGCTCGTCGCGGCGAAGGCCACCAACAAAGAAGCAAAGTCCGAGGCAAAGCAGCATTGTCGCCAAGATGGAGCCCAGGATAGCAGCTTGGATGACAAGGTATTCGCCCTGGGTGAGGAGCACCATAAACAGCACAATCTCAACGATAGAGCCGAATGTCGTCTCCACCAGGACCCCAAGAACTCGCGGCAGCTTCCGACTGAACTCCTGGCCAGCGAAGCCAACCAGGTTGGCGCTCGGGACCATGGCGATGTAGCTGAGGATGAATATAACCAGGCTGAGGTCGGGTCGGGCGTATCGAACTGCCAGAGCAGCGGGCACAAAGGGCCACAATATGTTGACGTACATTGAAGCTCGGCATGTTGAGATGAAGCAGATTCGGAGGAAGTGCCATGGGTGAATCCAAGACCTGCCGCTCTCACCATCCGGGGCAATGCCTTTTGTAACTCGCAGGCCAGCTTCGTTGACGACATGGTGGCCAGGAAAGCGGCGCTTTTCAACTACAGCTGCGGGTGCAGAAGAGGGAGAGTTCATCTCCACGTCGGCGTCAGCGGGAGCAGTGCCCTTTTCCTCCCCATCTGGCGCTTTACCGCCTCGGTGGAAAATTCCCATGATGTGAGGCGATTGAGGTATTGGAGCTGTCGGATCAAGTTTTTGGCTGTCCCTACTGACTGCCACTCGCCTGCCAGCGGGAGCGTATCACTGTCGTTGTCGTCGTCGTCCTTGGGCTTCGGCGGTTTAAGGGAGCTACAGTCTTTGTTGATGGGAAAGTAAACAAAGCACAACAATACGGTGGAAATAAGGGAAGAAGGAACGTATACGAAGGGAAATTAACAAGAAAAGGGCGTCATCAATGAGAGGAACATAAACTTATTCTGTCTGGTACTTGCAAAACACGAGCCAGGGAACGTCTAGACAACCTTGGCATTTGAAGGCGCAGCAAGTAAGTGCGGAAATGCGCTGGCATCGAGCTGAGCTGGTGGACTTGTGGACTTGTGCAAATGGTGGACTGGATGGGTTGGTGGCATCGAATAAGGAGCAACATTGGGCAAACGAGTGTCAGAGAAACAAGCAACGGGACAGGTTATCTTGGAACTCCTGAAACCACGGGAGCAATAGATCTGACGGGTTAGTACGGGGCTTGGCGCCTGGGTTCCCGTTTTCTCCACAGCAATTTAACAGGCGCTAACCCAGCAAACCCAGCGAACCCAGCGAACCCCGTGATTTGCACGTCCTCCTGTGGGTTTTACGGGTACTACTTGCGAATTGATGGGTGAGACATCAGCTGAATCCAATTGTGATTGCCATCGAATTGAGGAAAAGATCTCCAAGCCAATATTAGGGAGTGTCCCGTGCGTGTCGACGAATAATAGAGACCAATTACATGGCGTGTCTGTCAATTACTGGTTATGCGCCTACAATAATGAAGTACTGAACCTCTTTCATAAAGCTGTGATACAAGGCAAGCAGCCGCTCAAACGGTTTGATCAACATCTTCAGACAATCCCAGAAGCAGAGTGAGAACACTGAAAACGATATGTTATGCCCTATTATATAAACAAGCTCCATGCTCCATGCTCCATGCCTCTTCCCTACTAGTTCTACAGCTCTAAACGGATCAGAATCCCCAGAGCATTATTGTACATTACAATTATCCTTAAGTCTTTGGTCTCGTCTTTTGCGTCAAGTGAAATGGGTATCATCAATCAATCGCTCTACAACGTCACCGTTGCGTCTCCGTCGCCACTCTCGGCCGGTGTCTCTTCGTCCAGGTTCAAAGTGTGCACCAGTGGCTCCTTCTCGCTGTCTTTGGCTGCTTCAGGGGTTTCTGTCTCATCTTCCACCTTCGGTTCTTCCATCTTCTTCTCATCGGCAGATTCTGGCTCTGAGGCATTTTCTGATGGTTTGCTATCGTCCTTTTCAATCTTGTCTTCGCCCTCCTGTTCTTTAGCAATCTCTGGGGCATTTTCTGGCTCCTCCGACGCCTTCTCTGAAGCCTCATCAACGATGACTGTCATCTCTGCAAGCTCCTCGGCAGGCTCTTGATTGGAGCTCTCGCTGTCCTTAATCTTCTCATCTTCTTCTTGCCTCGCTTCTTCCTCTTCTTTGATTTTCAGCATCTTGAGGCGTAGTGCCATGTCAGACTCTTCCTCGTCAGCCTCAATAACTGTAGTCACCGCAGCTCCTGTCGATGGCGAAGACCGTATATGTCTCCTGGTATTGGTACGGCTGGCAGCCGTTAAATGCAAGTCCTCCTCCCCAGTAGTTGATGAAGTGCTCAAGGCAGGCGGATCAGGCTTCAGTATGGTATGTACGACTTTTGGTTCGGCAACTGGCTCAAGCCCCTCCGCCTCAGGGGGCAATTTGTAGTTCTCTGCAGGTAGTAGCTCGTAGTTGTCGCAAACAGTCTTAAATAGAACGTATAATCCTGTTTGTCCCTCCACTTGCCAGAACACGCCCTTGTGCTGAAACCATGCATGCGCAAAGATGCGGTGGAGTCGCCTGAAGATATTCGTCAGATGCTTGACACCGGTGCTTTTATCGTCCATAACATCTCCCGACGTAAGGCTCAAGCGGCTGGGGAAGATCTTCTGGCTCGTGACTATGTTAGTCGCCCAGTCGAGCGTGTGGCAGCAGTAGTCGATGGCGCAGCAGGATTTAGGCGACTCGTGAACGGCGCATAGAAACTGCCATTCCGACGCTCGCATTTCGGGGCAGGTGGAAGCTGAGCATGCTGGTGTGTCGAAGAGAAAGCCAACAATGAGATCGTTGCACTTGTTTATGAGGAAGCGGCAGAGCTCGTACAGCCATAGCGCGCGGTCAACCCCAAACGGAGGTGTAGCTAGAAGAGACGCGGTTTGCCTGTTTATAGGGACAATAGTTGATGCCGATGGTCGGGTGTGGTGGTGGTGTAAGGCTTTGAGGTGCTCTTGTAACTGGAAGGCAGAATCAAGCTGGGGTTTTCTTAGTATCACAGCGCACATGCAAGGGAGCAAACTTTTTTACCTCCATCAGCGGCACAAGCGGTGGTCCAGCAGCCATGTCTGCTCCCTTCGTCCCAGGGTGAATCCTCCTGCCCGAATTCGAATCTATAATGCTCTGCTCCATGGCGTTCTCGAGGTTATTGCTGGAATCTTGAATGGACGGTGACTTCGGGCCAATCTGGATTTCCGTTGGCGGCGGCGGGCTTGGTAGCCGCGGTGAGCTCGGGGGCAAAGACATCTTGGATCGAGGCTCAGGTTGAGGAGTTGGCAACAGTGAGTCCCCTGAGAGCACAGCAGGCGCTTAAATTCGATGTTCTCTTGTCACGTAAGCTTGTTCGGTACAGCGACCAACGCGGTCGTCACATTAGAAGATCTGGATCATTGGTCGGGCCGTTGGCGCCAGTTTCCAAAATATAATGACAGCTATGGCACGTGACAAACATCGGATTTATACATCATGCTCGTCGTGAAGGCACTATTGTTTTTAAATTGGTAGCTTGATTTGCAACTCCTCCATAGACGCCATGGATATATATGAAGATGACGAGCCCCCACAGCTCGTTGACGCCGAAACTGAGTTGGTTTCAAATGAGGTAGTGGATAAAGTTGGAGACAACGTTAAGGTACCTCTTACAATTGTCACTGGTAAGAAATTCTAAAACTGAAAATAGAAATGGTACTGAGCATTTATAGGATATTTGGGTGCTGGAAAAACGACATTGATGAATTACATCTTGACCGAACAACATGGCAAAAAGATAGCTGTGATATTAAATGGTATTGTCACTACTAAATACTACCCCGCAAAATAAACCACAGCATACTGACGTTATATTTAGAATTTGGAGACTGTAAGTACTGAAAGGCATAGAAATATCATATCCAAGCTGATGGATATAGCCGTTGACATCGAAAAATCGATATCTGTGAGCAAAGACGGGGACCAAGTAGAGGAATGGTTAGAGGTTGGCAATGGCTGCATTTGCTGCTCGGTCAAGTCAGTAACCCCAGGAATTTGAGCCTGAAAACTAACTAATAGTTCCCAGAGATATCGGAGTGACAGCTATTGAGACACTCATGAAGAAAAGTGGCGCATTTGACTATATCCTTTTGGAGACGACAGGTCTAGCAGACCCGGGGAATATTGCACCCCTGTTCTGGATGGACGAAGAGCTTGGAAGCAGCATCTACCTGGACGGCATTGTTACTCTTGTTGATGCCAAGAATATCCTCAAAAGCCTCGATGAACCGGCTCCTGAGACGACAGATCACGATGATCACCATGGTCCAGTTCTTACTACTGCGCATCTTCAAATCTCACACGCAGACGTGGTTGTTATCAACAAGGCGGATCTTGTGAGCGAAGAAGAGTTGGAAGTAGTCAAAGATCGAGTGGGAGCCATCAACGGCCTCGCAAAGATACATGTTACTCAGCAAGGCAAGGTTCCACAACTTGAAGGTTTCCTTTTGGACTTGCATGCGTATGATAATGTTGAAGGAATGGACATGGCTGAGAAGGGCCACAGCCACCTGGATCCGGTAAGTTTGAGATTTGACTTTGCATATCATCACGGCCACTAACTAAAAGTAGAGGATCTCAACTGTGACGATCAAAGTGCCTCCTCTCAAGGAGGAGCAACTTTCCAAGTTGGACGCTTGGCTCCGATCCATCCTCTGGGACTCAAAGTTGCCAGATTCGTCGACGGAGCCTGCCACGACCTCCTCGGAGCAATCACCGTTTGAAATATACAGGCTGAAAGCTAGACTGCCGATGAGTGATGGTACCATCAAAATAGTCCAGGGCGTTCGAGATGTCTTTGAGGTCAAAGATGCCCTGGACCAGATCCAGCAGACTCAGCCTGGGCTTGAGGAGGGTAAAATCGTGGTGATTGGAAGAGACATGGCAAATCTTGGCCTTGAGCGTAGTTATTTCAGCACGGTAGATATATAGCATTTGTGGAGCTATTCTACTCAGTTGATAGAATCAATATTTCCCAAGAGATTAACAAACGTCAGGGGCCTTCAAGTATACTTGTCTAAATATGCACACCCTCATCTTCAAATGTTAAGAATGCTAGTTAAGGGATAGTATTGTCGGTTTCTAGTGAGAACGGTGTATTTGAGAGTTCGATTCTTTCTCTTTGTCGGGTCATTTCCACGTGGTCCCTATTCACGTGACAGGTCCTGGTTGGTTGTTGACATCGTCGCCTCACATTGGGTCATAGCCGAACCACGCGATACCCGATCCAGCTACAGCAAGGCGGTCAACCGTCCCTTTGAACCTGACGATAGCATCGCATACCATGCATGTCCACGTTAACATTGTTTGAACCGCACAGAAACTACCTCCAACACCTCAACCTCCTGAACAGCCGAAACTCCACATCTCAATCGAAACTATAGACATCTCGTGAACCTACCCCTTATCCCGACAACAACCAAGTGCTAGCAACTATGAACAGACCAGGTTCGTGCCTCTCGATTCTCGATTGCTACGCCTCCCCAGCCTGCCCCGCGCTCTCACGTCGATTTGCATAGCTGCAGTTACCACGGTACTGTCGCATGCTCATGGATGATATCTCTTTATACTGCCATGCCAGGCACTGGTAGCCTCTCTGCAGCCCGCCCCTCGCTCTCACGTCGATGCAGGGAGGCGCTTACCAGGGCACTGTCGCGTGCTGGGGATACAGCCTCCTGCTATTTTCCATGATAGGCATTGGTGACCGTGTTCATCGTGTTAGGCGTTGGCAACCTTATTTGATGTTTCAGGCATTGGCAGCCTCTTGCGATGAGCTTGGAATACCAGTGGCGTTCACCCATGCTAACTATTGTTAAACAGGAGCAGCGTCACAGTCGCTCCGTGGTCTACCGAACGGCTTTTCGAGTCAACAACAATCAATAGGGCCGTCGAGGAATGCCCCGGCGAGGATGGTCAATGGCAAGATGAGTGCGGATACAACATACCCAGCCTGGATGTGGACAGATATTGATTGAGACCCTACAGCACCTAGCAACGGGGCCACTTGGGCATTTGGCGGTGTCCCTATGGGCACCGCTGGGCTTCCTACCCAGCGACAGAGCACTGCTCCGATGACAAGTTTTGCCCAGTCGATTGGGAGCTCTCAGCCAGCAGCCCCTCTAGATATGTCGTAAGTGCTGTCATATTTCCCAACCTGGATTTCCCTCTCCATTCACTGTTGGTTCATATATGCTTCGTCACTGCAACGCGACGGTCACGAAGTGATCTTCTCGCTCTGGTTGCAAACCGTTCCGGTTCCGCATCTGTGCTTCGAAGTTCGTGGGGTCAACATTTGACAGCAGAATCTACGCCTTGTCAGACAGTTTCACGTAGAGTTAGGAGCTAATACAATATTGGTAGTGAATTTCCATCACTGTCAAATAACCCTTCACACCAAACCTCCAGCTCCGCTCAGTCCACATGGGCAATGCCAGGGGCACGTCAATTAGGGCAGGCTGCGAGCCATCGCCCGCAACATGGCATTCTACCTGCGCAACAACAAAGCCAAGCACAGCAGCAGACCCAACAACAGCAAGATGATCTTTTCTCCTCGTCATCCCAGCTCCCGAGTTCTCAAAGTGGCTTCCGATTCGGTGGACAAAATGCCGTGGGACAGTCATCTCAACCTCAAGAAAGCGCGGCAGAAGAGTTCCCTCCGTTAAATCGGAATGCAAACGGAGAGATTGGCCAAGATCGTAATCTGGGCTCGTTACAAAGCCCTGGTTTTGGCGCTCCTTCAAGCACCCTCGGGTTTCCTGCTGGGGGCAGTGGCGCCCAGACTTCTAGGAGCAACGGCCTACTTAATGCCGTTAATACAGGCAATAGAGCTGCGCCAACAAACCCGCGTGATAACTCAGTAAACGTTCCAGGTATTTTGACATAAACCCCTGGCCTTTATTGGGCAAAACTTACAATTCACCTAGGTCCTCCAACGTCTCAAAATCCACCGTCAAGCCTCGAGAAGGAGATAGTATGTCATTCACTTGTTTGTGAATGTAGTCTCTAACTGTGACCAGGGATTCACCAGACCGCCACTATCAGAAGCCGCAGACAATTTAAGTCCACACGGCCAGCCAGCAACTGCAGACGCTAAAAGTATACCTTATAACCAACCTATACCACCTCAATCTCAACCAAACGGGTTTGAAACCGATCCTACGGATGAAGCTGGCCCTATTAGCCAAGATCCGCTTCCAGGGATGAGTGACAGAGACCGATATGGTCTTAAGGGGCTAATTGAGATGCTCAAAGGCCCCTATCCAGATCAGGCTGCACTCATAACTGGTGTTGATATTGCTGCCCTGGGATTTGACTTGAACACCACTGAGTAAGGCTTCTGCCGGATTTCGTATACCACTGATTACTAACTATCCTGCAGGCGCTTGTCAGAGTCCATCTGGTCACCGTGGGATGACGTTCCAGCCAGGCCAGATATTCCACAGCACACTATCCCAGATTGCTATCAGGTCCACAACGTCCAGCCCATCGAGAACAAGTTGTCCAACTTCAGCGATGAGACGTTAATGTTCATGTTCTACAACAACCCTCAAGATATCCAACAAATGATTGCAGCGCAGGAGCTGTAAGTAGCCGCACTTTCGGATTGTGGCCTCACATACTAACATCTTCTGCAGTACCAACCGCAACTGGCGTTATCACAAGAAACTCTCAATGTGGCTGACAAAGGACGACATGATGCAGCCACAACTCCTCGGAAACGGCACAGAGCGTGGCTACTACGTCTTCTTTGACCCGAAACTCTGGTCCCGCGAGCGTGTAAGTTCACTGTCCGTCACCCTTCAAAGTCGCAGTCACTAACTTCTCCTAGCGCGAGATGCTGTTAAGCTACATCGATCTGGAGGTTGTCCCCAACGGCCCAGCAGGCCCGATATCGTAGTCCGACAACCACGGGACTGGACGTTTAGATAGGCCCCCAACATAGCTTATTCCCCGGCCGCCGCCTCTGGTGACCCCTCGCGCACAAAAACCTTGTATTCCGACCTCCGTCCGTCTATAAACTCTCTCCCCCTTCGCTCCGGTCCACACACATACACACACACTCGCAAACCCGCTCTGTACCATCTCCCAACACTCCGGGGTCACCACGGCGATCTAGTCACATTCCGGCGTTCCGTTTTCCAGTCTCATTTTCGTCTCCAACTTATCCATTTCTCAGGCGCACAGTTTCGTCACCACCGGCGGAAGGTGGTGGGTGGGTGGGGGGGTTAAAGGGGGAAGGGAGGGGGGTGTTTATATGCTTTCTTTGCTTTGGGTGCCTGCACGGCTGGGTTGGGGTGGGGTTGGGTGGGAGTGATGGGGGGGCGTGGCTACAGTGTGGCTTGCATACCTGGCTGGGTTGGGAGTGTGTTTGTTCTTGTTTTTTGTTGTTTATGGGGGTTTGTTGGTTGGGGTGGGGTTAGGAATCTGATAATGGAGTGGGTTCTTGGACTCTTCTTTTCTGGGAGGGAGTGGTGTGACGGTGCATGGTGATGTTTGATGTGGTATCTCTTTTATGAGTTTTGTGTCCTAACTGATAGCAACCGGAAACGGTGGCGAGTGGCGTGGAGACAGTTCCCCGATGAACTCACTATAGGTGCCAAGTCTACCCGCCACTGACATGCATCACGATCTTCACCCGCTCCGCGCTGCCCTACGAGGTAAAAGTACAACAAACAACCACCTCTTCCAGCCTCGCTCGCGGACACTTCCATTTCCATAGGGCTGCCCCGAACGATCCGAGGGAAACGCGGAGATATACACCCCGGACTAGAAAAGATGGACAGCCAGCGCGGCGCCAAGGAGGAACTACTCTACGCGAGCCCGGATGTCTGAGATGCTCCTGCTATGCTACGGGGGATGGGTTCGGATGTCTTGGATTCGGGGCTTGGAGGCGGTCAGTGCTGAGGGGGTAGGCACGGTTGCCGCTGGTATACTAGGCTGGGGGATAGGGGATGGGAGGTGGGATTGGGGGTATATAGGGGGTCTAGATGGGTATTCACGATACCTGGCTGGAGTCACGCTGTTGTTGGAAGAGGAGAGAGGTGTGGATAGCATAGCACACCGAGGTTGTACATCCTGTCCATACAACTGGGAGATATATAGTTATACCAACCTTCTTCTCCCCCCGTCTCGTCTGTGCGCTGCTCGCCCAATATCCATACCGTCGGCATCGGTACAACGTACTACCAGCTTTCACCGGCCTTGTATTGAAGCCGGGAGGGAAAGGTTTTCGGGATCCCGAGGGCGTGGGTGTGGGATAGGGACCAACACGGCTTGGTGTTGGGGCCGAGATTGATGGATGTGTTGGGTTGGGAGCCCGAGGGTTTGGTGGTGGATTGAAGGCTAATATGGCTTGGCTGGTTGGTATCTACAATATCACGATAGACCACGATGGACTCACAAGTTGCTAGTCACGCGATCAAAGATACTAACTGTAAGTACGACATCGAGGTCGACAGCAAAGCCAGCAACCTCCTCACGTGTAGGTAGACATCAGCACCCAAGCCTTTGCCAACACTACTAACATTACTAACACTACTACCACCACCAACACCACGAACACCACGAACACCACCACATTTCCCTCCCTCCCCCCCCCAAATCCGATACACCCCCCCCCCTGCCTCCCCATCCGGCCCCCATCCCCATCCGGATACGAAGCGGAGATGACACCACCCCCGATGCGACGCTGCCACGTTTTAGGGCTGTCAGGGATAGTGAGTGGGCTTCCAGAATATTCGAAAAATCGGCAAGGGCGGGTAGGTGGGTGCAAGGCTGTGCTGATTACGGTACGTACGGCTGATTACGGTGTGCAATAATAGGACAGTAGGATGCATGCAGGGGAAAGGGGGGGTCGGGGAGAGAGGGTGGTGTGCCTACTACAGGGGGCGGACGCTGAGTTTGATGGGCGCTGGGGGAGGGAGGTGATATGTGATGAAGTGACGAAGATACGAGCGAGCGAGCGAGCCACGTATCGGTCGATGGGGTTGATTCGGTCACCTCCGTCCGCTGACGTGACGGGAACGTTGCAGAGGGTGAGTGATGAGGCGCGCTGAATAGGACCGAGATCAGACACGATAGGGGATAGGGGGGGGAGGGAAGGCTCGATTAAGGAGAAAGAAAAACCTCGGCCGAACGAAGCAAACAGGAAGGCGGCCAGTCGGGAGCGGGAAGGGGGATGGTAATCTTGAGAGAAGATTGTGATGATCGTCATCGATCGGCCATCCCTGTCCACTTGGAGATCCGCGTTTGCAGTTCGCCGACGGCGGTGGTACTGAAGGGTACAGTATAGTACAGTATAGTACAGTATGGTACCTTCTGGTGTACAACAATTCACACAAACCTCACGTATCGTATTTTTTTTTCTCTTTCTTTTCGGAAATAGTAACACAGGGTAATATCGGAGTAACACTCCCACCACAGCCCATCTCACCCTCACCCTGCCCCTGGTTGGGAATTGGTGGTTTTCGCAGGGTCCCGGGATCCATCGGGGATACGCGAATGGCGCTAGAAGCCCGTCTCATCTTCTAGAAGGAATGTAATTTTAGCGCCCCCCCCTCCCCCCCCCCTTGTCCCATTTCTCGGACCCACCGGGGCCGCACGTGGTGTGTGTCGGATTTAGGGAATGGGAGGGGTAGAGGGTAGGGTAGGGGGTAGGGGTTCTTCCGTGTTTGTAGGGGGGGTTTGTATTGTGTGCGATGATGCAGTGGGAGTTACTTTACTTTACTGCTGTACATACAGCACCCTTGCTATGTTTCAGGTTTGGGGTGCAGGAGGGGGATGACACGCTGACACGTTTTTTTGAGGGTGGGTTTTGGTCATGCATATAATACCAAGTACATATATGAAGACTGGAGGGGAGGGAAGTTGAGTCGTGGGGTTTTTTTTCGTTGGACTGGGGTGGGACACGGGGAGAAATGAGCGGGTTTATAGAAGGAATCGAAGAAGAACTTACTCCGTAGTTAGTAGTACTATATATCTAGTTCGTTATAGTAGTATAGTAATATAGTTGTTCGAAGAGGCTAAAATTGCCTATTGCGGAAAGATCGGTTCCATACGGTGAGTTAAGACGCTTACTTACTTACTTACTTACTTACTTATAGTGCTACCTGGGCAGATAAAAATCGAGTGCGTAAGGCAGTCGGCATCGAGGGTCGAGGTTTCGCAATCTCAGTCAGCAATTATTATCAGTAAGTCGAGGCAGCCAGTCCAGCCAGCCCCCTCATGCACATCACCACCGGAGCGCAAGCCACGACACGCGCGAGATGGCTGTGGTAATATATCCTGATCGTATGGACCCATGCATGACTTTGTGCGTTCGCATATATCATCTATACACCTAGCATAACACCTATTATGTCTGCATATATAGAGTGCAGTTCATATTACACATCCAGCATCGCACACACCCTCTCTCCCCTCTTCCCACACATAACACTTCCAAACTCCACAGCACTATAGCAAACCCTTCGCACCCACTCTTCCCGAACAAGCTAACCTTGCGAACCCCCTACCTCCTCCCCACTTCACCTCCGTTCAAAACGTTCGACCATCTCTAACCAAAAAACCCTTCCGAAGCCGAGCCGGTACACCGCGTGGTCCTCCCCACACGCCCCGTCCCTGCGCGATGACGATAAGCCCCTCTCCCCCCTCTTGCCCCTCCCTCACACCACACCACACCACACCACACCATACCACACCACACCGCGCCCAGCCCAGCCTGCCTGCTTGTTTGCTTGCCGGTGTGCAGTGTTGTGCAACACATCAGTCATCCACCCCCCCTTCCACGCCGCCGCTGGCGCCAAAAAGCGCAAGCCCGACGCCCACGATGCAACACAAACAATGGTTCGCGCCATCCAGCGCCCGCAAGCCGTGTTATTGGACGGCATGGCGTGAGGGGGCTTTGGGCGAAGGAGCCAGGCTGCAGACCTGCAGGACCCCTGGAGCACTCCTGCCTCCGCAGCGCAGTGCGGTGCAGGAATGTACTGTACATTCGGTGGTGCGTGCGCGGCCGCCCACGACTAATGGGCCCTGGATTGGTGCAGGGAAAGGAGGTGTGGAGATGATGAACCCCTGGGGGTGGAAAACGTGGAAGACATGGGTGGTTGGGTGTGATCAGGCGAGGGATGCCGGTGGGAGGGGAGGGGAGGGGAGGGGTAATTTAGAGGAAGTATGTATCATGGGATTGATGAGTGAGGAATCGGTAATGGTGATGCTGATGTATGGTACGGTGCTACGAGTATCAATTCTTGCTCATTCCTTCCTGCTGATTGATAGTGGGCGGAACCCTGGCGCGGGGTTTGCAGCGCGTTGGAATAGAGGACGGGCGCCTGGATGGATGGGATGGGTGCCGTGCATTGTGTCCGATAGTGCGTGCAGGAGGAGATGCTGCAGGTGTTATTCGATACAGGTTACGAAAAGGGTACCCACGTGGGAGCGGCTGGTCCAAGCCATCATCACATCAACGAACCCGTCCTTGGGGGTCGTAGGGGTTTCACGTAACTCACTCTCTAATCGACACCTCACGATTGGTGAGCAATCTTGCACCAGCAGTAAGCACGGGAGAAAAAACATATATATGAACTGTACTGTACGATAGCTCTGCCTCGTGTGCCGCTTTCCACCATCCAGGCTCGTGCACCACAGTGCCTCGTGGCGTGGAGGGACCTTGGCGATTCGCGGCCCAGATGGATGGCGGCACACCGTCCACCTGTTCATACCGAGGAGCTGCTATTGCAGCTTGACGTGTCATCGTAGCGTGCCATCCCAGCTAGGGTGGTGTCTTGGGCGGCGTCTGTCATCCCCATCGCCGAGCCGTTTATTGGCCCACTCCTCCTACTTCAAGTGATTAGCTTCGTCCAGTACAGTACAGTACGGAGCTTGATGCTCCATCTTGTACAGTTAGCTCACACTTAAGCAAGTGGTTTCTTTCTCCTTCCTTCGGCAGACAGGACCTAGGCCGTAGAAGAAGAAAAAATTGCAAGCCCTGTGAGCTGGGAGCGGTGAGCAAGCTGTCAAGATCGGCACGCGACGAGGGGATCCTTATCGTTCGATGCCCTGCACCACAGCGGCAGCCTAACTAAACCAAGACAGCCATGCAGCACCAGCAGCCAGGCAGGAGCTCCGGTCGTGGAGCTCACGCACACATTCACGCCGGCACGCGCGCGAAGCTACAGTATCTCAGGTCCCTTCACGCCGGCAAGCACAGCACAGCACATCCCTTAGCCCTAAAAAAAAATCCCCAAAACGAAGACACACCTCACTACCGTCCTATTAGCGGCCGATCACCCAGGCAGATCCCCGATCAAAACGACGCGATCGCTGCTGTGACCTTGTGGGACTTTCGTACTTCGTATACCGGTGTGTGTGTGTTGCCCACGCGCCGTTTGAGAGGAGGAAGGTTCAACGGTTGATCCGTCTACGGCATCTCTGAGACATTCTCTTCTCCGGCACAGGCACCTCTCCACTGCTATTCCCGTAGGCGGCGGACTGCCGGCTGGCTCCTAGATGCTGTACTGTCTGTACATAGCGTCAAATGGTGAAGTCATACCCTTGGCGCCCGTATCAGGATGTGAAGCAAGCAAGATGATGAGCGACAGCGGAGCAACCACGATCTCAGGCAAGCTGTATTGGCTGAGGTGGGTTGGCTGTCGATCTTTTTTGTTGGGTACTGTACATATCTACCTAAAATCCCTGGCGAGGATTGTGGTGAGGTTGCCTGGCTGATGCGGTGGATACACGTGGTTCCGGCAGTTTTGGCATCTACCGAAGTGTCGTTGGCAAACTTTCTTTGCCCTCTCGGAGAGCTGAGACAGGCCGATGGGGGAGAAGAGACTCAGGATATGCTGTATGAAACCGCTCCACCTTCTCGGACAAGGATGAGATGCAAGATTATAGTTATCGTCGTGAGTAGAGGGATGGCTATCTTCAAGCAAACTGACTCAGTAAATGGCAGAAAACCGGATGAGCGGCCTCCCTCTCTCTCCTCGGCGCTGTTACGACTTCAATATCTCAACTACCGAGATTTCCCACGCACCCACGCACGCAAAACCTCACCCACCCGTCCCCTCTCCCTTATCAAGCGCCGCGCGGGCACCACATCAATCGCCGCGAGTGGGGGTCCATCACAAATCACCCTCCCTCCCATTCTTGCGGTGAGCGCTCCCTCCCTCCTCCCTCCTCCCACCACCCACCAGCACCCATCCCATCGCACCTTCGTATCCTCGTACCCCCCATCCATCCGCCAGATCCTCAACCGCGGCTTGCTTACCCATTCAAAAAAACGGGTAGACAACAGCCCCCACCACCACCCAGCGTTCGCCAAGCCCGCTCGCTCGGTTTTCGTACTCCGCGTGCCGCGGTACGCAGGCAGGCATTTGGTGGTGCCGGGCGGGTGCGTGGTGATCTCCGCAAGGAAGGGGGTGTGTGGCGAATGAAAGGGGGGGGGTGGTGGATGGTGTCCAGGACGGACATGCTGCGCACGTGGTGGGATGCGCGAATCCGCGAGGGGTGGGGAAGGGCGAGGGGAGAGGGGAGGGGAGGGGAGGGGTCATGTGAAGAGGGGGGGTTACAGTATGTGTGGGTGAGTGGTGGTGAAATGTGTGTGGTGTGTGAAGTCTCTGTTTTTTTTGGGGGGGGTGGATGTATGTAGGGTACTTATTTAGTGGAGGCTATGGATGGATAGCGGCCGCCGTGTATGGAGACGCGCTTTCCGAAGGGGGATACAGCGCCGGTAGCCGTTCGGGGGAGACTCCGAGACAGAGTGCAGCGTG
This sequence comes from Pseudogymnoascus sp. WSF 3629, assembly GCA_001662585.1. Lineage (NCBI taxonomy): Eukaryota > Fungi > Ascomycota > Leotiomycetes > Thelebolales > Thelebolaceae > Pseudogymnoascus > Pseudogymnoascus sp. WSF 3629. The sequence continues at coordinate 209,377 of KV454594.1, forward strand.
GCTTCTAGTGAGCTGTGTAGTTCGCGCTGTGAGGAGCGTCCGTGGACCTTTTTTTCTCGCACGCAACTGTTTGCAGAGACACACGCTTGGGGTGGGCTGTGGAGAACGGAGAGGGACGTTTATTGTAGATAAGCACGCGAGATGGATGAGGGAAGGGGTGAGGTGAGGGCTAGGAGGTGTTGAGGTTGGGTTGTTGTGTACGTAGACGGTATAGAAGTGTGAGGTTGTGAGATGTGTACTGTACTTAATACCGTGACTTTAGTACGGAGAGTTGAGTATTCGCACTCACACTCACACTCTATACAGTGGTACCCTCCTGTCAGCAAAACAAGCCAGAACACGGCCAGTCCGGCTCTTCAGGCTTCTGGAATCCCCAATCTCACCCTCCCCATCCACTAGAGGTACTTGTCCCACCACTTCTCCACGTACTGTGTTGCAAGTACCTCCCGTGCCTCTTCCCTTCTCCCACTACTGCCTTCCCTTCCTCCACTTCCACGACTGGTACACTTCCATCCCTCTCTTCTCTCATCATCACCTGCACCCATCCGCCGCCCGGCTCCTCCATCCCCCATCTCCCCTCCCGGCCTCCACCACCCCAAAGCAGCCTAGCGCCCCGTCTCCCTCCCCCTGTCGTTGATGATGCATCCAGGGATCATCTCCGATGAGACGCCAGCTAAGACAAAGGTACTGTACATGCACATCCACCCTGCTCTCTCTCGTCCCAGACCGCCACGCACTGCGCCTGCTCCGAGCGGTGGGTCCGTGGCGGGTTTGTACTGTACTTGTACTTCTACTGTGGTGTGTGGACTGTGGTTTGGACTGTGGTGGACTGTGGTGGGTGTACCTTGTATTTTTGTACTGAGGGGCTATCCCTGTATGCCACGCAGCGAGGGATGTGGTGGCGCGGAGAAGGGGGAAAGGAGCGGTAAGTAAGGGATGGGATGGGGATGGGATGGGGATGGGATGAGCGGGATGAAGGGAGAGCGGCGGTGCGTGGGATGGAGTGAGTGGCTTGCTGTGGTGCTGTTGTACTCTACTCTACTATTGTTGCCGCTGTGAGGAGGCTTTATCGACGTGTCGTACCGTGGAAGCCACGCCCTGTACCTGGTGTTCTAGACATGATGGATCGATCATATCTGCACCCACGGAGGCTCTCCACACCACATGGCATGGCATGGCGGTGGTGCCTGTCTGTCTGCTGCCGCCTGCATCTGTCTCCGTGGTGAGGAGGGGTGTGGTGCGTGGGATTACTCTATCTGAGGTATCAGTACATGCGAACATACTTACAAACATCATCATCATCCCGTGAATATCGCATGGTATGGAGGGATATAGGAGTAGAGTGAGTGAGTGAGTGAGTGAGGGTATGCAGGCAAACACGTTCCTCTATATCACTACTCTACTCTGCATACAATACCCACTCAACTCCGGCGGGATCAGCCAAAGAGAAATGCCTCGTCCGTCCGCTCTGTCTATCTATCTCCTCTGTCATAGAAATGTAGAAAGTAGAAATAGCATCCAACTCGCACCAAACGGGCCCACGTTTTCCCTTTCTCTCTCCTTCTGTGTTGCCCAACCCGCCCCGCCCGTCCCTCTAGAAGCCCACTCTATTCCTGCCGCGACAACCTTCTCCCGCGCGCCATTCGAGCTTCCATCCAGCCTCAAGTCTCACCTGGTGGTGGCGACAGCGTTTGTCAGAGATTAGAGCACACACGGGAAGAGCGAGATTGGAAAACGGGGATTTTGCCACGCCGTTTTATTAATCTTCTTGGGGTGTATAATTCTATTTTTGCTCCCCGAGGGGACAGTTCCTGAGGAAGGCGGATCGGAGTTGCAATTTGGCACAGACAAAGAGACAAGAAGGAGTTGTGTGAACGAAGGGGACAGACAGACAGACCCAAGGGAAAGAAGAAAGTTACATCCATTTCAGTACTACAAGTACCACAAGTACCATTTCTGCTACCTTGCTCGCGGTACGGAGGTACAGTCGGTACATCAGTACGGCACCTGGGTACATCATCACATTTCCCTCCCTATCCCCATCATCCCTCCCCAACCCTCTCTTCCCCACCCCAGCTTATTCGAAATCATCCACAAAAAAATCACGATCCTCTATCGAAACCCAAAATCGAAATACAAAGACAAATACAAATATCCAAAACACCATATCCCGCCGGCGCTATTATCACGGGTATCCATTGCATTATTGGCATTATTGCCTGTTTTGGTCCTCTTGACTTTCTCCGCTGCGGACACAAGGAGACGGAAAGGGAGACAGACCGAGACTACTACTTTATTATACACACAAGAGACACACGGACAATTCAAAAAGAACGAGCGCTCGTCCCACAGCGCGCCTTGCAGTTGCAGCCACCACGGTTTCGGCATAATTAAAAAGGGCGAGAAGAAAAGGGCACAAGATCCAGAGCCCGAAAGAGAATCAGAAATCAGATCTGAATCTCGTATTTGTGTCAGTTCCAAGCCCAAGTTTACACCGGTCCGTGTATCTTCTCATAAACTGGAACTGGAAAACTGCCATTCCCAAAGAAGAGACGCTGCGCCGAACAAGAGCGAGACACAAAACTCTTGGCTCCTTTCAAGGCCCCCCGCCCTCTCTCCCCACTGAATCAATCAGGTTCACTGCCCGTTCACTGGCGGCAATCTTTTTTTCTTTGTGCACCACCAAGAATCACTCAACTCGGTCTTTTCATATGCGGATCACCGCCACGAACTGGTCACACTGACACACTCTGTCCCCAAAACACCACACGATTTTCAATTCACTCTGTCTGGCCCTGCCCACGAGCTCCCACGACGATTCCACGATTCTCCCACGTTGCATTTTCTTGTTTACCCTACAAACTAAAGCCGAAAACACCGACGGGCTGGTCGCTCACTCCGGCACATACATCGACAATACAAGACATCCACAGCCACAAAAATCACATTCACTCACATTCACACACACACACGACCCTATGCTTTGACACAAAACCAGTGTAATACATTACTGTACTATACTATACTGGCTTTGCTGCTGTCTACTACGTCTACTACTACCCTCACTCACCCTCTCACCCTCACCCTCACCCTCACCGTGCATACCATATTATACCCTACCATACTCTTAAAAGTGGGAATTGGGAATTGGGAAATTCTTTATCCCAGCCACTGGAACATCCATCCACTTTACGGGGTAAAGAAGTACAGTACAAAATACCCAATTCCACGTGCTGGGATTATAACAAGGCTAGTCGGGGGGGCTTTATTATTCAGGTGGGTCCCTTTTTCCCATTTTTGATCTTAACCTGGTTCCCTTCTCCGTCATCTTTTTTATTATTACATTACCACACTATTCCTTTCCAAACACGACTCAACCCACCCATCAATTCTGCACCAAACACCCTCATACGCTCATCCGCCGCTCCTACATCTCACTACCTCACTTACCCGCCGCCCGCCTTACTACACCTACTTCCTACTACCTCCTACTACTTACTCTACTTACATCTACACACGGCCATTTTATTACAAGGCGCCTGCCGCTATTTATTACCATTCTTATTACCGCAGCCGACTATTCGCTCGCTCCCTTCACTTTAGTTCCCAGTCAGTCACAAAACACTACCACTAGTCCTGGTCAATCTAGTGATCGACACTTCGAAGGCGCAAGCCCTTCGAGGTTGTTTCGGTTCGTCTGGCTCTTGTCTGACCCCGATTCCCGCTCCACTACCACCGCTACACTACCACTCTCACAAATCTACCACCCCTCCACTCCCCCTCCCTCACTCAATCCCCCTCCCCTTGCACTACCTACAATCAAACCTCAAAATCCTTCCCTCGTCTCGTCTTTGCCCTTACCCGTCCCCGCTGTTCTTACTCCTCGTGGCATGTGCATGAGGTATCAGTTTCAAAGTGGCAGTAACCAATACCGTTATAGTGTAGATGGCCCTAACCAAGTCTTCACATCCCGAACATCATTTGCCTACCCTGTCTCGATCCGACTTTCCAGAACAGCCACAATTCTTTCAAGATTCTCCCGACTCGCTCGCGACATCTTCTCTCACCGGTTCACAACCTTCGCCAGAGAAAAACCCCTCCATCGACTCTCTCCTTCGAGTTCGTAGCAACTCCAAGCACCGCCAGTCCACCCTCTCCACCACCTCGTCGAGAAGCAGTCGCACCAACCTTCTCACCTTTGCTGCCCTTGCACGAGACAAGACCACCAGCGCCATTGCCAACTTCTCCGATCCCGTCACACGAGCACAAGTCTCCCGCAAGAACTCCCACAATCGCCGCACTGCCGGTGACAGCGAGAAGAGCCCCGAGCGGATATCCGACCCCTCGCGATCTATAATTCCCCAAGCGAAAGAATCACAATCCATAACCACCCCACGTCCGGGCCTTCAGGACACGGAGCCGCCCTCCCAGTCGTACGAGGATACGGACGCGAACACCCCGACACCTAGGAAGGTAGGAGCACCGGAGCAGAGCACGATGCACCAAACCTCCTCGCGCTTATTGCGCATGACAGAGGATGACAGGCCATTCACCAGAGTAAGCGACGAATCTCCCGAGTCATATCTCTTTTCCACAGCCAGGGCAAACTATTTACATCGCTACCAGGATTTCAAGGACCTCTTCGCAACACTGATCGTCAGCCTCCCCCTCGAATCCCACCGCCGCATGTTCAACAAATGCGAGCACTCCTTCCTGTCCGAAGAGGCAATCAACAACCTAGGTTCCCTAAAGTTCTCCCAGTCCAATCGCATGCCAGATCCAAAGGACCCCTCGCGGATCGTCACGACAACCACCACCACCACCTTCTCCATGGCCCGTGATATGGCCAGGACCGTTTGCCAGCGCTTTGTGGATGCAAGGTTCATTGAGTCTGCGGACGGCAAGCAGATCAGAGAGTTCAACCTGAAGGGCACGCTATGGCAGCTCACGCCCAAGGGTATCCACGTCCTAGACCGCTTCTGCTCCAAGAACGGCATCCAGCAACGGCATGTGGTTGACCTCGTCAACTCGCCCAAGAACACCATGCAGCTCGTCGTCTTAGAACGTGACAGCGTCACGGATGAGATCTCGCAAGATCGCGGGACGGTGGAGGTCCTGTTCCGCCGCTTCATTGGCGCGAACGGGCCTAACGTCAAGAGCAGCGTCTCGGCGGCCGATTCGGATTCCCTCAGCGAATACAAGGATGGCTTGGCGGGAGTCAGGATGGCTGGTGAGCGCAAGATCGGGTCCCCGCAGCGGACGGTCCTGCAATCCTTCACCGGGAAGGCGGCGGTGGACTGGCTGCTCGACTGCTGTACCACCGTGGACAAGAACGAGACGATGAAGATCGCGGCGCTGTTCCTGGAGCACGACTTATTATGGTGTGTCCTGTCGGACAGGTCCTACACCTCCCAGTTCCCGGCACACAAGTTCCAACCTACCAAGATTGCGATTTACCAGATGACCCAGAAGGGCAAGGATGTCATCAACATGTCGAGTACCCACAGGCTCTCCAACGGCGACGTCGACAGCCCCTCAAGTCGGGTCGGCGTCTCCCGCGACTCGAACACGCAGAAGCTGGACAAGATCCTCACAGACGCGGCTCTGCGTCTGCTCTTCCGCGAACAGCTCCGTGATACCCACTGCGAGGAGAACCTAAGCTTCTACCTCGACGTCGATGAGTTCCTGAAGTCCTGCTCGGACGCCCTGCAAGGCATGTCTCCTTCCTCGCGCGCCAAGAACCCAGATAGGAGCCTCGATGCTATCAAGGAGACCATGGCCTCCGCATACGGGATCTACAACGCTTTCCTCGCCCCCGGCTCCCCCTGCGAGTTGAACATCGACCATCTTCTCCGCAGCCAGCTCGCCTCGCGCATGACCAAGGCGGTTGGCCGTGATGATGCTATGATCGAGAGTCTGAAGGAGGTCATCAAGCTATTTGAGGAGGCGCAGCTCTCTGTGTTTAAGCTTATGGCAAGCGTACGTATCCCCTATATCCACCTTATATCTACCTTCTTTAAAAAAAAGGAGGGATAAAGTATCCGCAATACTAACTAGCCAACAGGACTCGGTGCCCAAATTCATGAAGAGCGCCAAGTACGAACAGACCCTCAAGAACTACGACTTCGACTCCATTCCCGCCCACCCCGCCCCCGGCCAACCCCGCTCCCACGGCTCCGTCAACCGCTCATCCCGCTGAGCCCCTAGTCGTCTATCTGTCTAGCAGCCCAACTTCCTGCTTGCCCCGGATATCCCCCGCGATACGATTCAGCATATACCCCCACGCCAGAAACCCGTTTCCAGTCATCATTCCCAATGTCATGTCTTGTCGTCATTTAGCGTTACATACCAAATAGACCGGCTCCGGCCCAACCCCCCCCAAAGCGTTCGCCTCGCAGCGATCCCACTCATCCCACCTACTACGAAACCTCACATAACCGACACATATCACCAAACCTCGACATATACACATCGACCACATGTAAACCGACCTCTTTTTTTTTCTCCAAAATCACAAAATTTCACCTATGCATCCGCGCGGCGTTTTCATCATTCATCATATTCGGGCATTTCAAGAGAACAAGAAGGGGGGGTAGGCGGGAGAGGGGGGACCAAGACATGTTGCTCGTTTCGACTGCTGCTGTTGTTGGTTGCTGTTGCTGCTTTTTTTGTTTTTCGCGCGCGCGCAAATATACTACTGCCCCTGTACTCGTAATATAGCTTTGTTTTTTTTTTGCTTTCTTTGTTTTTAGCTTTTCGTCGCTCCGAGACTCATCCTGCGCGCGCCTCTCTTTGGCTGTTCTGCAGTTGAAGGAGGGGGGTCAAGGGGGAGGGGGTTGATGCATATACGGGCATTCATGATGGGGAAGAGAGAAGAGAGAAGAAAAGACGATGGAGAGGAGGAGGAGGGGAGAGAAGACATTACAGCAGGATAATAATCGCTCATTCTAGACTTTTTGATTTGGCGCTCCCCCTCCTCTTCTTTTTAGTTTTTGTTTATTGTCCTTTCGCATCGTTGCTTTTTCAGTTACCTTTAGATTAGGATGGGGGGAATGGGGGGTGATACCCTGAAGATGAAGATGGGGGGTGCTTTGGACGGACCTTTGTGTTTGGAAGGCGTCGGTGCATAACATGGCTGGATGGATGGTGCCGCCATGGATTAGAGTAGGAATGATAGCCTCTTAATGCCGTTTTGAGTGTTTGGATCGTTTGTGTGATATGTGTGACTGATCTTGTGGCCTGTGAATGGGAGTATGAGGGATGAGGATTGGTGACAGCGCGCACGCAAGGGGTGAGAGGGGTTGAGTGGGAGCTTGAGGTGGGAATCACAGTTATGTTATGGGGTGTAACATTCGTCCCGCCAAGTTGCCAAATATGTAATTCTACACAAGCCACCTTCTTACATGCGTCCCCCCCCCGCTGCTTCTTCCCGCCGCATAGACCACCATCAAAGGCCATCATCCATCAAACGCCACCCAAACTCCATCCAAATGCACCACTGCTTGCCCCCAACCAGCAAACCCGCACACACGCCACTCATCCTACAAATCCACCACCCCAGCCTCAAACCTAAGCATTCACAGGCCCACTATCCTTCGACCACCCCTTAACCCTCATAATCTCCTCCACCCCCCTCCACACCGCCTCCACCCCCTCCCTATCCCTCCACCTCGTCTCCTTCCCTCCACTCCACGGCTCAAGCGCGACATTCACCACGCCCCTTCCCCACCCCCTCACCGCGTCCGGCACGCCCTCTCCCCTCCAGCCCACATACACACCCAGCGCGTGCCGGAACAGCTCTTGCGGTGCTTGCCACTTGTAATTCTTGAACTGCCACGTCTGCCCCGTGGTGAACACGGCTACCACTCTCGCCCAGTATTCGGGCTTGAACTGCTCGGGGGAATCGACGACGATGAAACGGATTGGGCGGGTTGTGTCGATGGAAGGGATTATGCGCGAGAGATGCAGGATTGTGCTGGTGGAGGTGGAGAGCGAGTCGGAGGGGGGGACGTAGAGGCCGCTTTCGAGGAAGGATTTTATGTTCGACATACGCAGCAGCGAGGAGGCGGATGGAGAGACGAGGATGATTGGGTCCGGGCGACGGGCTGGTTTAGGGTTATGCGGCAGCGCAGTGGTGGTGCGCGCGCTGCGCGCGTCGGCGGGGGCGCCGGGTTTGCGGCCGATGAAAGTCTGTGCGATTTTGCGGACGTGGGAGAAATCCTATTGGGGGATCAGTTAGCTTGCTTCCCCTTCTATCAAACCAAGGTAGTAAGGGGGGGGTGACTGGGAAGAAGGGGTCGGGGGGGGGGGGTGGGGGGACGAACAGTAGGCTTCACGCCGCGCAACACGCTATTCCGATCACCCATCCTCCTCTCCCCATTGTAAATCTCCTGCAACCTCGGATCAACCGTGCGATTCCTCGCCCCAGCACCAGCCGCAGCAGGCGCAACCGCCTTCCCAGCCGCGACCTGCGTGCTCGCCGCTGCGCCTGCCGCGTCCGCTGCGATAGGACGGATATACTCGCTCTCCTCCGACGCGCCCTCGAGCCATGTAATCAAATCCAACCTCTCCACGAACGCGAGGTTCTGGACCATTCCCCCTGCGCCCCCGTCAGCGGCGAGCGCGCTGTTGAGTGCTAGCGCTGCGGCGTTGTAGTCTGGGATTGCGACTTCGCGCTTTAGCCAGGCGAAGTAGATACTCCTCAAGTCGACGGGGGTGGAGGAGGAGAGGAAGCGCGTTGGGGTTGTGAGGGGGAGGGAGGTGGAGGAGGAGGGGAAGTGGAGGTGGTGCGCGCTGGAGAGGGGGGTATCGGAGGCGGTTGTGGTGGCCGGGGGGGAGGAGGTGAGGGTTGGGAGGGCGGGGGTGTCGGAGGCGATGGATTGGCGGAGGAGGAGGAGGGCGTCGTGTTGGGGGCTATCCGCGGATGCCATTTTTGAGTTGGGGCGCGGATGGCGGCTTGGAATGTGGATGGTGGATGGGTTGGTTGTGTCTTGTTCTTGACTTTGAAGCTCTGGGCTTCGAGGTGAAGTTGGATAATACACGGTAGCCGCACTAAACCAAAGCCGCGTGATTAGTGCCTTAGGCTGAAAGCTTGTTATAAGCAAGGGAATCAATCACTTTGAATCTGTTGGCAATCAACCCCAGAGTTCTCGACATTCTAGGTGAACTCAGATAATTTGACAGCAGTCAACTTAGTCTTATCTTACATTATATATCTTATTAAATTTAAAAATTCAATCGCCCAAATTTTTAATCTCACCCGACTTATCATATCGATTCTATCAGTAGCTCTCCAGCCAAATAATATATTTTAAACCTCACCAGCATGATGAACCAATGCCTTTAAGTATTATAAAGTTGACAAAGTAAATGCGTCCTTTGGTTGGGATACTGGAAAAAGACAACTGATATCAAAGTGAGTTGTCTTCGTTGCCCTGACGTTAGGAAGAGGAACTATCAGTATTTCGGCCAGAATCAATATTTCTATTTGATAGACTGGTGTTCCACCGTAAACTTCCTCGTAGCATATATATATACGGCAGGGATTCCCCCAGAAGTTATCACCGTGTCTGCAATCCCATCTTTTCCCAATCCCCCCATTCCTATCATTTAAAGCACTACCATCCCTACTATCTATTTCTCCAATCTATTATCCCTCATGCCACCCTGGTCACAGCTCTCAAACAAGCTTTTGCACAGCAAGCAGCCCCCCCTGTATCCATGAATATTACGATGAATGGAAGGGACAATATCCCTTACCAGTTGCCGTATAGCTGGGGTGCAACGGACAGAGTGGACTAAATTTGAAGTGCTCTTTGAGTTCAACGGCATAATTTCCTTGTTCGGATGGGATGGGTAAACCTCGGGTTGCAAGTTCACTCTCTCTGTCCCGCAACTTCTCGCTTTCTGTTTTTGATGTCTCAGGAACCAAGGTGCTTCCTGAGTCGGGCTGAGAACTGACGGCAGACTGTCGTCTTTCTTCGGGGGTTTCCTGGTCAGGTGATAGCGGCGTATTATCTTGGGCATCCTGAGTCTCATCATCGACAGTGCGCGAGCCAGGCACTTCAACTGTTACATATCTTAGCATCTTTAATGTTCGACTTTCGGATGGGAATTCATCAAGAACTCAAGAGTGAATCTCACCTCCAAAATACTGATCGGGCCCGGGCTCAGCGGGAGGGGCATCTGACCGAGGAGTAGAAGCAGGCGTCTTCCCAAACAATAGATCTCTTATGGAGCTTGTGGCGGTGGCGGACCGAACTGTGTCACCAGAATCATTTTGGTGCCAGGGGGCCAAACCAAAGCGTTTTCGAGGCAACTTGAGAGACTGCTCATTTGGGGTCAGTGGGTGCATCGCTCGCTCATTTTGCCTTTTCGTAGCTAGAAACTGCGAAAAGAAGCGAGATGTCCCTCGGAGCGTGTTCGCTGTTTGGCGTTCCAAATCAACTGGCGGCGATTCAGGCCTTGGTTCTTGGGGCCCCTGGAATAGTGAGTAGAATACAAACGGGACATCCAAAACTGTCTTACCTTTCCTTTCCCGGTAGATGGCCCTGACGCTGATGCCTTCTTCGATATTTGCTGCAACTTTCGCAAAAGAGCCTTCGGGGTGGAAGTTCCCTTATCAGGGTTCATTATTCCTGGAGGAGTGCTTTCTCGTCTTTCTCGCGGACCGTCGCCCTCCAGTCCCAGTTCCTCGTCATCCTCCACATCATTCGGATTCTTTGCCCAAACCTCAGAAGCGTTCAATGAACGCGATGCTGAAGCTACTGGGCTTCCAAATGTGTTGGGGCCGCTCTCTTGTAACGATTTCCGAACCCACTTCGGAGGACGAATATGTTTCGCGGGCCGTGTAATAATTTCTCGCTCTGCCCAATACCCTGCAGGAAACCAAACCCATTCGTAACCGAGCATAGGTGGCCGAGGAGGATCTGCGGCAGTTTGAGATACCGGCTTTGGCTTAAGTGTGGGGTTCTGTGAGCTATTCACATCTCCCGAGTCCCCAAAGAGAGGCTTTCCTTCATTATTTGACAATGAGCCTCTGAAAGGGGACCCGTCTAGCACCGCTGATAAAGCCTTTTTGATGGATCGGTTATTCCGAGGCGTGGATGTTCCAGTGCCTGACCCGGAGGCGTCCGTCAATTCTTGAGTAGCGGTCACCTCTGTGACCTGGCCAGAAACTTTAAGTTGTTTCGCATCTTTCGAATTAGGCAATTTCCCAGTAATCGTGCCGGTAGCTTGTTTCTGTGAAACTTTAACTTTCTGCGAAGCAGGTCGCTTCCCCCTACCATCTCCGGTTGGTTTCGTAGCTTCGACCTCAGCAACAGTGTCTGTGATCTGACCAGTGACTTGTCCAGAACCTTCTGCAGCTGTCACTTCCTCGGAAACTATCACCTTCTGCGTGAAAGTACTCCTACTTTGCGTACTTTGGGGGGACACGTCTTCTTGTGTCTCAAAATACTCGTCGTCGGCGTCCCCTTCACGACCGGTATCAGTATCTGTGATGTCCGTAATTGTTATCTTCGGAATAGGGTTCGCCATGATGGGAATATTATCAGCCTAAAGCTTACAACAAGAAAGATAGTTAAGAATTCTTGAAGAGAGTGGAAAATATGTTTGGGAAATGAGGACGTCGCAGACAACAGAAGTGAAAGTAATGTGGTGTTATGAAGGCAGTTACGGTCGTTCCTTCCCAATCCAACTAGTCCAAAGAAAATTCCTGTATGGGAAGGCACGCTCTTGACTTTAATGGAATAGGTTATCTTTGGCAAGAGCCCAATTTACTTACGGTGCATACAACGGAGTCTCGGCCATCCAAGCTGCCATCTTTGATCGCCCTAAATCAAACCAGACCCGCAAGTGAACGTCAACCTCGAAAATGGTGAATGTATTGTATCGAAAATCATCAACATAATTTACACGCTGGCCGCTAAGACCCGATGAGGAAAACGCCCTGTTCGATTCCGGGATATACAACCCCTACGACTTGTTCTCCGCAGCTATCTTGGCCTCCATCTTTCTCCTCGCTGCCAAGATCATTTCCTCCCTCCTCTGCTGCATCAACGATTGCCTCTCGGTCTTATTCTGACTCCAGGCCTTCCCTCCGGGCGACCCGCCTGTCGTTTCCTTATCTTCGCTGCTGGATGCGGCGAGCTTTGCCCCGAGGTTGTATCGCGAAATGAGGTCGGGCTGGGATGGCTTTGGCGCCTCCGTCCTTGTGCCTGCGCCTGTTTGCGAAGAAGAAGTTGCTGCAGCTGGTGGCATTGGCGGTCGGAAAGTCTGTGGTGGCTGTACGGAGTTAGCTGATGTGCGATGGCAATTGAAGCAGGTCCACGGTAATATGACAACTCACCTCTTCAAGTCCTCTGCCGCTCAATATCCTCTCCGTCGTCGCCGCAATATTCCCTCCATTCCGCTGCAAGTCCCACATTATAGTCCGCCGCCCAACCTGCGGGAACATCTGCTGTACCCTGTCCACATCTGCCTCCCGCACTCGTACGCCGCCCCTACTCGAAGCTGATGGCTGGTCCGGAGATTGAGGTGCAGAGAAGAAAAAGTATCGGACGGCGAAGCCACCCAGGAGGAGGATTATGACGAGTTGAGGTAGGTTTATTGTTTGGTCGTCTGCCATGGTTGCTGTGCTGCCGTCTCAGCTGGTAGTGTCAGCAGTGGTGACGTTTGTATGAGCCTCTGAGCCGGGCGTGCGGCATGAAGTATCCCGTGAGCTACAGTGTCGTTTTGCGATCGCGGTGCTGTATGTTATGTTTAATAACGGATTTAGAATTTGGGCGTGATAGGATAAGGTGTGGTTGATCGTGCCTCGATGGCGACCTGGAGTCGCAATAAAGTTACGCGGGGCGGATTACCATTGCTGGCGGAGAATAAGATTTTCCGAATTACATGAAGGCATAAGATTAGTAGTCACTGTGTCACCAAACCTGAGAATATGTAGTGACACAATTGTAAATATTTGTATTCATCACGCTACTATCCATTCTCAACCATGTCTGGAGGAAGTGCCGTCCTAGCAGTATCCAGCGTCGGCGTTCCTCATCTTCAATGCATGATTACATTGTTATCCAGTAGAAATCATTCCATCCATCTACACAAGATGACGCCCACTCAACGATGAGAACGCATGTATGAGCTTCCAGATACCCATTTTTCCTCCATCGGCAGCATCAACATGAGCCAGTCATTCCAACTCATTCCATTACCCTCAAGTGAAAACCGAACTACGAGGATATTCGACCTCCGCCATACCTTTCGACACAAAATCAAATATTCGAATATTGACGCCAGACAGGCAGTAAAGTGCCCTGGCCCACTTCACTCGCAAGGGTCGCGCTCGTACTTGATGCGAACAAGATTCATCATGGCAGGTTCACGCTCAATAGCCTGCTTGGCCGAATGAGCCTGGGCGAGGATGCTGGAAAACTCCCAGATCATGACCCCAGGCGACAGCTCGTGAACCCAGATGAGATTGAAATAGAAGAGACGACTGAAGTACTCCGCCAGGACCGGGTAATTGATGTAGGCCGAGGGCCCGGAGATTCTCAAAACGCGAGATTCGCCGCGGTTGAAGTTCTCGCGGTACTTGTTCCTGTTCCAGCGGACACAGAGGCGGCGGCCGCGGATGACGATGCCATACCCCGAGTGGGCCTGGTGGAAGAAGTGCTCAGCCCCGAGGCGAGTGCAGAAAGCGATCTTGGCTGCGGCAGTGAAGTGCTTCTCCCTGGGTGGGTTGATGTGAACGGAGTACACCTTTCCGCAGTGGTGGATGCTCCTCAGCATCTCGTAGTAGGTCAAGTCGGCAGGCGCACCCTCGACCCAGATGCATGTGTTGAGATGGTCAGGCAGGTTGGTCATCTGGTTCGAAGCGGCACTCATGGTGCCAAGGTAGTTTCCGTTGGGGTTGCCGGTGGGGTTCCCATGGGGATGATTGAGGAAACGAGATGGCCCGAATGGCTGCACGCCCTCAGTCTGGATCTCTCGCATCTTCCCGATTACCGCGATTGGATTGAGGGGGTTGACAGGCCCAGCTGTGAGAGGTCCCATTTGAGGGGGACCCGATTCAACGAGGGCCATTTGAAGAGAGGCCACTGGAAGGGGACTCGAGTTATAGAGGGCCATTTGATAGGGGGGACCCGTTTGAGGCGTCGGTGGGCGAGGGCTCATTTTATAGAGGGACAGTTGATAGGGACCCATTTGAGGTGTCGATGGGCGAGAGGGGTAAGTTTGGCTGAGCTCCGTTACGCTGCCAGAGGCGATGGTCGATGAATCGGTCAACGCGACACTGCTTTGGGTGGGCGCATATAAGGGAGCAGCGGCAGTAAGTGTGCCGTTGACGGACCATGTCCAGCCCTCTGGGGTTGGCTTGCGGGCTTCAAAATATCTCCCGACACGGTTGCGAAGACCTGGGTAGACCAGCAGTTCGGGGTCACTGATGGATGGGTTGCTGGTGCTGAGCCCAAGATCGCGAAGGTTTGGACCGGCAGCTTGGGATGTTTTGGTTGGCGTGGTGTGCTCTGGGATAGGAGCCAAGCTGCTACGACCGAATGGACCGAAGGCATTCAGGACGCCGTCCATGTTGAGGGAGAAGTCATCCTCCGAACAGTCACGCTCCGTCTTGGAAGGCTCATCTACACAATTGCATGTTAGTGATTGAAGATAGGTGGTGGATCTCTTCCATTGCTTACCTTTGAAACTTGGGCAGAAGTCGCTGCATTCCGGGTCCAGGCACTGCTTATCGAGGGAGATGGCTTGCTGTCCTACGTGCAAGACATCACTGAAACGGCTCCTTGTGACGGATGAAATGTCATAAGCACTGAGCTTGTTGGAGGCATTGTACTGGTTCCTCGTGACGGACGAAATGTCATAGGCACTGAGCTTGTCAGAGGCGCTCTTCAGACCCGTGGTGGAAGGGCCTGTGTTATAGGCAATGTGCTTGGGAGAGGCACTGGGCTTGTCAGAAGCACCAAGGTAGTCAGAGGCACCAAGGTTGACAGAAGCACCACGGTAGTCAGAAGCACCAAGGTTGACAGAAGCACTGAGCTTGTCAGAAAAGCCAAGGTAGTCAGAGGCACCAAGGTTGGCAGAAGCGCCGAGCTTGTTAGAAACACCGATCTTGTCGGAGGCACTGTGCTCGTTGATGATGACGGATCGTGTGCCATAGGCACCGAGGTGGTTAGAGACAGTCTGCTGATTCATGATGGCAGATCGACTGTTATATGCACTGAGCAGTCTGGGAGAACTGCTTCGGTTCATAATAACAGATCGTGTGTTGTGGGGTGAGGGAGCCATGATTCTCACGGAGTTGTTGCTATGGCGAGAAGTGGTATTTTGAACGTTGAGAGTTCGATCAAAGGTTCAAGGGGGCTTCTGATAACCCCCGAGGTTTAAAGCAAGAGCGAAGAAGCAATGAAGAAAGAAGAGGGATGTTGTGTTGTTGTGGTTGGGTTGTGGTGGAAGAGGTAAGTCAGAAGGAAGAAAGACGTGCTTCAAGGTTATTAAATAAGGGCGAGGACGTGTTGCTGAGTAAACGCCTACACGTCAAAGGCTAACGACTAATCTTATGTTCGAGTTAGAGTCCGATTCCAGTATCAGCGCGAACAACGGAGACGCTCTCGGTGTGTTAGTGCTGTGGCAACGGCCCTCGAACAGAGAACAATGAAAGGACGCGTTTAGGTGGACAATATCTTTCATATACGGTATAATATCTTTATACGAATCTTCTATATTAGCCCACCCGTCTTATGAGAATCGATTTATGGGTCTGAATATTTCAGCAAGGCCAAATCACTCCTTTAAAACGAGAATACCAGTAGTACTCTTACTGATCTCTTACTCTTTGAGATATTCGTAGGACGGAGCCCTCTGTACAAGGAATTATTATAGGACTGTATATAGATAGACGCCTTTGGCTTTCTTTACGATATCTTTGTCTAGTTTTGAATAACGTCTCGTAGAATCGGCCGGGAAGTTCGAGACAATTAGTTGGATGCTCGCAGCTTCTCATTCTGTGTGCAGGCCACCTTTCATCTACATAATGCTTCTACCGTATTGAGTCACGTATTATTAGCAGGAAACATATTCTTTGATATATTTATAAAACTCGGCACGGCGCCATAACGTTTGTTGTTTTAGTGTATATATATATCTAATCTTCAAAATGTTTCTCATAAATTCGTAATTCATATTCATAATACTCTACAAGAGTCCGCTAATCCTACCGCTCAGCTTTTACAACAGTATGTAAGTCCATATCCTCTCCGACCGACTTGCCAGGAACGGACGATTCCATTCCACTCACTGCGCTTGAGCTCTCCTCTGTTATTCGCCTGCCACGCGGCAGAATTTGCTCCGCAAGAACTACAGTTTCGATCCCAGAAGGGCTAAACTGTTCGGGCCCCATGGGCAACGAGTCAACATCGATTTCTATATTCAACAAACTCTTCAGAATAACCTGGCTGCCAGCTTTGCTCATCACCTCATTGGCATGTTTGCAGAATTCAGAGTTGACGCATTCAACACATCCGTCATAGCAATGGCAAGCCTCGACCCGTTGAATTGCCTGACGGAGTAGCATATCCACAAACTCGAAGGCTTTGGTGCTGATCCCAGAGCCACCAGCGCCCCCTTTTGCGTCATAGAAAGTGAGCCGGGCAGGACGTTTCCTTGCTGTCTCCTTCTTTGCAAACTCCTTGACGGCCACCTTGCACTCTGTCCTAACATCCCCGGGCATGCTGACCACAAAATTCGGCATGAGGCTCAGTATAGCATGCTCAGCCGCATGGATTGCCCCTGCGACGTTAAGCCTCCTCTCAACAAGAATATCCAGAGCATGTTTGGGGACATCAAGCCACATGCCTTTGCTGAAGCGTATTATTGGTGGGTTATCAACTTCGACAGCATCCATCCTGCGCCCTCTCCGGTCGACTTTAAAAAATCCAAAAACGGTCTGCTGGATCTTGATGGTGCCATAGAAGGCTCGGGATGGGGATCCGGTAATACGGCACATTGCCTCTGTTTCAATCGGATCGATGTCTGTGAAGTCTCTTTGCTGTGTCGTCCAATCGACCTTGACAAGCTCGACACGAGCAATTTTACGGTCCGGATTAAACTCCTTCACAAGGTATGTGTTGCCTTGGTGCATGAATATCCCGCCATCATACAGTGTAAAAAAGGCTCGAGAGGCTTCCAGTTCCTCCAAGACAATATTTCTTCCGTGCGTTATGTCAATGATAGCGAAGTGATCCTCTTCGGTATCACGTATAGCTACCAACTTGGATGGCATGGGCCTATATCGTTCGTTACAATGATAAAAACCCAGATCGTCCTTCTCAAGCCGTTCTTCGGCTATCGAGGGAAGGGATTTTCCAAAATAAAGAGCATCCTCTTTCGGCCGAATTGGCAACTCATATGCTGCACATTGGACGTGATCCTCAACCACCAGCATATTCTGCAAGTCGACTTGGAGCTCACAGTTTGGTTTTGTGAAGATCTCGTCCGGGTTCTCCATATAGTACTGATCTGTTGGAAAGCAGTCGCCAACTAACACAGAAAGGGAGTCTTTATTTCGTCGTCCTGCACGGCCACTTTGCTGCCTCAAGTTTGCAATGGTATATGGAAAGCCAACGGTGATAACGGCGTCAAGAGATCCAATATCCACGCCAAGTTCGAGAGCTGACGTGGCAATGACACCCACTAGTTTTCCCTCAAACATTTCAGCCTCAATCCGACGTCTATCTTGCGGTGTATAGCCTCCTCGGTATCCCATAACCCTTGCCATGCAGTCTGAACGTCCAAGTTCTGACAGCTCATATTTGACAGCAGCCACAAGAGCTTCACACTTGTGGCGAACCTTGCAAAAGGCGATGACTCGGACCCCTCGGAGGATAAGTTGGCAGAAAAGTCGGGCAGATTCAGCCACTGCATCTCCTCGGCCACTTGAAGGGTCGGCTGGGTCTTTAAAAGGAGTATTCCAACATAAAAACTCCTTTCTTCCCGACGGGGAACCATCAAAATCTATCAAACGAACATCTTCAATTCCAAAGATGGTCTTGAAGTGCTCTGCCGGATTAGCCACAGTGGCAGAGCATGATATGAATCTGATATGTCGATTTCCTAAAGCCGCGCATATCCTCCGGAGCCTGCGCATGATGAAAGCAACATGAGAACCAAAAAGGCCGTTGTAGACATGGATTTCATCAACGACCACAAATTTCAAATTCTGAAGAAATGTGCGCCACTTGTCTTCCTGTGGGAGGATGGTGATATGAAGCATATCTGGGTTGGTGAAAATGATTCGACCTTCTTCACGGATGATATTCCGATCGGCCATGGCTGTGTCCCCATCGAAGGTTTCCACCAAGGTGTTCTCGAGGCCAGTCATGAACTTCATCATCTCTTTGAGGCTTCTTCTCTGGTCCTGTGCCAGAGCCTTGGTTGGAAAGATGTACATTGCTCTCGTACTCGAATCTCGCTCCAATTCGTGCAGTACGGGGAGTTGGTAAATTAGACTCTTGCCTGAACTGGTAGATGTGGCAACGATAACATGGTGGCCATCGTTCAACCCGTTGATTGCTTCTGCCTGGTGAGAATAAAATTGGGTAATTCCTTTCGTATTATACAATGCGTTTACCAAATTCTGGCTGAGTATGAAGTTCAGGTCACCATATATAGCTTCTTGAGGGTCGAAAACGCGGTGGCCATCTGGCACAATCTGGCCTGTATACCACACGCAGTCTTTAACCTCCTTGATAATCTGAGAAATGGACTCCCGTTCTTTAGGAATTGACTTTGGAAGGGTGCTGATCTTTGGCTCCAATGCATCTGCTGTGGATGGCTTTGGGATATACGCTTGGGCTTCTGCCTCTAAAATTTCCTCGGGATTGTCATTCGCCGAGTCACAACGATTTAGAAACGCATTTATTGCATTGTGGAACTTCGTATTTCGCTTCTCGATTAAATTCGTCATTTGTTTCTGACTGAATTTGGGTAACATTAACTCGTCGCTTTTCGATTTTCTGCTGGCTTTCCCCCCTTTTTCGGATTTTTGCTGGCTGCCTCGCTTCAAATCCCCATCCAAAAACTCGAAGAGCAAAATCTCCTTCCCAGCAGTCTCGGCCGTGTTTTCGTTCTCTTCGTTTGTCTCAGAATGCCGAGAGCTCTTCATTGCACTACCTCTGAAGGCATCATCTTTCTCATATTCTCTCACGTCCACATCGAGGGAAGCCTCGTCGACAAACGAGAAGTTAATACCAGTTGGGCGAAGAGCAACTATCTTGGCCACATCTTCTACCTTCAATTCTCGTTTTATTTGGCCTTCAACAGTAGTTTTTATCGTCTCAAATGTTGTTGCCAAATGCTTGCGTGTGCCACAGAATGTAAAGACAAGATTGAGCGCCCGATGCGTTTTCTCGAGCGTGGTAAATGAGGCAGGCCATACAGTATTGCTCGCCGTAGAACTTGAAGAGGCTGATGCCGAGCGGCGAATTGCCGGTGTAGCATGAGATTTGGCAGTCCTCCGTGGTTTTGATGGTACCTCATTAACTTTTGTAGGATCAACCGTTGCCACAGGCTTTTCCGCAACTGGATCCTCAGCCGTTCCACCTCCACCTCCTCCAGTCTCAGCTCTCTTGCGCTTGAGGACAGCCTTATTAGGCACCTGGGCTTCCCCTATGGTGTCCATAACTGCATTTAGCCAACGCAAACACTTTACGAGGCTTGACGCATCATCCGTTACTGATATTTATCGCGTCCTGAAGCAGACAAAGAATGTAACGCCAAATCACGTGCTCTCGCGTCGAAACTTAATTTTGCCAAGGCTCTGGAAGACTCCTTGATTGTGAGAAATGTTGAGAATTTAAGAGTAGTCGAAGGGAATTAAAACACCTTGGTAGGAGTTGTCTGGGCCTACAATTCGTATTCAAAGGGCACCGCTTATAGTATGGATTTTGGCATGGTTTAAGAGTACTTATTTATGAAGCCTCCATTATTCGAATTGTACATAGGTATAACACATTGAACATAGCTTATCTTAGAATCATGTTTCGATTGGAATTCTATGGGAGAGGCTACGAGTAACCTCAAACCTTCATGATGCATTGATGACCGTAGGTCCATCCCTCGGGTATTGTTCGTGATGTGATGTAAATGTTACAAAGGTTCTCGTAAGTCTTCCTTGTGTTCTGCTGTTTATATGACTGGCAATCGCTTCATCGAATCCATGATACGACGCCCCCCATCGTTGTAAAGGCCTCGGCATTTTGGAATGGGAGAGACAGAACGATGCCCCTGGTCGGGCTATCCGCATAGTATACGTCGTTTCATCAAGCTCAAACTCATAAAAGCCCGCTTTGGACGGACGAGACCTCCGATATAAACAATTTCGCATTGCTTTCATTCATCTAGTCCTAATTAGCACCCAATCATTGGATATAAAAGTGAGCTTACCTTCAGGAGCATGTTTACTGGCCTACTTCCATCAAAAGCTGTAAACATGTAGCCTTTGCCTGCTGCGTTGGAGGGCTTTTCTTCGAGCTTGAGCGCTCTATTAATGATTGTATTCAAAATGACTCGGTGGGTGTTTTCTTGGCGCATAACCAGTCGTGCGGCGATGACTGGCGGGGCATCTTCATCGTCATCGCGGAGCGAGACGTCAAAACTGCCCGGAACCACTGCCCCAGTATATTCGTCGAACTCGACGCAAGTCTTGTGAACATTTACTTTCAGGTTTCCAACCCCCCTTTCCTTCCAGCCTTCCTCCTTCGATTCCATAGCGAAAAGCTTTGCTCTGAATTGGCTAAGTGTTACCTCGTCTTCTTCGCCATCGTGTATGGGTACTACGGAATCGTTAGTCTCCAGTGAAATGGACATTTTGTTGGATATTGATCCATTTCTGACATACCCTTGGTCAACTTTGGCTTTTTCTTATCCTCGAAGGTGCTACTTTCATCCTCTCCATCAGACCCAACATCCCCCTCAGCATCGCCATCATCTCCTGATTCCTCCTCTTCGTCGCTCTCAGGGGCGCCAAAGGCCTTGGCCGGCTTTCCTGCTGTAGTCGTATCCGGGTTTGCGGAGCCGAACGTGGACAACGTCTTTGACTGGTTCGCAGCAAAGCCGCCGCCAAAACCACCACCAAAGCCACCACCACCTAAGGCACCGCCGAAGCCGCCTCCAAAGCCACCAGACGCCTGTCCACCAAAGCCGGTCGTAGAGCCACCTCCGAATGCGCCACCGAATGTACTGCTAGCTTCTCCCGCCTTTGGCTCATCCGTGTTCTTATTGGCGGCAGTTTCTTCTTTAAGATTCCCCCCGAAAGGTGATGCAGAACCACCACCGAATATGCTGGGCTTTGCCGCTAACGCTCCGAACCCAGATGTGCCAGATGCCGCCAGAGCCCCAAAACCGGAACTTGCGAATGCTGACGACGATGTTTGAGGCATATCGGTAGATGTATCTCCTTCTCCTTTCTGTAATCGCTTATCGGAATCAGTTTCGTCACCTTTGGGCTTATCGGCCGTTTTAGATCCTTCATCGCCGTTGGTAGCTTGTTTGCCCTGTGTATAACTAGTTAGCTGCCATAGAATGGTTGCCGGAGTATTTGAATGAGTCACCTGTTGTGATGCAGCGACGCCTGCAGCTTCTGCCCCGCCCTCCAAAGTGTCGCGATGGCGTTTCTTCTCTGGCTCCAATCTATCTGATCGGTCCGCACTTGTCGCGCTTCCGCTCGAAGGAACTCGCTCTTTATTGATCTTGTCGGATTCTTTGGTTTCGTCTTCTTGTTCTCTGACTCTCTTTTTCTTCGGCGAGGATATCTGCTCCATCATTCCATCATCTTCCCCACCAGAGCGCGTTGATCGCTCAGGTGTGGTTTCCTTTGTAAAGCCTGACGAATGGCCGCCCTTGTCTGACAAAGGTTTCGCGATTTCAGCATCATCTTTGGAAGCTTCTCCTTCAGTCGGCTCTTTATCAGATATGCGGGTGTGCTTGAGATCTTCGCTGGCCTTCATAGTGGCCGAGTCCTCATCTTGCTGGTCGTCGAAACTGCGCTTGTGAGCAATGGCTTGCTCAGGAGTTTTGGAGCCCTCCATCGTGGCTTTCCTTTCAATATTTCTGTGTAATATTATGTTTTATGCTGTCCGTACTAGCAAGTTCAGAAAGTGATTCGAAACATTCGTGGAGTGAGGCAACGAACGTGTTGGTGCAATCCGCCAACCGTATTCTGCCGTTGTCAACACTACCTGACCTTGGATCGAACGCCGGAAAAAGGTTCATGCGCTTATCCGCGATTGTGGGGTTTGTTTGGTTTCTATAGAGACTCAACTTCAAATCAGAGGACGAACTTAATATTGCACTCCCATCTCAATCAGAGTTTGAGAAAAGTGAATGCTGATATATCAGTGCCACCGAAAGATAGTTTTATAGTTTTGTTGCGATTCGTACGATTTATTTGTTTTGAGTGATGTAGTTATTTAACATCACCGTGGAAGCTTTCTCAAACATTTCTGTAGGAACGAACTGATACAGTAATACTTTGATAAAATACATGAACAAATCTTGCAGGCTGCCTCTCATCTCGTGAATGCTAGGACTTGCCGCAGCGTCCTCTTTTGCCACAACTTGAACAGCAAAGAGCGATCTAAGCATACATATCTTGCTGCAACCCAACTCCTTGAACTCCTCGTACAATACATCACGTTCCCATATCCCTCCCACTGCTCCCCTGTAGGCCGCTTAACTAATAAAGCACAAGCAACCCAATCCAACATAGAAGACAAAAAGCGGGTAGACTGCGATGCCAACACGGTTCTTAACCACGCCACTGCCGCCCATGATGCTAACACCGGCCGCAAGAGACCAGCCAATTAAAACAATGTAAATTGGGATCCGAGGTATAGTTGGGAGGTGAAGCGCTGAAAGAAGGGCGGCGATAACGAGGGGGAAAAGCGTATATCCGATAATACAGACAGACTGAGCAAAGGATCTAAATTCATCAGCACAGCTCTCATCAGAACTCGGCGGGTAGCGGATAGTAGACTCACATATTGCCGCCTAGCAATTTGATCTGCGCAGTAACCACCGCCTCTCCAATCCAAATCATGGCGAACACTCCGCTGAATACCACACTCTTTTGCTCCGGTCTCGCATTGAAGCTAAGCAATAAGCTCAGCGCCAGGCAGAACACCAAGGGGCCCCATAGATCCCAGTCCCGTAGCCCCTGGCTCATGTTTCCTTGGCTGAGCAAGTTCTCCGTATCCATCACTCGGCCCGCAATATTCCTAACCTCCTCCCTCGCGCCTGCAATACCGCCAGCACGGAATCCTTCATAGGCTCCGCGAAGAGTTGTGGTGTTGTCGATCATAGAGCCGCCGAATAGATACTTGGGATAGAGCACTTCGCGCATTTTTGACCAAACGGCCAACAGGTCGCGCGACAGCGTGTCCCAGACTGATTCGTCGATTGTATTTGTGGGTGCGCGCCTGTCGTCGCCGGGCATCGCAGAGGTGAGATACGACTCATTCAAGGGGCGAGAAGAGGAGCTAGAGCCGATATTCCCGGTGAGGGGTGCGTGAGCGGAATAGTTGGGAGCATCGTCTAGCGGGTCGTCGAGATCATCTAATGAGGCTGGGAACATTAGCTACATGCACGTCGCATGGCCGACCACATTTGGCCTTTGAATGCTCAAAGCCCAAAAGGCACAGTACTCACCAGTATCGGGATCGATGAGGTCGTCATCGTGGTCGCTAGCCTGAGGGTGGCTATAGTTCTGGTAGGGGTTCGCGGAGGACGCCATGGTGATAGCTGGTTGCGCTTGATGATGCGCAATGACTGTTGGATACCGGTGATTTGTGCCCTTTCTATGGGAGGTTTTCCTCAGTCAGCTCGAGATGCCCTTGTTTTCTTTCCTGATAGAGGTTTAACCCAGATTCAGATTATACACCAGCCTCCACGTAACGCAACGACCCCTGTCACATACAGCTTCCGCGCTAGTCAAGTGTGAGTTAGTGGATCAACCCACCACAAGGTACCACTTTCCTCCTCATGTGAGTCTTGTGGTAATTGAAATTGTATCACCTATAACACAAAAATGCATGTAATACGGTGTGAGTTAAAAAGGACCTTTTTGAAACTATGGTTCTTGACAAGACGTGAAGGGTTTGTGGTAAATTTGTTTTGCGGAGCTTGACGTGCAATGGCATGGGATAGCAAAGTCACAGGAAGGAATCAGAGGACGTTTATTCAGCTAATCGGGGAGTATATTTTTATCTTCTCTGATGCTGATGCTACCATCGGCATTCCCCTTAACTCTCATATTTGTAGATGCTCCTCATAGTGTGAAAGGGGTTTCCCGACTGACAACGAGCTATGCCCATGCCGCGTGCAACCTTTGAATATCCATACAACGCACCTTCATCCCTTCGCCGAAAATGAAACTCAACCAGAATTGTCTGGATTTGCAGTATTTTTGTCGGCCTTGATATTGGGCGTGCTCCTAGCCCAACGCTCCAACACAGAAATGATGCCAGATGAGCCAACCACGACGCAGAAATCCCCATCATCACTCCAAGCAACCGCTCTCCCAACAGTGGTTACTCTCGGGATCCCCTCAATCTTGTGCGCCTTCAAGCTCTTCCAAGGGTTTCCCGTCCAATATTTCTCATCCCAAGCGCTACGGTTCGCCTCAATATCAATGGCGGCAGCCAATGATTCCGTGCTGAAGGAGGAAACGCTGCTGGATGCAACGCTTTCATCAACCAGTGTCTGACTCAGCAGGCGATGGCCATCGGCTTTTCCAGATTTCTTATTTTGAGACTTCAAACTAAGCCAACTTGGTTTGGGCACTGTTGCTGGAGATGTGATGAACTTTTGGTAATCTGCGAGACGTGAGAAATCCCAGAAATGCACTTTGGATACCGAATTGCACATTGCAAGCACATGGTGCTTTGAAGAGGAGTATGGGGTATATAGGCTGAATCTCATGTACCACTGATTACACTGTGGCGTGGCAAATTGAAGAAGACGTTTGTATAGTCGTTGTGCGGTCTTATCGCCTTTGGGAGCTTTGAAGAATGCGGATCGAGTTTTGGCGCTTTGGTCGTATGTAGTCGGGGCTGCTGAAGCAGAAGGGACCTCAGCTGGGGAGAAACCTGTGATTTGCCATAGGACGATGTGGCCTTCCTCGTGGCCTCTCGACAGGACCAAATCATGATAGAACCGCACACTGTTATACATTAGCAAGAGTAGATCGTCGGATGGAAGAATATGTACCAGTCAACTCCATTTGAGTGAACTTCTGAGGTTGAAAAATGAGGGTAGTGAATTGTTTCAACCTTTCCACTTATTGTACTTTCATCCGGAAACTTTGGTACCGCCCACTGCCCCAGTTTAGTTTCCTGTTACTAAGTGGCGAAGAGAAAATACATACCATATTGACAACATGATCCTGGCCCGCAGAGAGGATATAGCGCCCATTTGCGTGAAAGTCCTATCAAGTTAGATTTTGTCAAACAATCATATGCGGAGAACCTACGATGGACTGCACGGCATCTAAATGTCCCTCTCCAGCAAATAGAGCAACACAAGGTGACTCCTTGTGGGCCTTTCTAAGGCTCCACAACCTCACTGTCGTATCCTCTGAACACGATGCCAATATGTGAGGGTTTGTCCTCGGGACCGTCAAATCAAATATTCCCTTTGCTGGTTAGTATAAGTCATACTGGCATCTATATATAGTTCTGCTTACCCCTCCGTGACCTGAGAGCACCTATGAAAAGTAAATATCAGCAAACCTCTCAGTTCCTTGAAGTCACTTACTTGGACCAGCTCGCCTGTCAAAGCGTTGACGATCTTGATGAGAGCCGTCGATCCGGCATAGCACAGCAATGGGGAGCCATCCTCTGCCTGTGCCCAAGCTATGCTGCAATTGTCTGTATTGGGCTGGTGATAAGTCAGCAACTGAACTTCATCTATACCATTCAGTCCTTGAAGCATACCTCCTCGTCATTCACAGTTTGTATAGTTTGTACTATTCCGTCCTTCGCATGAGTTGGACGGCACACTACTATCTGCAATGGAATTAGTCAAGGCTGACCACAAAGATATGGGGGGTGAAACTTACCTTCTTTCCTCCGACTGCAGCGAAGATGGGGTCATCCGTCGGCTTTCCATACGGATAAAACTTGACGTCGTAGACCTCTGTTTTGAATGAGCTCCAAATCTCACCACCAACTTCATAATAAACTTACCTGGACAGTCGACCTATACAATCGTGACCATTAGTATTCGAAAGCTATAATGTAGATTTTAATGATATGCCCTTACCAGCTCAATCATTTCTCGCCATTGCGGCAGGTCCCAGGTCGCCCTATCTCTCGCCCTATCTCCCGCCGGGGCAGCCATCAAGGCGTTTAATTCAGGATGGTGATGGTTTGGAGTCAAGAAAACCAAGGAATGAGGGGGTTGGGTTGTATGAAGGTAGCGTGTAGGCAGGTATGGGAAATATTGGGGAGGACCTCTCAAAGATGTGGTCTTTATGGGGTGTTGGCACCTTGCAAACACAACATTTGTGTGTGAGAAGTGACTAGTCTTGGCGAAAACAACCAATTCACTAAGTCGTCTTCAGAATATTATTCGGGACACAGCAAACCATAAATAAATTACCATAATCACACAGTCCATAGTAAGGCATGAATATAATGCCATCGGGACTTTTCGATAAGGCTACGGTGTTAACACTTTCAATCTACTGAGGTTGACCGTTAATTTGTTGGGAGCTCTCTCCTACATTGGTTACTTGTAAAACTTCAAGTTGCTTAATGATAGCTCATGGTTTTCATTTTCAATACATCTTATAACAGTCGCTATGCAGCTATAATAGAGTCCCAGCATATCTGGTCCTGATTTGTGACCAGAGTCACATCCCCTTCCAGATAGGGTAGTGCAGGGCCGCGTCGTCAATTCACAGAGGAACGGCTTAAGCAGATTCGTCCTCATATCCAACCGCAGTTTCCATTACCTCCCATTCCGGGACATTTCCTCCTCTCCGCCTAGCCACATCAAAGTGCGTTCTCGCCACTTCTATCATCTCTTTCTTGAGTACTTCGCCCCTCTCCGCCTCCGACCTCCTCACCCACGCCGACGCCTTCTCCGATTCACCGTCAACTTTATGCTCCCAAGGTGAAAGAATACTCAAATCTCCAATATACAAAGCCAAATACCCCCGCAAGCGGTGTAGTATATGGCTGTCCACAAATGGCGGGGTCGTCATTATCTCATCCATGCGCGCTGCAACTTTCTCCGCCGCAGTCCTGGCGTGCATGCGCACCTCTTCCTTCTTCTTCCAAATTCTCAGTTGCTGGCGTTGCGTTGCGCGCGATTCACGTTTTGAACGCCTTGCAAAGTAAACCTCTTCCTGCGTGGCGCCGAGACTACCATCGCCACTATGATCAGAATCCTCATCAGATAAAGAGTCTTCATGGTCAGAGGCCGGCTCGTTGTTGCTGTCGCTTTCACGCATGGCTAGTTGGTGCAGTGATTGCAGCTGTTTGCTTTGAATGCCGTAGACCTCACAGCTGAGCATCGCAGGCCAGAAATCAAGTGCTGAAGTGGCAGTAGAATATTGCCGTTTGTAGGGATGTTGAAGGATGAGCCGAGCATAGTAATCTTTCGCTCTTTCTAGCCCCTCAGTTGTGCCCCATGGCGCAGTTCCAGAGTCCTGGGGGTCTAGAGGTTGGGTTTCTTCAATATCATCCTCACGGCTAGTGCCGCTGGCTGCCAGCTGTTCCCCTCTTCGTATGAGGAGTTCTGCACCTAAGCTCCAATACCCGGTGGATCGAAGATCAACGCCTTTACCTCCTACTTGAGCTCGTAGAAGTAGTGCCCATGCCTTGGATGCCCGCGGAATATCTCCTTCCGCTAGACATCGTTGCAGAATAGCCGTCAAGACACCTAAGTGCCGGACTTTCAGGTGAGAAGGTTTGCTGCCTCTTTCTTCTGCGGCGCTTAATTCCGCCTTTGATGCCTCCCGATCCTCATCATCAGTAGCAAATCCGGCTTCCCATGGTAAATTCCTATGTGGGAACCCCGTGTAAGTTTTGCTGGGTAACTCTTTATCGAGTTCCAACCCAGCAGCTCTGTACTGCCTGGTCTCGTCGGCGTTTAGTGACAAAGGGTTGCTGGTCACATAATCAAGGTTGACACTCGGCGCAGGTGAGGAAGGAAATTCAAATGCCGAATTTGGCAGCGTAGATAGTGTGGATGGAGGGGGTGGCGAGTTCAATGGGGAGCTGCGCTTGCGTTTTCTGTTTGTTGATTGCCCAGCAGTTTGGGGAAATGAAGAGGCGGAGGTAGATATGCGGCCATTCTGCCATGAGAGAGGCAGGGCAAAGAGAGTCATTACGACATTAGAATGAAGAATAAAACAGGCAAAGTGAGGCTTAACTTGTGATAAGGTCTAAAAATTGGCGATCGTGGTCCAGGCTGAAGAATCGGTGGTTAGCGCGTTAAACCCTGCGGCCCGAACCGTTGGGTTCGTACGACCTGGCGAAGACAGAGTACGACCCAGAAAGATTATTTTAGATAAATACAGTACTAAGAGTGTGCAAAATCAACTACTATCAAATTAAAATAATCGAGGGGAATATTTTTTATTTCTTCGGACTAATGCCCAACTCGTGACCTGCACTTTGGGCAGGGCAGTAGAACGACGACACCTCGACAAGAGCAATGAGCAAAGAGCAAAATATTATGGTTGCTATAAACGTTGGATATCATATGCAGACCGACACCTCCTAAGGTGCCCCCTTAATACGCCATGCTATAATGTATCCGCCTGCTCCAGTATCTATAATTTAACCACCAGTTTTCCCCCTCCTATAAATGCCAAACGCCTTCGCATAATTCATTCCCAACCATTAACCGACCTCATTTAAATAGACTCCTGAGGTCCTCTAATCTCTTCTTGGTAGCTTCAGCCTTGTTGGTCGAGTTCTTCATATGATCCCGATCCATGCTGAGACTTGCCAACTTCTTCTTCTTCTCCTGTAACTCTAGCATCTTCTCCTCGAAACTGTGCTTCATGATGTATCGAACCGTTACAACCTCGCGCTTCTGGCCAAGACGATGGACGCGATCGACAGCTTGGGCTTCTGCAGCCGGGTTGTACTGAGGCTCCATGACGTAGACTTTATTGGCTGTCGTCAAGTTTAGGCCCAAACCTCCCGCATTGATGGAAACAAGAATGACTGTGATCGAAGGGTCCAAGCGGAAAGTTTCGAGCGCAGCGCCACGAGCCGTCCGCGACATTTTCCCATCCAGGCGAGTATACTTGATATCGTTGTTCTCGAGGGCCATTTGGATGAGATCGAGATGAGATGTCCAGCCGGAAAACACAACGCTTTTAATCGGAGGTTGGTCAACCATAAGGTCACTCTCAGCTTTGGAGGCCAGAAGATCTTGTAGTAAAGCAATGGTTTTGGTATGTGGCCCATTGTATCTTCCGAGAGCCTTCGTGTGCTTCGGCCCCTCCTTGATCTCCGCTCGCGCAGTCTCATCCTCTTCAACTTGCCCTGCCTTCAAAGCGAAGTAATCCATGCGAATATATTGTTTGCAAATATAGCAGTTCGAGTGGCGTTTATCCGTTGAGGTTGATTCAAGCGCTTTCTTGTATTCCTTTACACATCCATTGCAAATAAGATGGTAGCAAGGAGTCATATGCCCAATCATGTCATCCTTCCCTTCGACCTCAGCTTCCGAAGAAGTGGCACGTCCAATCTTGGCATTGCACATCGAACATGCGTCCGCATTTGTCTCTCTCATGAGATTATACATCTCATAAGCTTGCTTATGGCTCAAGGCTGGCTTGTCTGCGTCATTGTCGTCGTCCAATTCGATAGCTGAGTCCTTGGTGATTCCGGCCGTGATCTTGAGGTCCTCATCACCGAGCAGCTCTCTTCCGTGCGCACAAATCAAACGCAGACGTAAGATTGACTGAAGGATATGAACATATGCCTTGCCTCCAAGACTCTTTTCTTGCTGGCTTGTAAGAACCTTAACCCTGTCGCTGGCATTTTTGGAGAAAATGTCGTATAGCTCTTGCTCCTCTCGGTTGAAAGCAAGTCGGACAAGGCGATCGTGTCGAGGAGGCAGATTGATTCGATCCTTCAGACGCCTAAGGGTGATGCTGTCGACCAGTAATCGGAGCTTTGGGAGAATCTCCGGATCTGCATTCTTGCAAGGCGCTAATATGTATTGTGCGAACGCCCGCTTCTCATCAAAAGGTTTGAGGCGAAGAAACTTGAGAAGGGCCCCGAGATCATCAAGTCGATTCTGAACTGGAGTTCCAGTAACTGCCCATCGACACTGAGCTTGCAAGCGACATATAGCCTTCGATTGTAGAGTCGCCTGCTCGCGAATCATGTGAGCTTCGTCCAGGACAATACGAAACCAGTTCAGCTCTTCAAGCGGATAAGGACCTGGCTTTCCTTTGATACGCCTGTTGCATTCGCTCGCAACCGACCCGTAGGTTGTGATGATAAGGTCGTAGTTCGCTAGCCGGTCTATTTCCCTGCATCGAGTCCCACCGTGGTAGATGTGGTATTTTAGGCCACCCTCCTTAATGTGTTGCCCGATCTGTTCTTCCCAGTTCGCTATTGTGCTCAACGGGGAAACGAGTAAAGTAGCCTTCGTATTCCTCTTAAGTCTAACCTCGTCTTCTCCGGGCGCCGGTGGCGTCTTTTGCGCCCATGCTTGTGCTTGGTCCAGGGACGAGGTTAACAGTGAAAGGATGCTCAGCGTTTTCCCCAAACCCATCATATCAGCTAATATTCCCCCTTGAACTTGCTGAGGAACTTCGCGTTGCTCTTGGCAAGTTATGACATTGCGATATATTCTCTGGCCACTGCTTCCTTCCACCTGCTGCCAAAGCGAGCTGTTTGTCTCTTCAGTGCTGCCGTAGACAAACTCCTTTTCCTTGTTTGTCATGAAACGGAGACCTTGCTTTTGGTGAGGAAGGAGTTCCGTTGTAACAAGAGAGTTTTGCGTCATTTCTGGGAGGTTTTCGGACTGTTGTAAAGAGTCGAACATTCCAAGAACATCACTGCGGATCTCTTCGACTGTTCGCATCGATGCAGCAGAGGCTGGAGCGTAGCCGACGCAGCGACCCCCAGGGCGAGGAACGAGGTTCTGCTTCAGTGATGCGTGGGGGTTGCAGAGTTCGATTCCAGCTTCGACAGACAGTGGAGTTCGTAACCACAACTGCTTTTGTGATAGATGCTTCCCGATCTGAGCGGCGTGTTTCTTGGCACCGTAGAGTGTCAGGTCGAGGTTGAATCTGCAAGAGCAATCAGCGCCCGGGGGTAAGTCGCCTGGTTTCTTTTGCCGGGCAAGGATCTTTGCTGAAGTTCGAATACCCAGGTTTGAATCAATAAGTGGCACCAAGCCGATTGCCGTATTGACATCCAAGCATCCAAATATCGACCGAGTGCTATCCACCACGTGCACTATGGCAGTCTTGTCTTGTTTCCGCCTCAGGTTAACTTTCACAATAGGCCAATAATCTCGAGACAGTGCTCTTGTCCCTTCTTTGGCGGTGGGCACTTTGAAAGCATTGATGTCTGCTCCCTCAATACGCCCATAGCAGACTTCCTTTTCGTCAGAAGTCCCAAGGACCGTCAGTTCCTCATCATCTTCCGTGAGGTCTACCGCGGGAGCAGTCGCTTTTCTTGGGGGTTCCTTTCGAGCCTCTCTCTCTTCCTTTATATACTCTCCAACAACGCCCCCTTGCCCCCCACCCGAAAAGGTAGTCGGCGTGGATTCGTAGCTCTTATTGTCCATGTCTAACTTGCGCCGCTTCTGTGGTAGGAATGCGCGGTCCGAGACGTTGTGGATGCGCTCGAGCATATGCCCGGTATTATGCGCGTGGCCGTTCGCAGCAAATTCATTCCCATTCGATACTGAGTTACTATACTGAGCAAATCCTGGCTGGCTTTGCGGACTATCGAACTCGAACATCAGACTCGGCGTCTTCGGCGGGTGTGCCGTAGTCTCTTCATGTCGGATGGCCGGTTGGTGAGAATTATGTGATGCCCTGGGGTCTAATAGCGCAGCCGCATCCCATTTTGGGTGTATATTTGACGGTATATTGGAGGCGTAGGCGGAATCTTCGGATCGCAAATGTCCTGTGTCATGACCAAAGTCAGTATGGCGCCTTCTAGGTATAGCATTTGACTGCGCCGAGTTTCCACATACCGTTGGCCTGGCCATAGGATGCCATCCTCGATCTCTCAGCCCCAAACCCTTTGCTGCGCTACGGAAACATGCAGCAATGCCGTTGTATTTTTTCCAGCCTTCGAGCGTTTGATATTTTGCGTTGGTAGCTGCAGCCTCTTGGTGGCGGCAGGTTAATATGTATAGTCGCGGGAGCCTTGGCGATTCATGAACATAAGGCAGCGCCCCACGTTAATTATAGGGACAATGTGCGACTTCAAATAAGGCTGGAGCGGCGGAGTTGATTACTAAAGTCTTTCGGAGGCGTCAATCTGAAGTTGCTTACTGGAACAAGGTTTTGATGGCTGGCACTCGTTGGACGCGGCGGGCGCCTTCGGGGTTATCGGTTTCCCCATACAAATCGCCCATGTACATGATAAGTAAGCAACAATCAACCGCCACTTCGAAGGCGTCATGTGACGCATAAAAATACATTCTGGGATCTTCTAACATGGAAAGCCTTGAAACTTTAATCATAATACATATTTCGTATTATCAGCCTATCAACGGTATATTAATGATATACATTTCAATTTCATTACACTGTCAATAGGGTCTGACGTTTCTCATCTTATTCTCGGAATTCCGGTCGTATAGTGGTACAAATACAAACGCCATTTTTGGCCCAAATTACAAATCCTGAGCCGGGGTGACCAATCCTCAGAACCACGCCCGCCGAAATGCCTACATGCCCTAGCTGGTATATCTTACTCCCACTTATTAATATAATACTTCGTATCTTAACACCACGTAAAGACCGGGTTCTTGCTCTTGACAGTTTCCAATCGTTCCACAATCACCTTCCGCTGATTGTGTTCCATGTCTTCAGCCGCAGCATACCCAAGATCTCCTTCCAAATCATCATTGTCGTTCATTAATTGTCCGTGATTGTCACCCCAACTCGAGAAGGATGATTTCCTCTGCTCCTTGCGGTGCACTTGTGATAGTGGATGCTGGGGAACATGCCTGCTAAACTGAGTTGACGAGCGGCCCATTAACGGCCGGCTGGGTCCTCCTTGGTCGCCGCTTGGACGGGATGCGGCTCCCTCTGGAGAAGCCACATCCGACCTAGGCGACATTGGGGAGAAGAGCTTCGCGTTGTCCTCGCTAGGCCGAGGCGAGAGTTCGAACCTGTTGGGATTTGGCAGTTCCGCAGGCGGGCTGCCAAAGCGTATGAGGTCCGCAGGCGCAGGTGCGTTGGCTACGCTTATATCCATCTCTTCTGCAGCTTCGTCACTTAATTCCGCTTCGCGTTGACGGCGACGCATGTCAAGCGATGGCGCTCTCATTGGGACAGCAACTGGAATATCAACAAGGTCGTCCCAGACACAGACACGTGCCCTACGTGTAAGCTCCAAAGGTCCATGATCGCTAGTCTTGAGCGTCTCTACCACATTCCATGCTTGACCTTTCATAACCGAAATCTGCCTTGCAAACATTCGCTCTTGAAAATCAACGTCTTGGCTGAAAACTTTTCGTAGAGCAAGTTGAGTCTCGGTCCACCATAGCTTGGACGTAAGTAGAGGTAGAAAGTGCTCGCGGGTTTTTTGTGAAAAGGGCTGCCCAATAAGTGATACAGGTAGGAAGAGCCACCCGTACGGAAAGCTTCGCCACGCATCTGGGTGCTTCCAGGGCCACGACAGGCTGTTATCGATTGCACCGATACTCATAGTTGGCTCTGATCCCTTGCTAGGACTTCCTCTCCCGGATCTTCCAGGATTCATAGGCTCCTGCTGCCGGTATGGGCGAGCCTGAGCAGTTGGGGTGTCTTCTCCAGAAGGCATGCTCGGTGGATCTGAAACAATAGAAACGGACTCATTCTCCCAGTCCACCTTGATCATCCAGTTGTCCAAACCTCTATCCGTATTGCGCATAACGTAGTCCAATATCACCAACTTCTCAAGCTCTTCTCGGAAAGCTGTCTGTAACTTCTCTGTCCAAAAGAATTTCCTCTGCTCCGCTTCTTCAGCTGTAGAAGCGTTTGGTATTCCCTCATCTTCGTCATCTGACGCAGCGCCACTTGGGCGGCATGGATCATTCCACGGCCTCTTTTTCCGTGCAGGAGCATCGCTAACCCTAAACCCTCCATTCAACTGGTCTGGCCAGGGGTGTTTCCGCAGAAATATAGTAGCGTCAGAGAAGCCCTGTAGGAAAACCTGGAAACTCCCCGGCTTCATCGGGAAAGGTTTCTTCTTCCTGTAGAAGTTGCGCCGCGCCCAAAAGTCGTAGTGGAAGGATTTGGAGGAGAGGTGGACGATGTCGGTATATGGGACTAGATTTGTCTCCAGTCTGCAATCGAGTGTATAAGCCGCCGCCTCGGAAACGTAGCTCAGATTCGGAATGAGGCAAGCCCGCCCAAAGAAACATGGGAACAGGTTACGATGTATCCACTTGTTCCACTTGGGGTTGCCAGCGGCGTATGGCTCTTCGTCTTTTGGCTTGAAAACCCCGACCACTTTCCCTTCGCAATTGCGGGCGAAGTAGCTTCCTGAGCTACCCTGTGATATCATCTTGGGGTGTACACCTTGTTCAATCGCCACTCTGACGCTCTCCACAGTAGCCTCGAATTGTTCGGCGGTCATCTGGCCTTGTCCGACTGATGCCAGTTGCTCAGAGGTTGCTGGTCGTATCCAGTCCGGTGCCTGGAAAACTGAATGATGTATCTCCAAACGCTCCTCTTCGTCGCTCTTCCCCTTGACCTTCCCGATCTTGAATTTCGACGCAATCTCGTCCGCCCATCGCTCCAGGCGCGCATTGATCGCCTTAATGTCGACGCCGGATGAGTTGCTCAGGCCGCGGTGCCGGGTTCGACTCGATCGTTGCTGGGCATTGCTTCCTTCGGCGTACATGCCGGCATTCGGCCGAGGAGCTTTGATAGACGCATATCGACGAGATTCGGCAGGTTGTAGAGATTGTTGGTAGTTCCCCTCGTCCTCCTCGTCCGTGGAATCTTCGGCTTGGGCGAGACGAGCATACCCCGTCGTGGGTGGCCTTGTCCTGGGCATCTTGATCAAACGCCCATGATAACAGAATCGAGTGGGAGACTAAAGGAGTGAAGTACTGCTACTGCCCGTCAGTTTCGATATTGCTTGACACATGAAATAAACACATACTGTACCGCGTGAATTGTGAATAGAGTTGTTCGTGGTCTGCGCCACGGTTTGTACTCTCTGTACCTTCTCTATCACGTGGTCAGATTGGGATGTCGAGATAAAAAGGAGAACTACAGGTGGTCTAGAGTATCCACCTAGTTGATCACGACTACTATTATGGAAAATATACGCTGGGATAGAGCTGAATTGAAACAAGACCAATAGCTACTGTGCCGATCAAGGTTCTTCAATGGAGATGTCATGATGGTCCAGCCTGTTTTTTTGTCTAACTTATGCACCTCGTCAGTTAAACCGGTAATGGTTCCCGTTTGGACTGTCAGATGTCAGTAATTAATATCTTTCTCCGTTCCGTACTGAGCTGAACTGTAAGACTGGGCCTCTATCATGAGGAATACGTGACGCTGCTTCCCCACAAATAATTTGAGGCAGATTGCCCCGGACGCCGTGTGCTCGGTGGTGCTTTTTATAGATTGTAATTTGCATATCGCGACTCTTGGCAAGATGGATAAGGGGCAGCGTACCAACTCAGAGGGCTCACATATCTAATCCAACTCATTATCTACAACACAAACCAGAATCCCTTTCTTGAGTTTTTGGTGGTCGACTGGCGATATTTCATGAAATATTTTACACCTACACCTTCTTTATAATATAATCATATTTTGGTTTAGCAGCGAGCAGTTTCAAGCTCCCCGATCACGCTCTCTTTTTCACGAATTCCCAGTCATCAGGACGCGACGAACAGATTCCCGCAATCGATTTCCCTTCTTTTCAAACACGACGTCTTTCAACAATCCAAAAGACGATAATACCTGCAACCTCCGAACTGAACGCCTAGATATACACTGTGGTTCAATATGGCTTCGACACTGACATCATACCGGCCTCTCGAGCATCTCCCATCGGCGGGACGGCCACAAGACCGCGCATTCGGTCCAGCCAGCACGATGGATCCCAATCCCCAGATGTCTACTGCTGGAGGTTCCAAACCCCGATCAACGTCAGCAACAACGGCTGTGTCTTCGGCACTACACCACAGCGCGTCGATGCCCCAGCTACCCGCACTCTCATCGTTGGCATCAATTGCTGCCAGCGCAGACTCGCACCCACTGAGGTCAGTAACTACAAACTCATTATTACACCTTCCAAACACATCCATACACCTCCATACACAGAGGGTGCGGCATGACGTCTCCAAGTTTCCCCATCCTTGAACGGCGCGTTCGGGAGTTCAGGAGATATTTGTCACCCCTGCAGTTTCTTTATCGTTATCGGCGATTCTACTCTAATCTATGGTACGGACGGTACATGTACAGAACGGGGGCTAACTTTATCACCGATAATCAGGCAGTTTACCGCTGGAACAACAACAAGCAAGGGATTGAACTTTGCCACGTCGTCGCCCTCGGCCACAAGTGTTGGGGGAGCAGGACTGGGAAATTCTCCTGTAAGTTTTATATTCCTTCTATCTTTTATTTATTTACTTTTGTCTCCCATTATATTATTCTGTTATG
Source organism: Pseudogymnoascus sp. WSF 3629 (assembly GCA_001662585.1). NCBI lineage: Eukaryota > Fungi > Ascomycota > Leotiomycetes > Thelebolales > Thelebolaceae > Pseudogymnoascus > Pseudogymnoascus sp. WSF 3629. The sequence continues at coordinate 246,275 of KV454594.1, forward strand.
TACCAGAGTATGTCATACTTTGTATAGTGTACAGAGTATAGTGCGTGCGACTAGGGACGGAAGGAAGTACTACGACAACTGGCAGTCGGACTTCGCGCCCAAGTAGCCGTCTACCATCCGCCCTTTATCTCGCTTACGGCTCAGAGCCCTGCCATTCCTTCCCTCCACGTCTCAAGCGAGGCAGCGACTTGCCCATCCCAACCCAAGATTCAAATCTTTCAATCTCTTATCGCACTCTCCACCGTATCGCAAGTATGGCAACAATGTCTAACAACGATCGCGATATGGCACAGCCCATATGCCAGAACTGCACGACATCAACAACTCCTCTATGGAGGAGAGATGAAATCGGCTCGGTACTCTGCAACGCCTGTGGCCTTTTCCTCAAGCTCCACGGTCGCCCTCGTCCGATAAGCCTCAAAACAGATGTTATCAAAAGCCGAAACCGCGTCAAGACCTCGGGAGCCGCGCAAGGTCAAAAGAAGAAGGTAAGTCTATTGGAAACATCGATGAAATCCCCAGTGATGCCCAACCGTGCTAACCCACCTTATCAGAGCCTCTTTGACGCATCGAACGGACTTGGCGACGCGCGATCGCAAGCCAACACTCCTCCCCCGACTGGACTCGGCGGCCATCGTCGCACATCTCACAAATCGCAAAATGGCCATTCCGAAGGGTCGCACTCGCCAATATCGCGAACCGGGACTCCATCGATGTATGGTAATCGCATGGCGCCATTCAATGGGACCGAACTTACCGATCACCAACTTCATTCGCCTTCGTTACCACAGATGCACCTGCGCGCCTCATCGCCTGGTCGATCCGAGTCATCCGTAAACGGCGACCGCCACCTGGACGTACCCCAAACATACGAACAGCTTCTCGCCGCGAATGCGTCTCTCAAAACTCGCGTCAGCGAGCTTGACCTGATCAACGAACTCTTCCGGGGGCGCGTCACACAACTAGAACAAGATGAAGCCAATGCGCGACGGGGCGAGGAGATGAAGCGGGACTCTGAGCGCACTCTGCGCCAGCACCTGGAAGAATCGCAGAGACGCGAGAACCAGCTCAAGCGACGCCTTGATGACCTCGAGCGCGAAGTGGCCGAGATGAACGAAGGCAATGAGTCGCGCCACAAGAAGATACGCCTGGATGTTGCGGTGGAGGACAGCGAGGTCTCTACGCCCGCATCCGCCACATGAAAACACTCCCAACATTCCTATTGCTTTGTCGATGATACCACGTAACGGCCTTTCACAACACACACCACTTTGACGCTCGATGGCCTCTTTTTATCGCCTTTTTACTTTTTTAACTTTCTTGTACCACCACCAAACTCTTAGCCTCCTGTTCTTTACAACAGGAATCAGCGCTGGCTTCTTATAACGGATGGGACAGCGGGGTCCTCTTTCCGGTTTTTTTAATGCGTTACTCAACTTAATAGAGTTTTACAACCTGTCAGCGTCTTACTTGGGCGGCGCTGGATCATGTCGGGGGAGGGAATAGATGTTTCCTTCGACATGGCGGAATGGATGACGGGACGAATGGGATGGAGTGCGGAGTATATGGGCAACCGCCTTGCTAATGTTTGTAAAACCAAACCCAAAAGTTATAGCCTTTGAAAAGGATATTCACATTACGAACTTGGCTTTTGATGTGCGTTCCTGCTTTCTGTGACTTGCTGAGTGATTCGTGACCATGGCAGAGATGCTATCGCTCGTACTCTGTCTTAGAGGCGTTCTCAACGATGTCTTTTGAGCTCATTTTCGAAACCCGCGTCCCAGATCTCGAAGTGTATTACTTCCTTGGAGGCCCCGAACGAACCAGAGACGGGATAATAGCTCTGTATTATCTTCAGTATATAACCAAAGGCGCCCACAACCTTTTGGCAGTAAATTTTGACCACAATGACCTAGAATTGTAGTATAGAATATTAATATTGAAATATTGTGTAACTAAATATTCAAATTCTTCCGTGGTAATAGAACTAATCATTAGGCATGGTATCTTAACTTGCCTTCGTCCCTTACTCTTCTATTTTTCTTCCCAATCTTTTACTTTTTGCCACCTCTGGTCGATTGTTGAAGTGATAATAATGAAAGAACCAGGAGGCTCACTTGTAATGTCTGGAGTAGAGACTCTTCTCGGTAACCATCCCGTGCTCGTACCTGGATGCTGGTTGGCGAAGGGTGGTGGGGCTCTTCGCATCTCGACTTCGTTATCGGTATATGCGTCCCGTGATTGGATCACGGATTTGATCTACGAAGCTTGGTTTCCCTGCATCTATATCTAACTTTATCAAACATCAGCATTTCTTTATATAAACCTCTCAAGCGTTGCGTTTTGGCCTTCATAGTATAAACCCCGCTGGGACTCCGTATCCCAAGTGCCTTGTTGCAAGGATAACATCCCTGTCGCCTTTGACGTCACCGTAGCCGCCAAGGTTATCGTGGAATATGGGTTGAAATAGGAGGCGGACAGATCAAATCACATGAACCGGTAGACTTGCGCCTCGAGAGGCTTCCCATTTGAAAATGGGCGGCTACTTGAAGAGATGGGGCAAGTTGAAGTTGCGAGAGCAAGATGATGATTTGCCACAGTAGGTCTAGACTTGCCACCCAAAACTTGCACTTTTTATATATTTTCTAATACATTAGTAGGTCTTGGTGGTTTGCATCAACAGCGATCCCTCTGCTTGCTGCTACGATAGGGCCGCTGGCGAACTTATTGTCTATTGCTGGCCTTGTCTCCAAGTGGAGGGTTCAACTTCCTAATAACGGCCAGCTGCCGGAAGGGGCGGATGATAATGGAGTCACGATTCCAGATCCAAAATGGTACGTTGTGCCTTACAGTAGTATATCGAAGCTCTTACTGACTGAATAGGCAACTCATCCTCAACGGCCTCTCGCTGGCCTTTGGGTTCATTGGCAATTTTTTCCTCTTGTGTAATTTCACAAGGCGTGTACGATATATTATTGCCTTACCAGCTACAGTTCTCATGTGGTTTTTATCTTCTGCCATTGTATGATATCTTTTCTGACTCCCGTGTTGTCATTTACTAACTTACCATTAGTTGATCAGCATTATCGTCGCCATGAGTATTCTAAACCCCCCAATACGGCCTGGCCAAACATGGTCCCAGGGATTTTGGTACGCCATAATAGCATGTGCTCTATACAGCCTGGGATTTGGCATGCTCCTCATTAATATGGTTGGATATATTTTGGGAAAATATCCCCAAAATTTCTACCTGACGGATTATCAGAGAACTCTAATCTTGCAGACCATGATGTTCTTTGTGTGGCTTGGTGGTGGGGCTGGGGTTTTCAGTCGAGTCTGCGGCTTCAGTTTCACCAATGCGTTATACTACTGTGACGTTACCATCCTGACCGTTGGATATGGCGACATTGTACCAACAAATAATGCTGGCCGAGGCATTGTCATACCCTATGCAGTCCTTGGCATTGTATTCCTAGGTCTGGTGATTAACAGCATCCACAAGTTTGCTAAAGGCATATCAAAGAACAAAGTCGTCAAGGCCCACGAAGAACGCGTAAGGGCTGATACGGTTTCGAGGAGCGTGACAAACGATGGGCAGCTACGAGACCGATTGGGATTACCCCCGAAGCGCCATGATGGGAACCGTACGCCTCACTCGGCGCGATCAGTGTCGACAGAGTCCATCGCACAATACGGAGAACTGGATATATCCGGGAGGGTTGTGACGTTCAAACCTAACGAGGGAGTAACATCGAGTACATCTCATGGTCACAGAAAACTTAATCTCAAATCTGCCACCTCAAAAATGCCAAGTCCGTTGAATGGACGGGGGAAAGTTTTTAAGAGTGGCCCTGAAACAATGGTAGAGCGACGTCAACGGTTGCTTTACCTGAAGGACGAGAAAGATAGATTTGAAGCAATGCGGTATGTCCAAGAAAACACCAGGAGATTTAAGAAATACTACAAGCTGTCGATGTCGATCCTCGCATTCGCCATAGTATGGTTCGTCGGCGCGGTTGTATTCTGGGTAGCTGAGGAAAGGGAGCAGGGGATGTCTTATTTTGAGGCATTGTACTTCTGCTACGTCTCACTACTCACCATTGGATACGGCGATTTCAGCCCTAAAAGCAATGCTGGCAAGGCATTTTTCGTCTTCTGGTCTCTGGTTGCTGTTCCTGTCGTAACAACCCTGATATCCGATATGAGCGACACAGTCATATCGGGTATTAATAACTGGACCAATACGCTGGCCGACTGGACCATCATGCCCCGTGCTGGTGTGGTCCGAGAATTCGTCGACTCTCATCCTCGGCTGAAGACATGGATTGAGGAACGACAACAGAAAAAGGAGGAGAAGGAACGAGTTGAGCGAGGATTTGTGGTCCAGGATCAGGACGAAGAAGTAGGAGAAGCTGCTGCCGACGATGTTCAGAACCCCACGATTGAGAAGCTCATCCATGAGGGCATGTCAAGCCATGAAATTCTTAGAAGGCTGGCTATAGCTATCAAGAAAGTGGCGCAGGATATGCAGGTTTCCCCACCGAAGAGGTATTCGTACGAAGAATGGGCTGAGTTCACACGGTTGATCCGGTTTACGGCAGAGTCGCGGGAAAAGCTGGAGGAAGAAGAGGAGAATGAAGGTTTCATAAATTGGGATTGGATAGGGGAAGACTCACCCATGTTGTCGGATATGCCTGAGTCAGAGTGGATTCTCAACCGCCTGATTGAGTCTATCAATCGCTATACGGCGAAACAGTCACAGAAGGTAAGCGCTTGCATTCATGTCCTCTCTTTTAATCAGCTCCGTATACTGACGTAATTATAGGATCGCCAGGGGGATGACAGGAATGAACAAAATAGGTATTACACTCCATCAGGGGACAGACAGGGTGACGACAGAGAAGTAAGCCACAAACAAGACCCAATTGAGCGTGAAGCCGAGGCTGTCGTTGATGCGGGACATAGCGCAAATAACGAAGAAGGGGAGGGCACAGCGTCTACAAATATAGACACCGAGGATCACGCTCTCCCAAAGTAAGACAAAATGTAGGATACACGGGGTTGTAATTTTTAAGACTTCAATTTTTGTTCATATGTTACATATATCCCAACCACGTCTATCAAAGACGAGGGACTATTTACCAAAAACCTAATTCTATCCAATCTATCAAAGACGGATTGCCAGAATATGCCCCAGACGCCTTTCTCTCTCATCACTCATCACAAGCGGCTTAGTTCGCAGCACCACCCGCAAGCCCACCCAAAGCACCCTTAACACCCGCAAGCGCTTCACCAGCCTTAGCTCCGACACCTGCGCCGCCACCGACACCGAGGAGGCCGAGGAGGTCGCCGACACCACCGCCTGCACCAGCAGCAGCTCCAGCGCCAGCAGGGTCAGCTACCACGGCGGCCTTGGTCGCTGCGGCGTTTGCGTTTGCGTTTGCGTTTCCGTTCGCTGCGGCATTTCCGTTGGCGTTGGCGTTTGCAGCATCTGCGGCGTCTGCGGCATCATCTTGGTTTCCAACTTGGTTGTTTCCAATTTGGTTTCCATTCTGGTTATTGGCGTTGGCATTGGCGTTTGCATTGGCCTTTCCATTTGCGTTTCCATTTCCATTGTTACCATTGGCGTTTGCGTTTGCATTTTGATTCGCATTCGCTGCAACCGCGGTAGCAGCCGGGTCTGCTACCGCCGCTCCACTCGCAACCGCCGCGGCATCAGCAGCAGCCTTCGATGCCTTTGCAGCAGCCTTTGCAGCAGCCTTTGCAGCCTTCTTCGCGGCCTTCCCGTCCTGACCAGCGGCCGCAGCATCAGTCGCAGTAGCGTTGTCAGCATTGTTAGTCGCGGCCGCCACATTCGCACCCACTGTCTCGGTCACGGTGACTGTGACTGCTGCTGGGCAAGCGCCTGCAGCATCGGCAGCAACGACGGCTGTGGCGTTGCCTGCGGCGGCTACGGTGCTGTTGTTGCCAGCGCCAATGGCTACACCGGCAGCTCCGCCAGCAACGGCTCCAGCAGCGGCTCCAGCGCCAGCTTTGCCTTTGCCGTTGCCATTATTGCCCTTTCCGCGGCCACCCTTGGGAGAGCGGCGATCGGGGATGGCGGAGGAGGAAGCGAGAGCGGCCAGCGCAATGGTAAGGAGGGTGGTGGTTGAGAAATGCATTTTGATGGTTTGTTTTTGGTTTATTATTTTCCAATGAGAAAGAATGGGCGAAGTAAAGATAAAATGCAACGGCTAGCGTGCGTTGGAAATGTAAAGAAGAGAAGAATGAAAGAGCCGCTGATGATGATGGATTAGAGACGAAGGGAACATACCTTATATGGGCCAAGAGTTGATAGCGTGGGGTGCGGATCTGGCAGCTCTTGGGATTGGGGGTAAGGGGACATGGCGCCAGGTGGAGAGAACAGTCAAACACGGCATTGTGAGAATCAAACATGGTGGGTTAGGATGCGCGAGTTTCATGTGTAGTTTCTGGGCGAACCTCCCCGGCGCGAATCTAGACTCGACGTCTATAGCTCTATGTTAGTTTCGGATCTGTCCATCACAGCTTCTATCTGGATGTGATGGGCGCTTCGGGGGAGGTGGCTATGGTGGGTCGTGGGGGAGTTCTGGAACATTGTGGTGTTTGGCATGGATGATCTGCGAGTCCTCTTGCGGACGACGTTTGAGGCTCTACCAAGGCGAGGGACGTGACACTGGGATCGGCACTGGGCGAAACTACACCAGGGATGATTTGTATTTCATAGACTTGCCAATGAGAATATAACTCTGAAGTTAAAAATAAATATGACGGCAACGATGATCGTGACAGTGTTTGGTAGAAATGCTGAATATCATCGGGATGATGAGAAGCCGCTCAGTAAACTCGACACATAGTTGGTAAGCGAGATTACGCGAATTTCAAGTTGGAAAGAAGGTATTCAAACTAAAGAAGGAAAGAATGAACAGCGACATCTAGGTCTTCGAACACTGAGATTTACGAAGTTATTATCGTAAAGTAAATTCACGTTGGGAAACCAAAAATAAAACCAAATTGAACCGTTCCAATTTGTTATGATTGAAACCACGTGATTGTGGGGTAATAATTATGAGCTGTTTAGCTAGATAAGGGTACAATCAGAGAGTCGGGGCCATCACCGTACCACGTCAATTTCTACTACTCATCGATTTCTCTGGCTATCGCAGTTGCAGCCCACTTCCCTGTCGCGACTCAAGGGCCACGAACGCCAGCTTCATAACGACGTCTGCAACACGCTGATTGCACTTTCCTGGCCCAGGACAAACACCACAGATGCATCATATTGCCTGGCCCACGACATACTTCCACTGGTTCCTCATGCGAAACCCGTAGATTTTACGAATGTGGTGGTTAAAGGCCATACCTGTATACTCTGAATTACCGATCCAGCGCCAAGCATGGATCGCAAAAGAAAACGTGAGAGGATAAGAACCAAGGACCGGCTGATTGGGCCTTTGCTGACTTGTACAGGTGAACTACGCGTTTTGAACGCTCAGGCATGGGAAGGAGAGAAAGGTTTGCGCCCCCCGCGCTTGCATATTTGGAAGCGCTGCTGATAAACGTTATAAAGGTGTATTCCCTGTCAGTAAATCGTTGGACTCGTCACTCAAGAAGAATACGGCTTTCATCAAACGTCTCCGCACTGCTGTCACTGCCGCCACCCTTAATACGTTCCTCCAGGAGATCCGGACCCTCTCCTTGAGCAAATACCTCTCCGAAATTATATCCGCTTGCTACGAGGGCCTTTGCCGACTGAAATCTCCGGGGGAGATCGAAGCAGGAGTAGAAATTGTCAGCGCACTGCACCAGCGATTCGGACCCGCGGAATTTACGGAATACCTGGGCTGGCTAGTTGGCAAGGGGTTGGCGACACCAGAGAAAGCACTGCTCAAGAATTTGGCAGCAGACTTGAGAGAGAAGGAAGAGAAGGAGCGCCTGACTCGCCAGCGAGTTCTTCTCAGAGTCGTAACGGAGTTATGGCTTGTTGGTGTTCTCCGGACGCTCGATGACGCCAGCCGCCCAGATGATGCGTCTCGCGGGAAGGAAACACTGTCGGGGGCGACCAAAGTTAGCGAGGCGAAAGTAAAGGCGGCCAGCAGCATGAAGGGCGGCGGTAGCGAGCCATTTCCTTTGGAAGTTTTAAAGGATCTGTTGGGTCATGACCGAGACCATGCAAACTTGCCACTGCTCGTCATCTTCGTCAAGGCATTTGGCTGGGATATTCTTGGCGTGAAGAAGGCAGGCGCCGAAGGCCGAAAAACTGTTCAGGAAGATGGAGCTACGGATGCCCAGGGGGATACGATGGATGATGACGACTCTGATGAAGAGACAACATCCGCCACAAGCAACGCCGAAGATGTGCCGTTGGCATCACCAGAACTGCAAGAACGTTTCAGGAACATTCTCAGGCGCTATTTCGAGGACCTTAAAGCTCATATCGTTCGAGACCAGAAGACATTGGCGTCCCAAGCACGTCGCGATGCAGAGGCATATGTCAAATCCGGACAAGTTTTTGAAGATCGCCAGGCCAACTACGAGAAGCAAGTTAAGGTCCAAGATAGACTTGTGGACAACGCTCAGGTTCTCGCGGACGCTATTGGAGCAGAAATGCCAGACCTCAAAGACACGGAAGACTCTGTCGCAGCAGGTGATGGCGGCATAGGTTTAGTTAAAACTGGCGAATACCTCCGCGGCCAAGGCGATGGCGCTGGTATCTGGGAGGATGAAGAAGAACGCAGATTCTACGAGAATTTAGTCGACTTAAAGGGGAAAGTGCCCGGCATGCTTTTGGAGGATACCAAGAAGAAGAAGACTGATACCGATGAGCAAGTGGGGAAAAGGGGTGATGCAGCTGATTCCGGTACAGAAGCAGCCAAAGTCGAAGTCAAGCCAACAGAAGCCGACGACCAGTCCACAGCTATTGCCAATAAAACCGTCGGCGCCCAAGTTGATGCTTTAATTGCACGATTGCCTGATCTCACCAATAAAGACCTCGTCGACCAGGCAGCTATTGATTTCTGCTTCTTGAACTCGAAGGCATCTAGGAATCGCCTCATAAAGGCTGTCCAGGAAGTCCCCAAAGGCCGCAGCGACCTGTTGCCGTACTGGTCGCGCCTCATATCAACATTGGGTAAATACATGCCAGATACCACGAAAGGACTGGTGGACCACCTCGATATGGAATTCCGCAGCCTCCAACGACGCAAAGAGAAAGATTTCTTGGGGCAAGTCCGCCTCAGCAATATTCGATACCTTGCCGAGCTCACCAAATTCGGGGTCGTACCTGAGCATGTCATCTTCCATTGCTTAAAGGTCAGCCTGGATGATTTCTCGAGGATGAACATTGAGATCATATGTAACCTGCTCGAAAACTGCGGCAGATATCTTTTCCGGAACCCCGAAACTTCGCCGCGCATGACATCCTTCCTGGAAACTTTACAGCGCAAGAAATCTGCTCAACATATCGGTCAGCAAGAGCGTATGCTGATTGAGAACGCCGTCTACTACGTCGACCCTCCTGTACGGGCCGCTATACTCCAAAACGAGCGCACTCCGATAGATCTGTTCATCCGAAAACTCATCTATCTAGATATGAACAAAAAGAACTACACGAAGGTCCTCAGGCAGGTTAGGAGACTTCACTGGGAAGAGCCAGAGGTTACCAAAATCCTTGAGAAGGTCTTTTCGAAACCAGGAAAGGTTAAGTATGGGAATATCCATCTTCTCGCCATTCTGGTCAGTGCGTTGCATCGATATCACCAAGATTTCGTTACCACCGTGATCGATGATGTTCTTGAGTATATCACCCTCGGCTTGGAGCAGAACGACTTCAAATACAACCAACGAAGACTGGCTGAAGTCAAGTACCTCGCCGAGCTTTACAACTATCGAATGGTCGACCATCCGGTCATCTTCGATACTATGTATAAGATCATGACATTTGGCCATGGCGGGGTACCGAACCCGGCGCGAGTTAACCCCTTTGATATGCCCGACGACTTCTTTCGAATTCGATTAGTAGCTACACTTCTCGAGACTTGCGGCATATTCTTTAATCGTGGGGCTGCCGGAAAGAAGCTCGACTACTTCCTATCGTTTTTCCAGTATTACATCTACACGAAGGACACTCTACCTATGGATATTGAATTCATTGTCCAGGATACCTTTTCTTTGACCAGACCGCAATGGAAGCTTGCTTCAAACATTGAAGAAGCCAGCCGTGCATTCCAGCTTGCTGTTGCCCAAGACCAGAAAACCTCTGGCGTCGAGAAGGCTGTCGAAGTCGAAGAGCCTGAAATCGATGATTCGTCAGACGACGGGGACGGTGACGCCGGTCTTCCAGCTGGTGATGGCGATGAGTCCTCATCAGAAGATGACGAGGCCGAAGCCAATGGCGACGATGAAGTGTCTCGCCATGGCTCTGAGTCCGAAGAGGAAGAAGCAATTGTTGTGACTCGACAGGACGAGCAATACGATCCCGAGGACGATGCTGACTTCGAACGCGAGTATGCGAAGATGATGGCAGAGAGCTTGGAATCCCGAAAATTCGACAGAAAGCCAATGTTCGATGTGCCTTTACCCATGCGTCGTAGCAACAGGGAAACCACATCCACTGTCGAGTCAGGAAGTGATGAACATGCGGCACCTGTTGTCGCCCCCGCTCCCCCCAATACTATGGCATTCTCACTATTGACCAAACGAGGAAACCGCCAACAGACTCGAACGGTCGAATTACCTTCTGACTCCAACTTCGCAATCGCCATGAAGACCCAACAACAGGCTGAGCGAGAGGAGCAACAGAGAATCAAGAGTCTAGTGTTGAACTATGACCTTCGCGAAGGAGAAGAACAAGATGGTGATTCCTCACTGAAACCTATCCAACCGAACATGAATATTTACAGACATACTCCAGGCATTGAAAAGCTTGCTGGCGTTTCGCATTCCAAGACCGACAAGTCTGGGAGCAACCGCAGCGGGCAGCGATCACGGAAGCTACAACTCAGCGACGTGGACTGGTATGACAGGAAATCTCGCACTACTACCCAAAAACCACCCTTTTCTACTCAGGCCAGGCGTTCACCCCAATTGCATCCCGGCAAGAGAGCAGCGCCCAATCCGAAGTCGGATGTGGCCCCATCTTACTCACCAGAAAACACTGCTAATACTCCCGTGTCTGGGGATTAGGACGTAGAAGTTACCCTGTGGCCTTGCAGCTTCAAGGTTGACAATACCAATTCATACGCATCGCCCAATCGTGCAACTACTGACCTCGTCGGCTTTACGGGACCCCCATACGGCCTCAACATGCGATAACATCGTCGAGCCTCAGTTGGCAGAGTCAATGTGCACCACTTGCAGAATGCTCGCTAGCTACAGCGCCAATGCTGCTTGCCATGCTTACAAAGTATGCTTCCGATTCGGGAACAACACAAGAGTATAGCTACGGCAACGCGGTTATGTGAAAGCAGTGAATCCCCTGGCGGAGAAGGACGTGCTGGAGAGGGGCTTGGCTATTTTAGTGGAGACCCTGACCGATGGTACGATTCTGCAGCTTCAAAGGATCGGCGGCACCATCTGGTGGCGCTTGGACGGAAGAAGACATACAATAGATGGTCATTGCCATGCTACCGTATATATCTGAGCTATCCATCAACTTATCACGTCTTCTGAATACATGCTGAAATGCTAGTAGTCTTCTCCCAATGGGAACATATCCACGTGTGAAATATGTATTAGAATTTGAGACAGGGATGTAATTGGAGCCACGTTGTATGCAGAGCTTCGCTTTGTTGCTGTAACGCTTACATTGTTTATCGTCAGTGTTTCCTCTTTGTTACATTTTGGTGGTGGCGTGGATAATTCTCGCTATATAAAGGAGGCAGAATCTAGGGTAAGTACGAGCGAGTACGAGCGAGTACGAGTCCGAGTCCGAGTGCGGACCACTCGATATCACCGAAAAACTTTAATTATAGCATTAAAGTGACGAACGCCGAGAGTCTCTATACCTCTTTTATCTAAAAATTTGGTATAGAGTAAGACAGCATGATTCAGCTAGCAGGCAGGTTTCTTGGCTTTAACACACACCGTTGCTAAGCCGCAACGATCTTTGATTATATAACTAGGCATCGACTCGCCTGAATCTCATTACAACCTCAACTCTCTTACTCTCTATCCAACAACCCCAGAAGAGGCTACACAAGCTCCCCAGAGCCACGCCAAATCAATTAGAAAATCCATTCGGCAACTGCAACCATGAATTGGATGAAAGGGTCATTTCAAACCCGTCACAAAATCAAACTATGGTGCCATGTAGTGGCTCTCGCTCTTGTGGCAATCGTTACTGGAATTGCAGGCGGCCGCATGATAGTTACCCAACAGCAGATGAAGGCGGCTGCCGCTGCTAGTGGTGTTACTGGGAATGGTAGTCGCCGGAGCATGTCAGGGCAGATTGCACTTAGCATGGTAAGTTATATATCCTTCCACCTCCTGATTGCTGAACGCGTCTGCAAAAGTCCATGGACTGACAAGTGTGGTGCAAATAGGGAGCAAAGAGTCTTATGTTCATTACATACGAGCTGGTCTCCGGACACACCAAGTTCTTGAAGGAGAGGTTAAAGGTGAACATGATTCTCAGCTGTATAGAAGTTGTAGCCTGGCCGGCAGTTGTGGCATTCACTGTTCAGGGGATTATAAAGAGATGTGTAGGGACGACTTGTATTTTGAGTTGGGTCTTAGTTCCCTTGGCTGTGGCCATAAGGTATGTGCTATCTCCCTAATTCTTCCTACTCAGTTACGCTCGTCATTTTGAAGTCTAGATCTAATGAATGTCATAGTCTCGTGTCTACAATTGGAGCTTACATTGCCGTGGGCGACTGGTTGTATCTTAGGGGAAATGGCCTCAAGCCTAAAGCGGCTGCAGTTGAAGAGGTGGGCATGGAGTCTATAAGCTCGCGTGGTCGACTTTACAACGAGGACAATTATCGACGTGGTGGACATTGATAAGAACTACTATGTCTGGAGCTAGCCCTTTCAAGAGCCATGTAAAGCTGGTGTAGCTGAGGCAGAGGATATCTCAAAACATGTTTATGAAGTACACATGTGTTTTGTCACGCCTTGCGTGCTGACCCAACTGTGCTAGCACACGAGGTGTTCTAGAGCAGGAGAAGTGCTACAAACTGCGTGCTGACCCTAATAAACTCGTAGCACACTTGGGTCAAGCCCGGTCGTGTGCCAGCAATGGTGAACACAGGTTTGATCACGTGCTGATCATTGCTACTTGTGATCCTAATGTGGCGCTCTGCACTTTTTTACGTAGAGGATCTTAGAAGATAAGAGCAAGGCAACTGAACAAGGTACGTAAGCTAAAAACGGCCACACTCCGTTAGTATTACAAAATTGACGTGAGATTAACACGAAATTGACACGAAAACGTTGCGTCGCCTCACCCCCGCTCACCCTACTCACCCTACTCACCCTACTCACCCTACTCACCCTGCTCATCCCTCAGCTCACCCTGCTCACCCTCGCTTCACCCCAGATCACCCTTAAGGCAGCAAGGGGCTCAAATTTCCACGCTATGCCTATTGGCACGATTGACAGTAATAAGCAAGTGGATTACAAGCAATCCTCTGGATAATAGTTAAATCGGTGCCATCCGGCCTAGTGGGTGAGCCTCGCCGCCCTTACCCTTATTTTGTGATCGCGACCACCTCGACCACCTCGACCACCCAAAAGTGGGTCCATTTTTGACAACGCGTTGTATCGCGACAGTGGACGCCCACGGGTGAGTGGGTGAGCATGCTGAGCAAGGTGAGCAAGGTGAGTAGGGTGAGCAGGGTGAGTAAGGTGAGCTAGATGGGTGAGAAAGGTGAGTACGGCTGAACTAAGAAAATGGTATAAAGGGCTAGCTAGCCGCTTCATATTCACAGCCTCTGTCTACATCATATATTTTCTTTTAAGGTATCTGCTACCATAGGACGGCTAGTCCTTACTACTAACGACAGACTTGCTATAGCACAGGGGTGAGGTTATACTATATAGAGTATACTTAATTAACAAAACTAATTAAAGGAGACTAAACAGTCCTCTCTCGCTAGTGCTACTAAGGAGAAACATGAAGATGTGGAAAAGGTGTAGTAAGAGTATGTATAGATAGTTAATTCATAGAAGTTTGCTTATAAGTATATTAGGTTCCTTACCTTAAAGGGGCTAGATATTAACTCATTAATGTAACCTAATAGCGCTATATTTAAAGACTTTGTTAAATATTATACCTTATTATAACATAGTGTAATTAATGAACTTCTAATAGTCTATAGTATTAAAACTATCTAGTATAGATTTATAGGTTATTAAAATCATATTATAAAATCTAAGTTAGACTAGTAATTAGTTAATGATGTTTATGCTATAAGCTTCTAAGACTCTTTACTTTATATAACCTTAATTAATATATGCTATAGTTTATTACTAGGTCCTTATAGTAGAAATATAATTTAAGTATAAAGAAATAGGATAAATACTTAGTGACTTTTAAAGACCTAATAAGATTAATGACACATCTCTAGTACTTATATAATCATAAATACCTCTATAAGTACTATAGAGTCTAATTATTATTTATACTAATAGTTTTTACTAGCTATAGGGCTAGAGCTAGTACTATTATAGAATTAAGCTCCTATAGAGAAATGAACTAGGTGCTTATATATAAGGTATATAGAATGTTTATATAGAAGGTTGCTCTATTAATTAACTAGGACTACTATATTCATCTAATATAGCTACCTAGTAGTAGCTTTACTTTTAAACTTAAAATAATCTAAAGGTATATAAAAGGGAAACATAATAATAAGAATGAAAAGTACATAAAGTCTATTAATATATCTAGAATAAAAGCTAATAGATAACAGCCTTTATGTTATTCTTAAATCTAAGAATTACTTAATGTATAATAGGTTAATGTTCTTTTTTTCCCTTATAATTACTAATAATGCTATAAAAGGGTATAATACATTAGATGCCCTAATAAAGGCTTATGTGCTAGATGATATGAATGTATTACTATAGAGTGTTGCTATAGATGTAGGGACTAGTGGGGTATTCACTCTTTGCTTATAGAATAAGCACTATATATATTAGCACTCTTCTTCTCCTCTTCTTTTCTTCCTTTCTTCTTTAGATTTATTATTCTGTCTTAACTATCTACATGACTCTACTCTATGTGACTTGTAACATAATAATAAATCTCTTTTTCTTTTACTAGCTCACTTTAAGCAAGAACCTAGACCTAGATACAGAACTAGAACACTAAAGCATTAAATCTAGAAACCAAAACTCAAACACTACTACTGCTCTTTAAGCAAAGACCTAGATCTAGATCTAGATATAGAACTAGCATACACATATAATCTAGAAGTTAAAACCAGAACTAGAACCCTAAGCACTAGAACACTTAAGTAGAACTAGAACCATAACTAGAACCTTTAGAACTAGCACAAGAACTAGAAATCAAAATTAGACTAAGAAACCTACAAACCATCCTTAAGCACTAGAACCTAGAAATTAAATTATTAATACATTAGTAGAATTAGACCTTTCTATGATGCTCCCTTAACAAGGATATAACTATAACAGAAGTACACTCCTCTTAAGTAGCTTATATAGCTAATAACTACATAATAGGGCCTTTACTATATATGTGTCTAATTCCTAATACTAACAAAGTTAGAGGAAGATCCTAACCTTAACAATTCTAAGGATAAGAAGTAAAGCCTACTATAATGACATGTAATGCATAAGGACATGTTATCTATGACAGGAGTTAAGATTAAGAAACCTAATCTACTATAAGTAATGAGAACTGCTTAGAAAGCTACACCTATAATAGAAGGGAAACACTACTTAAGGACCTAGAACACTAAGCTACCCTTTGCATTTAGGAGCTTAAAGACCTCTCTATTATAAGCACCTAGAGCTAAGCCTAGAAAGAGGCTACACTTTAAATCTAAAAGCAGATGATGAAGGATTATAATCATGTCACCTAGCTCTATAATACTACCCTCTAGAAGAGTTAAGAAGAGAAGGCTATATATAATGATAATATTAGCTAGCTATAGGAGGTTATTTAAGCTCATAAGTAGACAATGGTAGGATAAGCTACTATTATGAAATATCTTGAAATTAAGAAGTTAAAAAGTAGCACTACTTATAATAGAGAATTATACTAGAAATCTACTAAGATCCTAGACCCTCCTATTCTTATAGATGGAATGGAGCTAGCTTATGATGATTAGAGCATTAAGATGAAGATGAAGCTTAAGGCAAACCTAGACCATTTTCCTACTCTAGCCCTTTAGATAGGTTATGTATAAAGTAGACTAGGTAAGAAAGCCTCCTTATACATTAATCTATGCCTCTAATCTACTTAGAACAAGTTCTAAACTATAGAGGAAATGTTTAAAGTCTTAGATAGAGTTTTTAGTAATCTAGAGTACTACTTTACTACATAACGTGCTTATAAGAAGCTCTTTTAAAACAAGGACAACTTTACTACCTTTTAGGCTAAGTTCTAGAGACTTACCATTAAACTAGATTACTCTAAAGAGACCCTCATTAATGACCTCTGTTATAAGGTTAATACTAGGATGTAGACTACCTTAATAGTAGAGACAAACCTAAGCTCTCTTTATGCCTTAGTACAAAAGTACTTACTAATTAATTAGAATATTTAGTAACTTTAGATCTAAGAAGCCTATACTACCCCTTAATTTATTTAGCAAGCCTTAAAGCAACAAGATTCTTAAAGCTAGGCTAAGTAGCTAACTATAAACCCACCTACTAGCTTTAGACCCCTAAGACTATATCATGTACTACATTAGAACCCTATAACTAAGAAGCTAATGTAGGAAGGCTGCTGCTTCCATTGCTAGTAAACTAGACACTAAGCTTATGAATGTCCTACTAAGAATGCTTAAGTCTATAAAGTTAGCACTTATAATGCTACACTTTTAGGAAAAGAATAACCTTTAGACAAGACGTCCCTAAAGGTGTCATGATAGTAAGAATTATAACTTCTTCCTCTAGCTTTAGATTAGATCTAGATACTCCATTCATAGTTACCTATATAATAGGAAAATTGAAAATTAAAGCATAAGCTCTTATTAATACTAGAGCTACTAGAGGAAACTTTATAAATGCTGTTAACGTAGAACGAATTTGTGAAATAGAAGGCATCTTACCTATAGAGCTTCTAAAGCCACGTCCTATTTAAGGCTTTAATAGAATAGTAGCCCCTCTTATTACTTATGCTATATACCCTTGCCTATAAGTCTAGGACTATGTAGAATACCTATGTCTATTATTTATCACTACCTTAGGAAAGCACTCCCTTATTCTTAGAAAAGCCTAGATGAAGTAACATAGAGTAGTACTAGATATGATTAATGATGCTATTTAGTTTATAGGTAGACATTATGATCATAAAGGGGCTCTTATTAAGGCTAACTAAGAATTAATCTAAATATAAAAAGTAACACTAGAACTAATATAAAAAGTAGTAGCTCTACAAAAGGCTAAGCATTAGAGGCTAAAAAAGAAGCCCTATCTAGTGGTCCTAGCCTAGGAAACCTAAACCAAATCACTAGCTTTAACTTAGGAAGGTAGATACTCTATTGCTATGATAGGAGTAGTACCCTTTTAATTCCTATTAAGATAGAATAAGGCATAGGTCTTTGTAGTAGTAATGACAGACATATATTAAGACTATAAACAAGATAACTAGAAGGTCTAAACAGAAATTGATCTAAGAACCATTCTACTAGAAGAGTTCCATGACTTTTTAGATGTCTTCTTAAAAAGGGCAGTAGATATACTACTACCTCATTACCCTTATAATCATTACATTACTCTAGAAGAGGAAGTAAAGCTAGGCTATACACCCTTATATAACATGTTAAAGGAGGAATTAGACTAGGTTTACAAATACATTAATGAGAATCTATTAAAAGGCTTCATTACTATAAGCACAGCCCCTTTTATATCCCTAGTCTTGTTTATGAAAAAGGCAGATAGTAGTCTCTACTTCTATGTTAATTATAGAAAGCTTAATGCCATTACTAAGAAGGATTAATATCTAATACTACTTATTAATAAGACACTTACTTAGATCATAGGCGTAAAATATCTTATAAAGATTAATATTTAACATGCTTTTAATTAAATATGAATGCAAACTAAAGAGGATGAGGACCTTACTACATTTCAAACTCGTTATAGCTTATATAAATCACATGTGCTGCCTTTTAGACTTATAAATAGGCCTATAACCTTTTAACGCTTTATGAACGAAATACTATAGGACTACCTATACAAATTTATAATAGCTTATATAGATGATATTCTCATTTATAGCTAGAATAAGGAAGAGCATACTATCCACGTGAAGTAGGTCTTGTAAAAGCTCCATGAAGTAGGCCTATAAGCTAACATTAAGAAATGTAAATTCTTCGTTTAAGAGACTAAGTTCTTAGGACTCATTATTAGAGTTAATGGTATTTGCATAGACCTTGTAAAAATAGCCATGATCTTAGAATAGGGAACTCCTTAGAATATTACTAATGTCTAAGCCTTCTTAGGATTCTGTAACTTCTATTAGCGTTTCATTAAAGGGTATTCTAATATTACTAAACCATTAACATTCCTAACTTAAAAGGATTAGCCATTTACATAGAGTAAGGCTTGTTAAGCTACTTTTGAACTTATAAAGAAGACTATTATAGAAGCCCCTATCTTAAGACACTTTGATAGGAATAGGACAGCTTATGTAGAAGCTAATTCTTCTAATTATATATCCTCTAGAGTACTCTCTTAAATAGACAATGAAGGCATTCTCCACCTAGTAGCATTCTTCTTAAGAAAGCTTATCCTAGCTAAGTATAACTACAAGATATATAACAAGGAGCTATTAGCTATAATTTGCTGTTTTAAAGCATAGAGACTAGAACTTAAAGGTACTAACTTACCTATCTAAGTATTATTAGACCATAAGAACCTTAAATACTTCATGACTATAAAGAAGCTTATAAGACGCTAGGCTTGCTAGGCTGAATTACTTGTAAACTACAACTTTAAGATTACATATAGGCCTAGGAAACAAAATGGGAAAGCTAATGCTCTTACTTATAGACTAGGTAATAGGCTAGAAGGTAATAATGAGGATGATAGACAAAAGCACTAACTCTAAACACTATTACTACCCTTACGTTTTAATCTAGCTATTACTATAGCCCTAATTCAAACATAGGAGCTATTGTTTAAAGAATCTATTTCAAAAGCATAAGAACAAGACCCCTTTTGTGTCTAGACACTATAGAAGCTTTAAGATTAAGAGCAAACGAGTAAGTAGGTTACATTAGCCTACTATAAAGAACGGAATGGGCTCTTAGAATACAAGGCCAAAGTTTAGATACTAGAAGCTATACACGTTAAGCTATTACAAGAGGTGTATGATAAACTATTAACTAGCTACCTAGGGATAGGAAAGACACTTTGCATTATAAGGGAGCGTTACTACTAGCTAGGCATAGAAAGGATAATAAAACAATACATCTTAAACTGTTATATCTGTTAATGAACTAAGCCCTTACAAGATACTTATAATGGATTGCTATAGCTATTACTAATACCATAGCACCTATAGAAGGATATATTAATGGACTTTATCATAGGATTATCATTATCTAAAGGGAATAATGCTATATTAGTAGTAGTATGTCAACTTACTAAACAACAGCACTATATCCCCTACTTTGTAGGAAATGAAGGCACTACTATAGAAGCCATAGCCTAGCTCTTATTATAACATGTTTAGAAACACCATGGATTACTAGACACCATTATATTAGATTAAGGACTATAGTTTGTTACATTAGTTTAGAAAGGACTCTATAGAACATTAAAAATCTAAATAAGACTCTTAATAGCTTTTCATCTAGAAATAGATGGACAAACTAAAAGGCTTAATAGAGAAATGGAACGTTACCTTCATGCTTATGTAGATTACTTATAAGATAATTAGGTGTAATACTTATACATGGTAGAATTTGCATTAAATGCCCTACTATCTTTAATAACAACCATAAGTCCATTCTTTACTAACAGAGGGTTTAAACCTTAAATAAGCTTTAATTTAATAGAGCATTAGAGTAACTAAGAGCCTATGGATATAGCATTATAAATGGAACGGATTTAGGAATTCCTACAAGATTAAACCATGCTCTCCTAATCCTAGATAGAAGAATCTACAAATTAAACATAGAAACTACTACTATGCTACTAAATTAGAGACAAAGTCTAGCTATCTACTTAGAATATACACACTTAGAGGCCCTTAAAGAAGCTTGATTTTAAGTAGAAAGGACCTTTTATAATATTAGAATGAGTAGGAGTCACATCTTATAAGCTAGAGCTACCTTAGAGCATGAATATCCACCCTATCTTTTATAGTAATCTTCTACGTCTAGATTCTAATAATGCACTATAAGGACAATACACTAAGCCTCTATTACCTATTATAATAAATGGTGAAGATGAATAGGAAGTGGAATACATCCTAGATTTAAAGCTACTCTAGAAAAAGCTATACTATAGAGTTTAATGGAAGGATTACCCTATAGATCTAGAATAGTACCTAGTAGAGAAC
Organism: Pseudogymnoascus sp. WSF 3629; assembly: GCA_001662585.1. Classification (NCBI taxonomy): domain Eukaryota; kingdom Fungi; phylum Ascomycota; class Leotiomycetes; order Thelebolales; family Thelebolaceae; genus Pseudogymnoascus; species Pseudogymnoascus sp. WSF 3629. The sequence goes on from KV454594.1 coordinate 266,994, forward strand.
TTTACCCATGTACTTAAGGTGACATAAGCATTCTATCGTTAATACCTACATAAGCCAAAGACTGTTTTACTATGATTAGGAGATCTAGCTAAAGAAAGAGGGGGGTAGTGTTATAAATGTATTACTATAGAGTGTTGCTATGAATGTAGGGGCTAGTAGGGTATTTACTCTTTACTTATGGAATAAGCACTGTGTATATTAGCACTCTTCTTCTCCTCTTCTCTTCTTCCTTTCTTCTTTAGATTTATTATTCTATCTTAACTATCTATATAACTCTACTCTACATAACTTGTAACACTAGAGGGTAAAGATTCATAGGAACTTTAATAGAAAAAGGAGGCCCTTAAACTTCCTATATTATAGATGGCATTTATAAAGAACATAGATAAAAGCAGAGTACTTACATATACTATAATATAGAACTAGGTAGTGTCTCTTAGCCATGACGTTAGCTATAGAGATGTACTAAAGATACATACCATTTGTACTAGTGTTATAAATAAGATTAGAGGTAAGTTAGTCTATTCTATCCTCTAATTATTTTAAGACCTAGAAGTGCATAGACAGATCTTAGATTACAAAGGCATAGGAATATATAATAAGGCCTATAAGTTAAAGATTGTTAAAGGATATGGATTTTTAATGTTTAAGGGTAATGATGTACCTACTAATAACATTAAGATGCTATAAAGTATAGATTATTAACATAATGGAAATGCTCCTAAGGACCTTCTAGCAAAAGAGAAGGCTAAGTTCTTTTAAAGACCTAATGTTTAACACCTAAACATGCTTATAGCATAGGCTATAAGAGATATAGATAGTAAGCCTACTAAACACCTAGCTAGGTTTAAAGAGTAGTAGAAATTATATAGTAAGAAGCAAAGCCTCCTTTAATTAGCTTTAAAGTTATATAGAGAGGAATGGTTTTCTATAAGCTATAATAAGGAAGCTTTATAACAAGTATAACTACTAGAAGGTAAGGACAAAATCATTTAAGTAAAATTACAACAGATAGGCATCTTTTAATTAACTTGTTAATTCATGCTAGTATAGGATTATATTATAAATGTAATACTTACTAAAACTAACTAATGTTAAGTAGCCTTATAAGACATCCATAGCCTATACGTTAATGATAACTAGGTAGTATATTAGCTAAACGAACATTCTATTAGTAGAATGTGTCCTTATAAGGGCTACTTCATAGCTATAATAGAGTAAGAACAGAATATGCTAAACTAATTTAATACTAACTAGCCTAGATTGCCTCTTATAATGTAATTAAAACACATCCATACCTGTTGCTAATGTAAGCTATGAGATATGCTAAGCTAACAGCCTAGTTTATACTCTTGCTAGCTTTATAACTACAAACTACCATTTGTAGAATATTACTACATATGCTATAAGTAGAGCTATAGTAAAGATGAGTAGAATAGCCATTATGCATCTCATCTTAAAAAACTAGAATTAAGATGTAGGCTTCTATCTTTTTGCTACACACTAGTAGTTATAGGCTACTATCCTTTCTGCCTAGGTAATGAGGACCTGTTGCTATCCTAGAGGATGTAGTAATAGATAACGAAGCCTATACTACTTAATCATATTAACACACACCTTACTACTTATGTAGGATTAAAATGTCCGCACCCTATGTGCCACGCACATCTTGAGTCTCATTTAGATTTCAGAGCTCATTTTGAAGACGTGCATTATATTAAGGAACCACGGTTAAATTGTGTGTCTAGGAAATGAAAAGGCAACGATGATAAGTAAAAGGTGCAAGATACGAAAGGCGAGGCTTTAAACCATGTGAGCAAGAAGGCAAAGAATGAGGACGAGAATCATATGTTATAAGATGAATAATATAAACTATTGTCGTTCTTAAATTGTAGTTCAAACTGTGGCTTAAATTGTGGTTGTGGTTGCCAACTGTGGCTGATGGTGTTATGAGGCGTAATTTGCTGATAACGATAAAGGATTAGGGATCATGCGGTGAGGGATCATTAGGTGAGGGATCAGTAGGTGGAGGATAATTGGGTGGAGGATAATTGGGCGGAGAATATTTGGGCGAAGAGATCATTGGGTGGAGGATCATTGAATCCCAAGGTAATCAAAACACGATCGATGCATCAACTTCACAATAAGAATCGAAGACTACCAACTGGCGAAAAGATAATAAAAAGGGGCAAATACCAATAGCTGCCATGCAAATGAGGTCTACTATGCTAGACCAAAAGTTCAATGGCGTCAGATATACTGGCTTTCCCGAGCCACTAAGCAACGGTCAGTCTCTATAGTTTCTTGCTAAACTATAGAGCCTCACTACCCAGATCGCAACACTACCCTCACCCATCCCAGCGCGGACACATCCCCGCAAGCTGTATGGAGCATGAACATGTCACGTCGCTAAACGATGTTTGGCGCTGAGGCACGAAGCTTCCGCAAATTCGGACTTAAAGCACGAATTACTCATTGACCGCCTTCTGCGAAGCTCTTGATTGCCACAAACCCTGTCACAGCCCAACCCTCTAGCTACAATCAGGTCCCCGTTCTCTGCCCACAACTACTCGAAGCGTGTGGGCACATATTCCTACGGCAAGGGCACAGGCCCATTCTATCTATCCCACGATAGCAACCTATTCAGACGTAGGAAATACAACAATACCGCCTAGCTAAAACCGAAGCCCGACAATAATCCCGAACCATACAACCTAGGACTTAGACTGCCTGTGCCTGCGTCTTAGATTCGGAAACGTGTAATAACTTCGATTTGTTAGACGGTCCGCCCAGCCAGAGCCACCAACCTGAGACGATGGCCGCAGTAAGGGGAATGACGACAACCCAATATATCCAAAACTTGCTAGAGAAGCCCCAGCCGTCGTTCTCAGCAAAGGAAAAAAACGTGGTGCTGAATAGTCCCTAAGTAAAATAATCAGACAAAGCTAGCTTTTGCTCCTGGAAGGACTACTTACTGCTACGAATGTGGCCGGCAAGAACACCATGGCTAGTATGGTTACGGATTTCATAATTCGATTATCCATGTTCGCTAACATGTTGTACGCCTGCCGGTCGCTTTAGCTTGCTTTACGGAAAATCGTGCATCCCAGTCAGCTTACCAGAGTAACTTCTCCATTAAGCCGATCTAAGGTAGCCTGTGCTCGCGACCTGACGCTCTTCATCATCTGAAGTTGGAACGCCATGTATTCCCCAGCCTGAATTTGGTACGTCTTGTCGAGTCCGGTCCATAGTAGCTCAAAGTTCACGTTCTGTTGGATTATCATCCGTTCCATCGTCTCGATAGCGACTGTTTCGATTTCGACGAGGTGATGAGTATGCCTGGCCAGGTCGTGGAGCTCCTCGAAATCAGGCCTCTCTTTTCGTTTCTGTAGTGGGTTAGCGTAGCCTTCGCACTATTCATAACTTAACTACGCAAGCGGCTTGCTATACGTTTCTATGTTTGAGATGCCATACTTTCTCGACCCTGCGAACTGTCTTTGCCACTCGCCATGTGTCGTCATCACTCGCTCTGACTACTTCGTCCAAAATTGGACGCAGCATCGCAAACGGATCATTTGGATTAAAGGCTGGCCGTGTTCGAAGCTCTTGTTCGATTTGGACTCTCATCTCCAACGGCGTGCCGATACATAGGACGCGCGCAGTGCCTGGCGTACTCCACAATGCAAAGAATGCCATCTCGTACCACAAGTAAGCCTCTCCACAATATAGTTTCCTCTCATCTGGCTCCACGACTGTTTTAGTGAGGATACGGAACCATGTGCCTAGATGCAGCAGTACCTTGGTTAGCCTATACACCCATCAGGATACACCCAATAGCGAATGTAACGTACTAAGACTAACGAGGTTCCCCTCGTCACCCAACGAGCTCTTGCATCCAAAGTATCCGTTAAGTTCAGTGCATAGTTTGCTGGATAGAATATCTGGAACCTGGAACGGCTCGAGGATTTTACGCCGATTAGCCTCCGTACATCTATTTTTGAACCAGTCTCCGTTTTCTAGAAAGCTTAATGGTATCAGCCATTATCTAAGCTATAGGGTTGGACCTCCTAATACATAAAGCAAACTTCATCCTGCACGATGGTTTCTACAAGATTGATGGGCTTCAATCGCCAGATTTTCGCTTTTGCTTGCCAAATGTCAATAGTCGCTCGCTGCAAATGCTCGCGGGTCCTCTTACCGTCGTACCCCAGCACCGTCGAAGCCATGAAGAGAGTGGGTGAAGGCGCAGAATCGATCGACTCGTTTACAGATGATGACTCTCAAGGTCACGGATATCTTTTGGATGATTGCCGTGACAGTACTACCCCCGCAAGGCCTCCGTAGTGTCATTCAATATCAGAAAAGGGAGGCAGGGTTCATTTGGGTACTAACTAATTTGGGACTAATTGCATGCAGCTAATTGAATTGCAATTGCAATTGCATCGTGGCTAAAACACTCTAATGATACTCGAATATTAACAAAATAATTTTGCTACTATTATTAGACTTATGGTCCATGAGGCCGCCCAAAGCGTTAATGCGATTCCTCTCATTCGTTGGTCGTTAGCGGTGTTCTTCAAGGCTCACAACCTGAAAGTTGATTGGCTCATAATCTCAGGTTGGGAGTTGTCACCTGCGCAGCAAGTTGCATCTGGGCCAATTGGATCATCATGATTCGCGCCCCAAAGCCTCACAAGAAGCCAGACGCGTTGTCATATGCAAAATGCAGCACAAATTTAAGACTGAGACATCGACTTGGAACCCAAGTTTGCTGAGGCTGACATCTGAGTCTGCCTTTGGGGCTGAGCTTGAGCGTGGAAATGTTTGGAATACTTGGGTGAGATGCGACCACAATCAATTGAGCCGCATTGAGCCCCTTTGACATCGTGTGGCGAGGCTCTGGCACTTAACAGTTTCAACCTTTTATGAATTGCAAAATTCGTGGTACGTTGCAGTTGCAAAGCCTTTGATTTCGTTTTGAGCAGCTTTCTGGCACTGGAAAGCATCGCAGTACTGGTAACATCATCGCACTGCACTGCACCAAACTGCACAAGCGGACTGACCAATCGAAATACGTGTCCGAATCCTTCATCTCGGCGACCTCACCTCTTATAAACTACTCCATAGAAGCCTCGACACAGTTTAATGATGCCGAAGAGAAAATTAGAGTACGAAGAGAATCACGAACCCGCATCTGGCGATCCAAAGAACAGATACGTGGAGGGTGGGGATGGCCAAGGGTCAACAACAAGAGGGTATCGGCGGATATTGACACATGACGATTACACAGTCGGATGGATCTGCCCATTAGAGGTGGAGCAAATCGCTGCGTTGGAAATGCTGGACGAGGAACACGAGCGTCTGCCACAGTCTTTCACCGACCATAATGTATACACCCTTGGCAGCATCGCGGGCCACAATGTCGTCGTTGCAGGATTGCATCAACCAGGCAACAATCCCGCGGCCACGGTCGTCACCTAGATGAGGATGACCTTCCCAAACCTGAGGTTCGGGCTGTTGGTCGGCATCGGAGGAGGGGTGCCTGTGAAGACTGATAATGGAATGATCCGGCTCGGGGACGTCGTAGTTAGCAAGCCCGCAGGTAGACATTCTGGTGCAATACAATACGACCACGGGAAAGCCAACGTCAGCCAGTTCGAGCATACCGGTGCTCTAGCCCCACCACCAGCGTTGCTCCTCGGTGCTGCGCAAGATCTGGCAGTGACGCGCGCCAGGTCACGCACAGATTCTGTCTGGGAGAATATTAAGAGGATCGACACGAGCGTTCGAGGCCTCCGCAGGTATAAATATCCGGGCCCAGGGCATGATCGTCTGTATAAACCAGACTACGTACACCTAAAGCCTGGAGTGTCATGCGATGAGTGTAGATGCGATCCTTCTCAGGGGATCCAGGGGGCTATTGATGAGGAGGATGACGAACCGTGTGTCGTCGTCCATAGGGGAACAATCGCTTCGGGTGAGAAAGTCATCAAGGACGGCGTATTGAGAGACCAGCTTGCGGAGGAGCACGGCGTGCTGTGTTTCGAGATGGAAGCGGCTGGCACGCTAGCTGACTTTCCTTGCATAGTGATCCGTGGGATCTCGGATTATTGCGACTCTCACAAGAATGATGATTGGCACGGGTATGCGGCGGCCGTCGCAGCGGCGTACGCAAGGCAACTTTTCTTCCATATGCCGATCGGTGAAGTGAAGCGGTGTGTATTAGAGTTAGAGGGTTAATGCACGGTTTAGCTAAATATGCATATAGTTATAACGTCATGTCTTCGGCTGCAGAGCAGCATATTCATCAATTGAAACAACGGCAAGATGACCAAGATCGTCAGCAAGTCCTTAATTGGCTCACGGAACTTGATTATGGCCCACAACAGGATGACTTCAGAAGAGGACGACAAGAAGGAAGTGGCCAATGGCTATTAGATTCGATTGAATTCCGCCAGTGGCTCAATCAAAGGGGACAGACTCTGTTTTGCCCAGGTATTCCAGGAGCTGGAAAGACAATCATGTCATCCATAATTATAGACCATCTCAGCACCAAATTTAACGATGACCCTGCTGTCTGCACCGCGTACATCTACTGTAACTACCAATCAAAGCCTACAAAAAAAACGGAAGATCTAAAACCGGAAGATCTACTATCAAGCCTTTTAAAGCAGTTGGCCAAGGAGCAACCGACGATACCTATAGATATAAAAAACCTTCATAAGCGCCATACAATGAAAGGAACAACCCCCTCCTTTGATGATATTACAAGACTATTACGCTCCATCGTTAAAGTATACTCCCGAGTGTTTATCATCATCGACGCCTTCGACGAATATCATGTTCGCGATACCAAAGGACAGAACAAGTTCCTGTCAGAGCTATTCAGTCTTCAGGATCAGCTTCAAATAAATCTGTTAGCGACCTCACGTTTCGTCTCGGAAATAGCTTCGCGGTTTGATGGCTGTATATGGAAAGAAATTCGAGCTCAAGATGATGATGTGCTTAGCTACATCAATATGCGGTTACCCCAGTTTCGATTGAAAATTTCAAAATACCCAGAGCTTCGAGATACAATAAGAAAGGATGTGAAGAGAGCCGCTGACGGAATGTAAGTGCGCGCTTTTATATACGTGAGTCGGATTACTAAAAATCTTAGGTTTCTGCTTGCCGCCCTGCATATTGATGCCCTTAGCAGCCAGATCACAGTAGGGCATGTAAAGCAGGCCCTGAAGAAGCTGCCTCGGGGAATGGCGGGATTAGATAAAACCTACGAAATTGCGATGGGAAGAATTGAAGGTCAGGACGAAAATTATCGGTGTCTTGGGAAACAGGTCCTCTCTTGGATTTCCAACGCCAAGAGAGCACTTTCCACCGCAGAATTGCAACATGCCCTTGCTGTCAGTGCCGGTACAGTGGAACTCGATAGAGACTTCCTTCCTGAGATTGAGATTCTTGACTCTGTATGCGCTGGATTGGTTGTAGTCGACAAAAACAGTGATATCATTCGATTGGTCCACTACACAACTCAGGAGTTCTTCGAGCGAACCTGTTTATTCCCAAATGCGGAGATAGAGATGACGACGACTTGTGTTACTTATCTATCATATGATATTTTCGCAAGTGGATTTTGTTTAACGGATAAGGACTTTGAGGAACGACTACTGCAAAACCCGCTTTACGACTATGCAGCTCGAAAATGGGGCCATCATACCCGTGCAGTCTTGACCAAATTGAAACCTAAGCAGGAACAGATGATTATGGACTTCCTCCAGAATGCAGGCAAGGTGTCCGCGTCCAGCCAAGCGATGATAGCGTCCAAAGTCGCTATTCACGACCCTAGATACAGCCAGAGAGCGCCAAAACAGATCACGGCAGTCCATCTAGCCGCACGCTTCGGGCTGGAGAGCGCCATTTGCCACCTGCTCGCACTAGAAAAATTCGATCCAAATGTTAGAGACGATAACGGTCAGACGCCACTGTCATATGCGGCACAGGGAGGGCACGGAATTGTGGTACACCAACTGCTTACTAACAACCGAGTTGATCGGAACATCAAGGATTCGGGGGGTCGGACGGCGTTGTCATGGGCAGCTCAGAACGGGAAAGAGGCCATCGTCGGGCTTTTTCTTGAGAATGGAGTCGATCCGGACACTCCTGACGACGATGGTCGCTCGCCATTATCATGGGCAGCGGAAAATGGCCACGTGGTCGTAGTACAAGAGCTACTTGCCACTAGTGCCACTTACCCAGACTCTGCGGATGACAACGGTCAAACGTCACTATCGTGGGCAGCAGAAAATGGACATTATGAAGTAGTCAAAGTTCTGCTCGCCACGAACAAGCTGAATCCGAACTCTCGAGATGTTGAATACGGCCAGACACCTTTATCTTAGGCAGCAGAAAACGGGCATGAAAGGGTAGTCAACGTCCTGCTCTCTAGGAAAGATATCGATGGAAACTCTAAGAACGAAAATAACCAGACGCCGCTATCGTTGGCGATGGGAAACGGGCACGAGGCGGTGGTAAAACTTCTCCTTACAAGTGACGGAGTCGACCCGAATGTTAAGGATATAGAAAATCAGACAGCGCTTTGGTGGGCACTAAAGAATAAGTCCAAGGACGTTTTCCAAGTATTACTCGGTAATCACCGAGTTAACTTCAACGTAAAGGATGTCAAGGGTCAAACACCCCTGTGGTGGGCAATAAAAAACAAGCACGAAGCCGTTCTACAACAGATGCTTACTAATGACAGAGTCGATCCGAATGTTCAGGAGAGAGATGGCTAGACACCGTTGTGCTGGGCAGCAAGGAACGAGGACGACGCTATTGTGCAACTGCTGCTTGCATCAGAAAAGATTGAGGTGAATACTAAGGATAAGTACGGTCAAACAGCGCTGTTCTGGGCGGCCAGAAACAAGCAAGAGTCCATTATCATGTTATTGCTTGCTGATGATCGAGTTGATCCGAACGTTAAGGATAACGACGGCCAGACGGCACTCCAGAACGCGGTCATAAGCGGGTATGAAGATATCGTTGAGTTACTTCTCGATCATGGTCGAGTTGATCCGAACGCTAAGAACAATGACGGTCAGACAGCGTTGTCGTGGGCGACCAGAAACCAGCGCGAGGCTATAGTCAAGCTGTTGCTCGCATCAGAACAAGTCGATCTGAACAGCACGGATGCCATAGAGCAAACGCCGCTATCCTATGCAGCCCAGGATGGGCAGGAGTCGATAGTCAAATTGCTGATCGCTGATTATCGAGTCAAGCTGAACACTCAAGACAAGTACGGTCAAACAGCGCTTTTCTGGGCAGCCAGAAACAAGCAAGAGTCCATTATCATGTTATTGCTTGCTGATGATCGAGTTGATCCGAATGTTAAGGATAACGACGGCCAGACGGCACTCCAGAATGCGGTCATAAGCGGGTATGAGGATATCGTCGAGTTACTGCTCGGTCATGGTCGAGTTGATCCGAACGCTAAGAACAATGACGGTCAGACAGCGTTGTCGTGGGCGACCAGAAACCAGCGCGAGGCTATAGTCAAGCTGTTGCTCGCATCAGAACAAGTCGACCTGAACAGCACGGATGCCATAGAGCAAACGCCGCTATCCTATGCAGCCCAGGATGGGCAGGAGTCGATAGTCAAACTGCTGATCGCTGATTATCGAGTCAAGCTGAACACTCAAGACAAGTACGGTCAAACAGCGCTTTTCTGGGCGGCCAGAAACAAGCAAGAGTCCATTATCATGTTATTGCTTGCTGATGATCGAGTTGATCCGAACGTTAAGGATAACCGCGGCCAGACAGCACTCCAGAATGCGGTCGCGGTCATAAGCGGGTATGAGGATATCGTCGAGTTACTACTCGGTCATGGTCGAGTTGATCCGAACGCTAAGAACAATGACGGTCAGACAGCGTTGTCGTGGGCGACCAGAAACCAGCGCGAGGCTATAGTCAAGCTGTTGCTCGCATCAGAACAAGTCGACCTGAACAGCACGGATGACATAGAGCAAACGCCGCTATGCAATGCGGCCTGGAATGGGCAGGAGTCGATAGTCAAACTGCTGATCGCTGATTATCGAGTCAAGCTGAACACTCAAGACAATGACGGATGGACACCGTTATACGCAGCCTCCTCAGAGGGACACGTCGAAGTGGTCAAGCTGCTTCTTGAGAATAAAGCCGACCTAGCAGTTCCAACCAAGAACGGATGGACACCACTAAATTCAGCATCAAGCAATGGACACGTCAACGTAGTCAAGGTGCTTCTTGAGAATGAAGCCGACCTAGCAGTTCCAAATAAAGATGGATGCACACCGTTATACGTAGCCTCATCTAATGGACATATTGAAGTGGTCAAGCTGCTTCTTAAGAATGAAGCCGACCTAGCAGTTCCAACCAAGAACGGATGGACACCGTTATACGCAGCCTCATCAAAGGGACACGTCGAAGTGGTGAAGCTGCTTCTTGAGAATGAAGCCGACCTGGCAGTTCCAAATGACAATGGATGGACACCGTTATACGCAGCCTCATCAAAGGGACACGTCGAAGTGGTGAAGCTGCTCCTTGAGAATGAAGCCGACCTGGCAGTTCCAAATGACAATGGATGGACACCACTAAATTCAGCATCAAGCAATGGACACGTCAACGTAGTCAAGGTGCTTCTTGAGAATGAAGCCGACCTAGCAGTTCCAAACAAAGATGGATGCACACCGTTATACGTAGCCTCATCTAATGGACATATTGAAGTGGTCAAGCTGCTACTTAAGCATAGAGCTAATATTACAGTTGCAAATGACAGTAAACAGTGGATTTACACCACTAAATTCAGCATCAAACAATGGACACCTTAATGTGGTCAAGGTGCTACTTGAGCATGGAGCAGATGTCACAGTTGCAAATGACAGTGGATTTACACCACTAAATTCAGCATCAAGCAATGGACACCTTAATGTGGTCAAGGTACTACTTGAGCATGGAGCCGATGTCACAGTGGCAAGTACAGAGGGTACACCATTATATGTGGCGTCAGTGAATGGAAACCTCGAAATGGCCAGAGTGCTAGTTGATCATCAAGCTAGCGTGAATCTAACGAATCGAGAATATGGAAATATTTTAAAAGCTGCGGCACACAATGCCGAGGTGTCATTGGTTCAGCTTCTGCTTGTAGCAGATAAGGACACAAATTTTGAGAGTGACGGATATGGGCAAGCATTGCAACTTGGATGCATTAGTGGCAACGTAGCAGTTGTTGACACCTTAATACGAGCTGGAGCAGATCCGAATTGGGTAGATGAGCACGGATGGACTCCACTATTGTGTGCTTCACAATTTCAGCATGATACTGTTGTGGAGAGGCTCATAGTATCTGGGGGAGATCCATCCTTAGCTGCGCGAAATTCGACACTCCCACCAACATCGTGGAGTTTAACAGATAAGTCTTCTCCTCTAGTTTTGAATGAGAATACCATGACCATTAGGTATGCTAGTAAGTATTCCCTACACCCGAGAAATTCGCGTTACTGATCACAGTAATCGCTAAGGTACAGAGGGGGATGGACGAGTGAAAGAGGCAGCAGCTCGAGCGAATCACCCAATTTCTCTCCAGAATACTCCTTTTTACTTTGAGATTACGGTCCTAGATAGTGGTGAAACAGGGTAAACCCTCTCTCATATCTTTGCGGCGTGTGCTAACTTGTTTTTTTTTCTAGATCGATTGGGTTAGGTTTCTGTAGCGGGTATACCCCCCTTGACGCTATGCCTGGATGGAATCCTTCATCATGGGGATATCACGGAGATGACGGCCACATCTTTGACTCATCAGGTATAGGGAAACCTTACGGTGATGTATTCGGGACTGGGGACGTAGTTGGGTGTTCCCTCACCTATGATAACGAAATTGCATTCACCAAAAATGGGATTTCCCTTGGTAAGTCGGTCGATATCTTTTGTTAGCCATAGACAAGCTAATACCACAATCTAGGGAATGCGATGAAGGCCACAGCAGGAAAACTATACCCTGTTATAGGTATGCGAAGTCGTGGCGCTTGCATTCGAGCAAATTTCGGCCATGAGCATTCTGATATGATGTCGCCCTGATCTAAGGCGATACCATTTTACTAGAGTAGGACGCTTGCTATCATTGGAAAGGATGTCCGTCAATAGGGTGCGAGCTGGGGTGGCTTGTTGACTATTGCCCCAGATCTATCGTTGAGGCAGAATCGCTTTCTAGGGCTTACGTTTAGATGGAGATATGCTGGATTTGAATGCGGGACCGCGGGTCCCATGCTCTAGATTATTAATCCAGTTAAACATTGGTGGAGCCACATGTAGAATCGTATTTCAGGCTCCAATGTCTCTGGGCCACTGCGGCTCTGCATTCAGATCTGAACTTTCTATGTGCAGGCAAGGTTAGCACTCGCGCCCGAAGGAGAACAAAGACCATAATGAGATCCAGATTGGCGAGAAGACCGAGCTGGCATGCCCGTGAGAAGTTTGAACGTCGTTGGTTTTGGAGATTTTGATAAGGAACCAAATCTCCGAAAAAAATCACGTGAGTTTCATAAATATAGTCACCGCCTTATATTCTGTCATTAATTTGGCCTCTTGTGGTGTTGATGTGGCACCGTGCACTTTGGGGGCTTGTATTACGTGGCTTACTCTGATGCCTCACATATGACAATCATGGAGAAAACGAGCAAAGCACCTGAACGAGGTACGTAAGCTAAAATGGCCAAACTCCGGCACTATTACGATAATAACGCGAAACTGACACGAAAATGTTGCTTCGCCTCACTCACCCCGCTCACCCCACTCACCCTGCTCACCCCCCGGCTCACCCAGCTCACCCTGCTCACCCCTCGCCTCACCCTTCAGGCGGCAAGGGGCCGCGATTCCACGCTATGCCTATTGGCACGATTGAGACTATTATCCAGAGGATACGCAAGCTTGTGTATGGCAGAGCGGACGGGATGCCCAATTCTCTGCCGTCTGTGATCGCTCCCGCGCCAAGACCACCACCAAAACCGTCCCCCGTTGTCAGCCTTCCGCTTCCGTGTTCCTGCTCTAGGACCATTGCTGCTTTTACCTACACTGCCACTGGGCACGTCCATCTTCCCCTGTGACGACCCCCGAAGCGGCCTAAGAGCGCTTAAAAATGCGAAACGGTTGGTCGATTCCGAAATCTGCCTTGGGCCTTTCGAAAGGCCGCATCCTGTGTCTGGGATCACGACAGCGGCTTCGTGAAAACGGGGGATGGTTGGCTGGCTTCGGTGCTTTTACCTGTACTGCCTCTTCTACCTCTGAATTCTGCACGGAGGCCCAGAGTCTACGTAACCTCTGGTCTGACGCTGGAGCCTTGTAACCAACAGCAACCCGAAAAGCGCGAAAACTGTTGACTGGTTCCAAAATGTCGAACCCTGCACACTGTCATGCGATCGACTCAGCATGATCTCACCCCAAGATTAGTTCTTTGAACTTCTTTCCAAGTTTTACTGCAATTATACAACAATCTACATTGCCCTTTCAAACCCTACACAGGTAGCTGAGATTCTACACTCCTGACAAAACCAGTCCGACTGTCTCAAAGGCAGGACTAAGTGTGACAGCGACATGTCTAAGGCCATGGCGCGCGATGCATTTATCTTGGTATCAGAACTGAATACGACGATCAGTAAAACCTGCCCTGGATAAGAAGGGTCCCTTCAACGTAGCACGTGCCTTTCGTAGACCCAGCCACCCTGACACCGCCTGTCTGCTCATGCGCTTGGTATCATGTGATATGGTGCCTGGATTATGCCCGCTGAATTGGAGATGGTAACCTACCTGAGGCCTGAGGCATGAGCTCAAAGCCTCGAAATCTTGAAACAAGCTGTTGATTCATAAGTAAGGGCCTGTGCCCCGATAGATGTCCAAGTTGGTTCGGTTCCCAAAAATCGCAAAAGCTCATCATTATTCAACTTCGCTAATCATCGATTTAACGTGTTTTCGAGCGGCCGCATCACGTGAAAGCCTGTCTGGAGAGTTAAACAACCGTATACAGTGGAATCGAAATCAGCTTCACACTTGGAACTCGATGATTCTAGCAATGAATATTATGTTTAACCCTGTATTGGTGGCCAAAAGTATTGGGCAGTAACTATTGTTTGTGCAGTATAATGTTTCTTAGTTTAAACGTAATGTTGTTAATGATAGACGGTCCGTTGGCTAGAGACAGGTTTGTGAATTTCTACTAGTAGGATGATATGGATGTAAGGCGTGTTTTTAAGGCGATAAAGTTGTAACAGTGATGTAATATAACAATGGTGATGTAATAGTGACAATGTTGATCTATAGTGATCGAAGACGAGTGAAGAGGAGATCAAACGTAATTCAAGATCAGGTCATACACATTTGAATTTGTTTTAGCGTATATTTTATTGCAAGAGCAAAGTATATAGTTCACACTTCTCCCTCTATCCCTTTGAGCATCTTACAAGACAGAGATCTTCTAAATTCATTAATATCTTTCAGCCATCAATTTCAATTGAACCCATAAATTCATCATGCCTGGAGATATTGGACCTGGGCCATGTTACATTTGCAACAACGCTGCCTCTGATCAAGTTGTTGATCTCTCTGGCGGAAACCCGAACGGGTTAATTCAAGGGTGGTTAGTTCGAATCTCCTCTTGATTCAAAAATAGTATGGCAACTAAGCAATGCATAGGAATATGCAAACTAATAATCTAAATCAAATCTGGGAGATAGTGCCCGATGGAGGCAAATTCAAAATCATCAATCTTAACCATCAATCTTACATCACAGCACCACCTAGTATAGAGCCTAACTTAGCGTACTTATGAATTTCGCTAAGGTATATATAGATCTCCCACCTCACCAAAACCCTACAAATCCAACTGATGCGCAATGCTATGGTGTTCCAAAGGGGTCACCCGATGATGGACATCAACATTGGAAAGTTATAGGATCAGGTGATGGATTCCTTACGTACGTTGCGAGTTATCTGCCATTGAAGCTAACAAAAAAGAGTACAAAGAGGTAACTAACTTGGTACTGTAGTTTCGAAAGCACTCATTATCCAGATAAGGTGCTTGATTTGGATGGTGGTAATCAAGCTAATGGTACAGCAATTTTAGTTTGGGGTAAGAATGGTGGCAATAACCAGGCTTGGACCCAAACACCAGCCTCTTAAAGTTAATAGGTGCCACCCTGGGGGTGGGCGGCGAAAGTGGGTGTTGAAACTGCGTTCCTAGTAGTACGCTGCACAGCGTAGCCTGTATACTAGCTAGTGGTATATATATAGAGGCTTCGCACCCATAGTTAATCAAGTTGTCAACCTCCAATAATATGTCCAAGAGGTTATGAGCCCAGAAGCTCTCGGGGGCTATTACGGTATATGCTCTAATCGGTTAGAGTAGGCGATGTCCGATGAGACCTTATTCCACGTGACGTTTAAGTTAGATCAGGCAACATCAGTAGCCGTCTTGGTGTGTTTCGGGTTATGTCGCTAGGCATCCTGGAATACCATTCCTCCGCTGTCATGTTCGGAGCTACCCAGCAGTGGGGGAGCCTTTTTCTAAACTCAATCTATTTTTGGAGTACGTACCCCTGTCACGGCGCCTCCGTTCGCTTTTGGGAGCAAGGCCAGTGCGCACCTGCTTGCATTCCCACCGCATACTTCCTCAGATACCACATCGACCTTTTCATTGACCTTCACATCGCAACTCTCACAGCTCATCCTCCTCTCCGCGAATACTCCAACTCTCAAGCTACATATTGGTTTGTCCTTAAAAGCAAACCCATCTCGCAAATGCTGCAAAGAGAAAATCAACGATATAAAGGCCATCTTCCCAGATCTGTTCGCCTCCATATAGGAGCGACGGCGTAGGTTCAGCGGCTAATTATACACATTGTCGACATAATCTTTACCATAGAACTCACGCACAGATTTCTCATTGATTGTAACACCCCTTTGATGGTGTTCGAAACGTATGCGGCTCTTTTGCTTCGTCGGCAAAACATGGGCTGTTGCGACGATGTTCTTGATCTGTAGGGAAGCAATATGGCGAGTGTCAAGGACGCATTCTAGAAACTTCCGTTGTATTTAGTAGACAGACTTGTAAGTGACTATTATATTCCCCCACTGAGCAATTTCGACCTGGTTTCAATTTAGACCAACCAGTTATCCTAATTGAACATTCTCGCAGAGCATTCGCGAGTAGACACTGAAAAAGGAAAGAAACGTATGTGAAAGCCAGCTTTCCCAATCCTTGCTGCTCATGCAGACAGAAGATACAGATCACCAGCGTAGTGGATCTTATCAGATCACATGTAACTGTGCAAATTTTCGATGCTTCCCCCGCCTCGAAAGTCGGATTCGAAATTGGCACTTGCGTCAATAGCGATGTCCAAATGAGATCTTCCTAGCTGAGTCCCGTCTTGTTCGGCTAAGGCAAGTGCTATGGACACCAAGTTTTTGATCTTAGAGGCTTATTAGTAATCGTCTATCACTGCGGGAAGAAGACTTACATCCCGACCGTTAAGCTCCTTTCTTACAAGGTCCTCGAGGTCCCGGCTATCGTAATTAGGCAGTCCTTGACTTGTAATCGCCTTTCTCAGAAAGCCTTCCCAGATCTTCCTTCTTTGATCTGCGCTAAGGG
>KV454595.1:0-18547 GCA_001662585.1 Pseudogymnoascus sp. WSF 3629
CCTACTCTAAGATGCCATATTTTGTAACCACGTTCTATATAAGAGAAAACCACTCTTAAATTATCTTAGGATCTTCACATTTTGCTCGTTTGTAATCGTACTTCTAGCTAAACTTTACTTTGATTTCTATATAACGCTTTATGAAGTTAGTAGTCTAGTTCTTCCTAATAGAGCTCTTACCTTGTTTAGAGAGTAGAAGGTTAGCTATTTCTTGTACAGCTTATAGCTAGGGTAGAAATCCACATGAATCTAGGTTGAGGATGTACTAAACGAGAGCTAACTCTTTGTATAGAGTCAACTTACATAAGTTAGGGGTGTAGTCACGTTAGGAAGATATTCCATTCATTCTAGTAGCAAGAGTTCTAGGTAATACATCATACGACATTATAGCAGCTTAGACACTATTAAATTGATGTTATTTAAGTGCTTAAATAGCTAATAGTATTCTACTCTCTTAATTAGAGGATTAGGCTTGTGTTAGTTGTGGCATTGTTGACTGTAGTTAAGTTAACGCGTTTTGGCGTTTTAGTACGTAGCTTGCTTATGTGCATAGCTTGCATGTAAAATACGTTAGTAGGTAGGAGAGGTGCCTTGCCACTAGAAGCTTTAATGGTAGAGTTAAACCACCCTTTAGCTACTCTCCTAAAAAGGTTTAGAGGTGTGTTAATTATAGGCCTATAGGCCTAATTAAATTACCATTTATATTTTAGTTATATAGGAATTTTATGACTTACTAGAACTTATTAAGTTATTATAATTAGGTATAAAAGTAATAACTTTATCTATGTTAGTAGAAGGATCGTTTTAGTATAAGAGGTAGGTAGGACTTTAGATGATTCTTATTACTTAGGGATCTTCTCCCTATAGTATAGTAAACATCTAGACGTTATAGATATTATTACTCTATAGTTCCTTAGTACTAAGGATACATTCTATAAGGATGTAATCTTAGAGCATGTTATAGAATATAGATCTAGTTATATTTAGGGACTATAATTAGGTTAGAGTTATAAATGAATGGATAAGATAGGCTTTCTATAGGTACTAAACTACTATATAAAAGATAGTATGCTATCTTTAATATAGAATAGAGCCTACTTCTACTCTAAAGGCTATAAAGGCTATTAGTTTGTTAATAGATTATAGTAAGAGGAAGGGGATTAGACTTAGTAAGTCTTATATAATCTTTATGTCTTCTTATACCTCTATTACTACTTTATAAGATATCTAAATGTAAGTAAGGGTAAAGTTACATTAGTACATTAGGTAGATCTACTAGTAGTCTAGAATCTAGGTTAAGGTTTGCCCTATTATAACTATTCTATAAAGTAATCTCTAGAAGAGGTTACTAGCTTTATTATAGCTATATTTATCTTATGTAATTTACTATAAAGAGGAAGGGGACTTACTAGTACTAGTAATCATTTTATATATAGTAAGGGGTTCTACTATTTTATATATATAGTCTATATTTATAAGTTAGTATAGCTATAGTATTTTATAGGCTTATAAGAAGGATAGCTTATATAGTAGTATCATTTTCTTTTACTATTTTATATAGAACTTATTATATAAGGAGTAGGACCTCTTATAGAATAAGAATGTTTAATTAGTATTTAGAAGCTATTTCTAGCTCTAGGGTATTTCTTCTATAAGATAGAGAATGGCTTGTTAAGCTTTATCTATCTTTTAGAATGTAAGTCCTTAGAGTAGTATTAGTTTACTAATATCTAGGTCCTAGATATCTCCTAGTTTTCTTACCCTAGAATTCTATATTAGTTGCTAAATTCTAGAGCCCTATCTTTATACTCCTAAGCTACTATAGACCCCTATTTAGATGTAATACTATATAAGGGTAGTAAGGAGGTCTTAGAGGGAAAGGGGATCTTAGATAGTAACTATACTATTATAGGTAGTTTTATTATACATTTTTACTAGCATATCTAGACGTTATTAAGTTTATTAGAGACCTTATAAGATGTTATAAGCTATTAGAGCTAGGGGTAGTCTACTACTACATGTATAAGTAAGCTTATATTAGAGCTTTATATAATAACTTCATTTACTAGCTATACCTATAGTAGGTCTAGTCTCTATAAAGATTAAGTAACTATTAATAGAGCATTAGCATTAAGAATGCTCTCTAGGTCTATTATACTAAGGCCTTCTTATTCTAGTAGTATATATGCTTCTAGATTTCCTAGGGTCTTATTTAATTAATTATCCTAGATTAATTAGTAGTATTCCTTTTTAAGATTTATCTTTATAGTATATAGTACTATAAGAAATCTTAAGGCATAACGTAGAAGGGACATAATAAGGGAGTTAGTAATGAGTACTTATCCTTTTATAGATAGGTAGTATCATAACTATTACGTAGCTATTTTCTTGAATTTTTAGAGTAGGTTGTCCTAGAAGCTAAGTAGCTATTTAGTAATATCTATTCTTATTAAGATTCTAAGATATATATAAGGGTTACTAGGTGTAACTTCCTAGACCTATAGTATTTATATGCTTAGATAGAGTCTAATTAGGAGTATATAGGACTTTCCCTAGTTAATCTTAGAGCTAGATGCTATAAAGTATTCCTATAGAAGTTAGGAGACTATGTCTACCTCCATTTAATCCTATATAATAATAGTAGTATTATCTATGTATATTATAGACTTAATTATGCTCTATCTAATTTCTACCCCTTTAATGCTATTATGCTAGTTAAGGCATTAGGCTAGGGTTTTAATAATAGAGATGAAAAGTAGATAGCTAACTAGGTCTCCTTATTAGACACTACTCTTAATAGACATAGGCTAACCTAAGTATCTATTAATGAAGATTTTAACTATAGTATCTTTATATAGGAGTTTAAGCTAGTTAGTAAATTCATTAGAGATTCTAAGATAAGAGAGAGTAAGCTACATAAATATATAACTAATTCTATTAAATGCCTTTTCTTAGTTAAGGAAAAGTAGAGTAAGCCTAATATACTAGGGTAGTTTATGCTTTCTAATATAGTATTAGATTGTTCTTATATTATTATTAATAAGCCTCTCTAGGAGGAAGGCTATTTAGTATACTCTAAGGGTTATAAAGAGCACTTTAGTAAAGTATGTTATAAGAATATAAGTAAAGAGTTTATAGTCTACATTTATAAGTATAAGTAGATAGTAATTTTTTAGGTCTATTTGTTCTCCTTTGTCCTTATATAAGAGCATAAGGATTCTATCTATCTAGTTCTTAAGGAGCATATTTAAAGTTTAGATATACTTCAAGAGCTTAAGTAACTTTAGCTTAATGAGTAGTACTTTATAGAGTTTAGCTAGAATGCTATTATCTCTAGGAGACTTCTCTATAGCTATCTATTAAATTGCCCTTTATACCTTAGAGAGAGTAATTAGTATAGCTAGGGCTATAGCCTTACATTATAAGATTTAGGCTATAAGAGTATTAAGGAATAGGTTAGCTTTAATAGGGCTTAAGTCTTTCTTTACATATAATTATACATAGTATTAACTAGTAATATTAAGTATCTCCTAAGGGTCTTTATATATTATGTCTACTTTGTCTTATATTACTTTAATATTAGAGTGTTAAAGTAGTTAGGCATAAGAGTAGAACTATTTAGTTAGCTTTTCTCTAAGAAGTGAGAATTTTACTATAGTAGTATATAAGTAGTTTCTATACTCCTATTTAGTAAAGTAGGTTTCTTAGAGTTCTACTACTTATATACATTTTTCTAGAGGTTAGTTTATTATACTATGTGCTCTCTTATTCTATAGATTAATTTTTTTATGTTAGAGGTTTATATAGAGTTTATTCTTAGTTTTGTTAACTAGTTTACTATGTTAAATAACTACCTCTTTTATTACTACCTTATAGCTATTCTACTTAGTAAGAGGAGATTTACCTAGTAGTTCTTAGAGTGCCTAAAGATAAGCTTCCTTCATTTATCTTTTCTATATTAAGGGAGGACTAAGTTACTATTAGCTAGGACCTTTTATAATGTATAGGTAGCTTTTAATAGAGACTAAGGTAGCCTAGTAGTCTATAGAAAGGCTACTAAGAGTAATGTTCTATCTCTTAGTACTTAGCATCTAGTCTTCTCTAATGTATATTTAATTAAGTCTAGATCTTCCTTTATAGCTTTAATACTATATAAAGGTAATGAGGTTAGGATTATAGTTATACTAGCTATTAATATATTCTATAGAGTTTAGTCTAAGGTAATTAATGAAATTTCTAACTTTCTATTAGAGTATAAAACTAGTGTTAGTTATTAAGCATATGTTAATTTAAGTATGTACTATATTCTAATCCCTCCTAATGATATCTATAGTATATATAAGTAGATTATTAGTAAGCACTTAGTTTATATATAAGAACTAGGGCATCTTATCTTAATGGTTTATAGGTACATATACATTTATAGTTATAATACATTAGTTCTACATTCTAATAGCATAAATGATTAGTCTACTACTCTAATTATAGTATAGAACTAGGTTGTCCTTATCTTATTTAGTATTATAGCTACTTCTATTTAAGCTATTTCCTTTGTTTAATAAGCATAGATTAAGATTAGGAAGTAAAGCATTTTATATTATATAGCTAAGGCATTGTTAAGATTAGCTTCCTAGGCTAGTATAACATTAATTTTATAGCTTATTATTACATTATACATATCTTAAAACTAGGTAGGGTTTTTAAGGAAGGATAGGTTAATTAAGACTATTATATATTTAGAGCTAATTAAATCCTAGAAGGCTAAGCCTCTAGTAGAACTTTAAGAGCTTCTTTACCTAATAGCATTATAGGTTATATAAGAGCATAGGTAATAGCTATATAGCTATTCTAATGATAAAGATTACATTTTATTATAGTGTTTACTACTCTAAACTTAATAATAAAGGAGGTTTCATAACCTCTAGTAGAAGATAGGGGTAGTTTAAAGTAAAAGACTCCTAGTACTCTTTTAAAGATAATAATAATTTTATCTCTACTAATTCCTTAGTATTCATTAGATCTTATCTAGAAGTAGTACTTTAGAAACTACTTAGTAATAGTAAGTGTAATTATAAAGGGAGATTATCTAGTAGCATAATTAGTAATGAATAATACTACTTTACTATTATAGTATAAAGAGGCCTAGATATTAAAGGTCTTTCCTAAAGCTATTTAGGCTACTTTAATATTCTTATATTTTATAATCTAGCCCTTAGCATTATAAGAGGAGACCTATTCTAGGTTAGAAAGTAGTAGTACTTTAGGAATAAGGGCATTAACCATTTCTAGAAGAGTGATTAGGGTCTCTCTTAGGGCTTTAGGAAGCTTAAAGTAGAGATGTATACTACTTCTATATAAGGAGAGTTCTCTATTTATGCCTTTCTCTACCTATTAGGTAGGGAATGATTTAGCTTTAAGATCTTTTATTTACTATAGAATAGTTTAGGGCCTTTATAGACTAATAGAGGTAGTACTTTAAGATAAGATAGTAGAAGCTTTAAGTAAGTTAGTATCCTTCTCTAGCTACTTCCTTATCTGTTTCTTTAATAAAGAGGTAATAGAACTTAATTCCTAATAATGTTTCCCTTTAACCCTAGGTATACTAGGGTCTATAGAGCTAGTAGTCTCCTTTAGTTTCTTAACTCCTTTTTTATTTAGTATAGAGTAGTCTTAGGACTAGTGTATACCTTTATAGTATTTACATAGTATACTTAGGAGGTCCCCTCATTCCCTAGCTAGCTAAGCATTAAGCTCTAGCTATACCTTTTACTCTTCTCTTATTACTTTCTTAAGGGCTTTATAGTATGTCTACTTACTAAGCTAGTCTTTATAGTCTACTATATTAAGTTTAAATCCCCTAGGTTAGTTAATATTTAGTTAATTAGGTATGAATTTAAGTAGAGGTTCTTTATATAATATGTTAGAGTCCTATATAACTAGGTAATCCTAGTTGATTTCTATCTCTTCCTTAGATAATAAGTATATAATAACAGATAGACAAAGGATCTTACTACTTTATAAAGGTTATTTTCTACTACCTAGTTAGTCCTTAGAAGACTATCTACTAATGGTTTTAGGTAATAAATTTCTATGTAATAATAATGCTACTTTACTTAGAGGTATGAACATTAAGGAATATAATTAATTAAGTAATGTCTATAGTAAAGTATGTTTTTGTTTTTAGTTTAAGGATATTTACTCTTATATTAGTAGTAGGTCTACTAGCCCTTAGTATGTCTTATTATCTCCTTAGTTTAGAGTTTTCCTTAATAAAAAATATACACATGCCCCTTAACTAGAGTAAAGAATCTTTACCTAGATTATAGAGTTTTTAGTAGGTCCTTATGTATAGTAGATAATAGGGTCTAGTATGTAGTTATAGTTATGATTATAAGATACGTTAGAAAAAGTGATAATTTCATAGAAAAAAAGTGATAATTTCGTTAAGGGTAATAGTAATGGTAGACAGCTAATACTACTATGTAGTAGGCCTATCATATACTAAGTTCAAATGAGAACAGTCTCTATAAAGTAGTATTAAGATATTTACCTTTAGCCTTTAGAATTAGCTTTGTGAATTAGCTTTGTAAAGCTTCATTTTTAGGGCGTACTAGTCCTACTAGATTTCCGCGTAGAGGCTCTTAATGTAAATCCTAAATATGCAGCTCTTGTCACCATAGCGCTTTATATCCCAAGGGAGTCAAACCCTCTAGGGGTTTTTAAAACTAAGATGGGGAAAGGGCGTTGCTTGTAGTACAGAATGAAAGACATGATTCATCTCTTCCGTCCCATTAAGGATTATATTGATCGGTCTAGAGCTGAACTGAGACAGGAATTCTCCCCGGATTTGGGCTGAAACCGAGATAGTGAAGAGTGTTGCTCACAGAGAATGATGGGCTCGAATTATATTAGCGAAATGGAGTAGGGGGAGAGACGTTGGGTTGCTAGGAGGAACTGTGATTCATGAGAACGGGGAGTGTATTTGGGTATTTCGCATCTGTGTGTTATCTTGCCGTTGCCGCTGCTATGACACTTGGTTTCACAAGGTTGTAAAATTCCCTTCGCTCATTGTATCAATGCTAAATGAATGATTTGATAATCCTAAAATAGAGAACGCGAAACACAATAGCAGGCCGCTGGTATGCTGGATAGGGTGTATATATAATAGGTAGAGCAGACCAGCTGTGGCTGTCCTTCTCCAACCGCTGCCATCACTGCACTTTGTCGCATTTGAAAGAGCTGATTTGGTCGTTGAATCCGTCGAAAACCCAGAGATCTTCTATGGGAGGTCGTAATTGCTTTCAATAAACGCCCCTTTACAATTATGGTCCCTAAATTCGATTCGTTAGATCTCTCAGACAGAGTAGTCGAAGCAAAGCAAAACAGATTTAAAGGGAGGGAAGAGGCTCTGGTGACTGAAACTGCGCGGGGGGTCTTACTTGTAAAATGTACACGTTCCGAGTGAGGGGCTGAGAACGCGGATTGAGGATACGGAATTGTCGAATGGGTCGAATAGATTCACTGTACTACTACCGGAATCCCAACACCAGATAAACCTTGCGGCTAAAGCCCACCATAACCGGACCACTAAGTTAATACCGTAAATAAGTGTGACAGCCGTAACATTATGACGCCTTAAAGCTAAGTACAAATGAAGCTTGAAATCTAAACACATGGTATAGAAAGAAACAATCTTAATTATTTCTCCTTAAACATGTCTTGCAATTCTGCTAACTCCCCACTATGGTATACTAGGTCGTGGAATTTCCCTCTAGCATCATACAAATCTTGAGGCGAGCCGCATCTAAAGAAAATGTGTTAGTACGTACTTTAATTGCTTAATATTGCTATGAAATGTAAATGGCATAGTAAAAGGTAAGGTTACTCAATGACTCTACCTGCGTCCATAACCACAATTGTATCGTAATCCACTATCGTCTTCAGCCGGTGTGCAACGGTCACTAGCGTGCTATCGCGCGTCATTTCGAGCTCCTGACGAAGAACCTTCTGGACGCCCTGATCTGCCTGATAGTCCATGCTTGCCGTAGCCTCGTCTAGCAGCATAAGCTTGCTCTTTCTAATTAGTGCACGGCAGAGTGATAATACCTGACGCTGGCCATGCGAGAAATTCTCTCCACGAGCATCCACCTCCGTTGATAGGGAAATGCCATGACCAGGTTCGTGGCTGTAGTCAACCATGACTTCGTCGGATGATTTATCGTCTGATAAGGAAGCAATATCTTTACAGCTGGTAAGAACCCTCGAAATATTGTCTTCAGGAACGAAGCCTGTTGGATCAAGATTTGATCGTACTGACCCGCTGAACAGCGTGGGTTCCTGCGGGATGATAGTGATACTCTGGCGTAATCTAAGCCTCGAAGTCTTTGTGATGTCAATTCCGTCGTAGAGAATTTGACCAGAAACAATATCAGTGAATCGGAGTAGTGACATGATGAGCTGTTTCGCGGTAAGTCAGCCATCGACCATCTAAACGTTTGTTCCAAACTTACGGTAGTCTTCCCTGAGCCAGTTCGCCCAATAATCGCCACTCGCTCACCAGCCTTAAACTTTAGATTTATGTCCGTCAAAATGTTCGGACCATCTTCGTATCGAACAGTTACATTACGAAATTCTATCGCGCCAGACCGTGGCCATTCCTCTGGGATCACATCTCTGCTGTTAACCAAGCAATGCTTCTCATCGAAATCCTCTTCATCTACAAAGGGCTCGTCATCCTTGTCTTCCGATGGAACCTCGACATATTCTTTCACCCGATGAAACTGAAACTTATTAGTACAACAGGGCTTCATAGATTGACAGGATGACTTTACACTTTGCATTTCAATGTCAAGATCATTCACAGCTCGCACCAATGTCATAACGCTTTGACTCAGTCCAACGGCGTTTTGAAGTGAAAAGCCGATTAGCCCAGCACTGACCGCGCCGATTTTTGAAAGGGAAATAATGCCGACTAGCACAGAAATAAGAGCAGTTACAAAATTGACTCGCAAAGCCACCCATCGATTGGAGTTATAATTAGCTTCGGCTGCGGCAGTCCATACTCTGAGTTTAGTCGCCAAGTCTTCACTAAAAGCTTCGTGCATGCCGTCTCTGGCTCTAATAACGTGCAGGCCGGCTAGTGTACTGACGAAGTGCGAGAAGATAGGTGAGTGAGCAGCAGAGGCTAGGCGTCTGAGAATGACTGCCGTTCGCGCATACATTTCGCCCACAACAATGCTGATGGCAGATGCACATAGCACGGGCAGTATCAAAATGGGGAGCAGCGAACTTACTGCTACAACGCGAAATAACAACGCAAAAATAGAGCCAAGAGTGGATCGAAGCATGGAGCTTAAGGATCTGTCAATCGAGGACATATCGCGAGTGAACCTATTCATAGCTCGGCCAAGAGGCACTGCTCTAAACCACGATAGAGGTGCGCTCATAACGGCACGAATAAAGGCATTGTGAAGATTTTGGGCAGCGCGCCATCCACCCCATTCAAACGTGACAATCGTGGCGCCAACAGTCACAGTCCCTAGAAAAGTAAAGAGTGCGTAGATGCCCAGGAAATATGAGATATCGATATGAGCCTTATGCTCATAAGCCTGTACCCAAATAGACATCCAGTAGCTTGATAAGAAGAAGGACCCATTGGATAATAGCGAGCAAAATAAGCAGGCGACGATTAAAATTGGATTACCAAAGTACTTCATATATTGAAAGACTGTCCACGTTGGTTAGCTTAACGAAGTACGAGGCAAAATTCGGACTAATTCTTACATGCCATACGACCAACTTGTCCGGACGCTTTCATTTCTTGATTCACAACTTCTTTGGCAGTGTTATCATCTGCAACCCCTGACGGATGATTTCTGGACTTTCGCCCCGATTCGGCATTTGATTCCTGGGTAACCGCCTCTTTGGTCCCAGAGGTTCCAGTCGCGAGATGCTCAGCAATGGTTATCGGCCGACGCATGGCTCCAACATTAGCTTCAACTCTCTTGACTCGACCTTTGTCAAGCTGGATGGCTAGATTTGCCTGTGAAATAATCCACGGAATCTGAGTAACCAGAATAATAGTTCTCTTATCAAGAAGAGTGCTACAAAAGCAGTGTGACCATACCTCCGCGGATGTCTTTGCATCAAGAGCCGAGAAAATGTCATCGAGGAGCAGAAGTGATGACTGTGAATATAAAGCTCTTGCAAGGGCAACTCGTGCCATTTGGCCTCCAGACAATGATGTACCGTTTTCCCCTATAATAGTCATGTCACCTTTGGGCATCTTCTTGAAGTCCAAGTCCAAGCAACAAGCTTTAATAACAGGATCATAGCGGGCCTTATCTTTAGCAGTATGAAAAAGAATGTTATCTTGAATTGTACCATTTTGCAGCCATGCAGACTGTGATGCGAACGCGATATCCCTTGGCGTCACTAAGTATCCGCTTTCCATGTGAGTTTCGCCTAGTATCGATAGCAAAAGGGTCGTTTTTCCACTGCCACTGTGGCCGGTAATGACATTCAGTTTCCCCTCAACGAAATCAAGGGATATATCTTGAAGTCGGCTTGTATTCGTTTTCTTCCGACGAAATGAAGCGTTTTGGATTCTCAAAGGTCCAATGGGATGTCGCGCGAGAGGAATCGTGCTCTCGAAATATTTATCTAATCTTTTAAAAGCAACAATTGCGCCGGTAAATCTTCTCGAGTTTGCACTAGCTGACCTTGCGTTCCTCCGAATATTCTTGACAAGAATAATTGCTGTAAAAGCAGTCGAGGCATCAAGACGGCACTTCTCCACGCCCACATAGAGTCCAAAGATAATCAACAAGCCCATATAGGGAATTGCTTGGGTGATAAGGTTAATAATAGTTTGCAGGATAGCGACTCTCCATAACCCCTTCTGTTCTATGGCTCTTGCATCATCAACCTTGGTCGTCATAGCATCTTCCCATGCCAGAAACTTGATGGCTCGAATAGAGGATATGTACTCTGTAATTAACGATATCCGGGTATCTTGAGCTTGTCTAACCCGTTTTTGAATCTCGTACATCATTCTGCCCAAGAGTATAGACAATGATGTTGCAAGAAGAATAATTATAATCCCGACAATAGATACCCAGCCCATCATCTTGTAAAGTCCGCCAAGAGAGATGGCTGTTCCAATTGGGACCCCAACAACAGCTATGATAATATCACGGGCTGTGCAGATGGCATCTATATCAGCCGCCATTAGGTTTGCCAGGCGCCCAGTCGATGAAGACTTTTGAGCCGCCTTAGTCTGTTTAGTGGTGCCGTTGCTGGTGTTTTTGTCCGTGTTGAATATACGTTCCTCCAGCTCCATGGAATCCAGGGCTTTGTGATATAACTCTTGAGTCATAGCTGACTTAACGCGGACGATAAATCTGGTAGAGATGAACAAGTATTGCTGGAACGAGACTGAGCGTGCAATTGGGCCGATAAACAAGAGAACTAGCCAAACCCCTGGGCGATAAGTGGCCGCCACTGGATTTGCAATATGTTTAAGTAGTTGGAACATTGCAAAGGGTGCAACGTTCTCTAAGCAAGAGCTGGCGGCAATCCAAAGCGTCATAAATACGATCTCTTTCCGTTGAAAGCGCAAAACTGTCCAGAAGGTCGTCATAGAGATGGCACGCGCCCTTTGTATCTTGCCCAGAAGGTACATTGGCTCGTCGTACCAAGCCAGTGTTGGGATACTATTCATATCCAACTTGTTTGACACGCCCTTCCAGATTAGTGGGGTAAACCATCCATAAGTACAGTAGTAGTTGAACCAGCTGCAAGTCTCTTCCGGGGCTGGAACTCGTTTTGTTGTATGGGTGCCAATTTCGGGGTCAATGTTAGATGGTACCCATTCCCTCGGAGTAATTGAGGCGACGACTATCCCAACGACAAGCGAAGATATGCCTCCTAGGATTCCAGCGTCTGTTGTGCATTGTGACGAACTTATTTGAACGCAAGGTAGGATGTGCGCTGTCGCAAGGACCAGTAAGATGGCGGTGGTAATGAAGTTCAATTGATGTAGAACACTACGGCGCCAGTGTACATCATCAGCCAGGCGGACCAGACCCAGAATCTGGGCATATGCTACGACAGCGAGGGTAAGAAAGTGAATCTGGCCCTTAATAGACGCGAAGGCGAGGAAAAGAAGCGTGGTTGCCCGTGTCGCTTGTGATAAGAGTTCGTAAACCCATCTTTTGGTTGATAGTCTGGACTTGAAGTCAAGCGTGATGACCGGAAGTTCACGTAGGTGATATGACAGCCAAGTTGCAGAAGCGACAAGGATAACGCTTTGAAGAAAGCCAGATCGGGAGAATTCTGCAACACTAATAATCCACGCAACTTCGGACGGATTGCTATCGGGGCTAGAATATGCAGTTTAGCGTCTGTAATTTGAGAGGGAGGGGAGGCAAGGAGAAAAAATAATGCTGGCTGGGTTCTACGCAGGAGGTTTTTGGAACTCCCCAACTTCTTGACCAAGTTGGATCAACTCACCTTCTCGAGTATGGTTGTCGGCTCCCCAGCAACTGACCCCTGCTGTATAGCGACGGCCAAAGGCTGCCGAACTTGTCCCGAATCGTATCCATCATGACGGCAACCATTCCATCTTTCCAGGTGATATCCCAAACAACGTATTGTTGAAATCATGGAGTTTTCACCAGCAAAAACCTGACGTGTCTTCGCGTGGTGAAAAAAGAGTATTGGCATACTCATCTCTGAAAGGTCAGACCCTGGCCAGCTGTACTCCGTACCTGGATGTAGGATGCAATCATAATGTCTCAGTAGCGCTCGGCCAACGCTGCCCGACCATGCCGAGCCCTACAGGCTGCGGATGATTTTCATCCGAAAAGGGACTTAAGCGCCGAGGCCAGGCTGGCATTTGACGGGCGATTTCCATCCACTCGGGACTGATCTGCCACACCTGGTAATTACGTCGGAGGTGGTGAGACTTCAGCAAGGTAATTGGTGGCATGAATGTAAAACAGAAAGAAATATTACAAGATTGGATTGGTCACACAAAGTAGAATGACCAATTCCGAGATAGACTTGCATTGGGTGGTGTCTTCTGACTAGACATTTACTTACTTGTCCCTCTACTGACTATCTTGCGTTTAGAGGTGGTTCCGTGCGGCAATGTCATTCGGCGGTAGAAATATATTTGATCTGATACATACTCCAAACCTCAGTAACTCATCGGGGTATTTCGGAAGCCCAACTAGCTGAATCATTACATCAGTTAAGTACGGAAATCGTCATTGGCAACCCTGAGGCTTCTATGGGAAAGCTGGATCGACAATCTTAGCTCTTATCGTCCTAATGGACGGTATCTAACAGCCAATTATATCCATTCTATTACCAGCTCGACGTTGCCTTAGATGAATCCAAGCAAATCGTACTTCGTGTCCCCGACCTGGATCCATCCATCTCCAGGTTGGCCCAGGAGAATTCTCCTCTCAGAAAGAAGTTCAGCCCTCTTCTGCTTCAAAACAACTTCCTGTTCCTTCTCTCCAAACACTGGAGGATTCCTCCCTCTGCCCGACAGAGTGCATGGGCCGGCAAATTTGTAGAGCATTTCCATCCATAGACGCCGTCCACCGTCCTCAACCCCAAGTGTATGGAAAGTCCGGTTGTTAGTTTTGCTCTCCTTATCTGTCTTTATCTCCCACTCCACTTGTTCATCAACTGTTGGAAGATCCACTGCATTCCGGCCAGTAAAGGCGCGGGCCAAAGCAACCGCCTGGTATTCAAAGCTCCGAAAGGTGATGGTACGCTGAATTCCGACAATTCCTAGATTGGGGAAGTCTTGGAAGAATGTATGTAAATAACTTTTAATAAGTCTGTCCTGTTCATAGTCCCACAATGGACGCCCATTGGCTTTGACATTCCAAAAAGGATATGAAGGCTGGTAACCAGTGCAGTAGATAACTGTATCTACATTATCCAAGTACTCGCCGTTGTCAAACAAGATTCTGCCATCTGGTAGATATTCTGATATCATGGGCCTCTTTTCCACGCCTTCTATAGGGATAAGAACCTTAGGTGCTGATCGCCTGGACATGTAAACGGGAAGCTGGACTGCTGGAACTAGGTCCTTAGCTATTTCAATTGCTGATATCCCGCTCCCGACGACCACTACCCGCTTGGAGGTAAAAATGTGAGGTTTTCGGTATGTTTTAGCATGCACTATCCGACCAGGAAACTTTCCGATGTACTCCTTCAATCCCTTGACGTGTGGTATCTGGATCTATGAGTGTTTGTTCAGTGGTAAGGGCTCAGGAGGATTCGTACATGGGGAATCGAGTAATGCCCGGTTGCAATGATTACAGCATCGAAGTTTTCTTCCCACCAGATATCAACATCTTGGACGGGTTCGTGCTTCCTTAATGCCAGCTTCCACTCCTTGTGCCCCTCACATGACGGACAAGCAACTTGAGAAAGGTCTTCAACTGTAGTATTGAGTACAAGAAGAGAATCCGTCTGGTGAATCGAAAAGTAGCTCTCTACATATTGACGGGCGACATGATGAGGGACAAAAGGACCATGTGGGAAGGGAACATCTGAGTAGCTCATGACAACGCTTGGAGTATTAGTCCTGGGAGACCTGTTAGCTCCGTCCCGACCCAACTTCCCCTGCTTACCTTACAGTAACGAGCTATATATTGGTGTCTGTGAGAAACGCTCTTGTTTGTTTGGTGAGGTTACGCAAGGTAAGATGTCCGGAGCCTCTAACGGAAGGTCAACATCTGGAGCTATTGTTCCCGGCGGAACTACAAGACTAGGTCTGACAGCGGCATCGAACAACCTAGAGATTACGCTGTAAGAAACGTGAAGAATGTCTGATTGAATAAAAAGGCGACTCACCACATGCCTCCGGGTGATTCTCGTCTCTCAAAAATCCGTATCCGGTCAAAGTATTGTTCAGCTTTAAGGGCTGCCGCTGTAATGGCGCCTAAAATCGCTTATTAGTTCGGACGGGTTGTATTGAAATGACTGGACCGCATTACCAGATGCTCCAGCACCGATTACCGCTACGGACTTGATTTTTCGACATCCAGCCATTATTCTCTGCAATGAAAGTAATAGACCTGCCAAAACTTGTCCAGCAAATTGCAAAAGAGATTTCAGTGCTCTTAAAGGTGAGATTATATAATGTTCCCCTTATAGCTATATGTATAACCCTAGTAGGGTGATGAGTGGATCGACCTAGGATACAAACCAACCACCCATGCGCTTGCTTTGTGGCTTTAAACTGAATGACATGTAATCTCACTAGTAAACAACCTAGTACTATAATTTTGGGCAAAGAAAAGGAAGGTATACATACAATTCTCAGCGCAACGCGCAGCCACGTCGCCATCGATTGGGATTGTGCTACAACCATAAGGATCCATTTCCGGGGCCCGCCCGCCAATGCAAGGTAAAAGAACTATTCATCACTAGCTTCGCCTCTCTGACCCTCAGCGGCGCAACTGATCACTTTGGGGGTTTGGCCCTAGTAATCTTGTGGAGTTCTCACTCCGTGCCCGTAATAAGGGTGCTGGCATCACCGGTGCCAAGAACTTGTCTCACCCGATTATGCCAGTGAGACATGGCACTCCTACTCCTAGACTAGCTCAGGCGTACGGTAATACAGTAAATAAAGTAGTTACAGTAGCTAGTTTAATTGATATGCCTTCACTACTAATTAATTGGGCCGATTACTGATGATTTACCCATTCTATTATAATTATCATACGCAAACACCACCACTCCGAAGTTCAAATCTTGTCCCGCGTCGCAAGCCACTGCAAACAGTGGAGGTTCCACTATGACACATCACTGGTGCCACATGTCTCAATACTGTCTCTCTTTTCATTTCTTTTTTGTCTCTCTTCTCTTAACTATGGAAATGTCCCAGAAAATCTTACACTATAGTAGCGCTGAGATGCTGCACGTAGTGAGACGTGCATTGCGCTTCTACAAAGAGCGCCACCTAGGTCTAGAACGTGTGTCGGATAATATCTGAGAGCGCGGACAACGCAGAGCATCCATGCTATTTATTCTTCGGCAGGTACTGGTGGTAGCTCCGTGTGCATGTTTAACGGCCAGAGACTAGCCGTCGTCGGATCAATTAGAATTATACTGGGTATATGTATGCCTGAGTTGATACATGCAGCTACCAATCCAGACGCAAATCATAGACGCCAACCAACAGTGTCCAAGGCAAAAAGCGGTGCCCGTACAGCCTAAAACAGGTTCAAATTGAAGCATCGCGGCAGGTAAATACAGAATAGGCCTAACCATGCCGGACACGACAGCGCACACATTTCCCAATGATCCGGCCTTGGTCAGGCTGCTTATTGCGGCTCAGCAGACTGCAGACTCTCACATAATGGTTCACGATGTTTGTGGCTTCGAAAAGACATACCCTGCCATACTAGGTGATGTTATTCACATGCGACATATTATCCGCAGCCATCTATCAGCAATAAAGACAAACGAGCATGGAAGTTTATGTGAAGAGCGACCGTACATTGCGGTTATTTCAAAGAGCGGTTATGAGTTTATAGTCGCGTTCTTCGCTATTCGTGCGATGGGTGGTGTTTGCATGCCCTTGAGTACATATCTTCACCTGAGCTAAAGTACGTTTTATTTGTACTCTCTAACATTTGACACACTAGGCCCTGATCTCTCCCTTGATGAGACATCATACTTTCTCCGCTATACAACTGCATCATGCTTCCTCGTAGGCAGAGGCTGCATGCGAGTGGTGCAGGACAAAATTGCAAATCACGTCGAGCATGGAGGCCAGGATCTCTTAGCGTTGCCGATTTTCTGTGAAGCGGCACCAGTTAGCCCCAGCGATATCAGCATTGATGATGCTGCTGATCTCGATCCAGGCGGTCCTGGATTCGTCATCCTAACATCCGGAACCACAGGGCGCCATAAAGGAGTGGTTCTTCCCAGACGAAGCCTCATACCAACATACGTTGCCGAGCCTAATAGCACGACTATCAGTTACCGCCCATGCTTTTGGGTTGGCGGTGCAACAAATCTTATTGCGCCGATGGTGACTGGCAAGAAAGTTTACGCCCTGAGGCCTAACACTACCGCCCAAGAGCTGTTGGATACCTTCAAGAAGCATAGAATTACCTGGCTGACCTTCTCTCCTTGGGTGATGAAGGCAATGAAGGATTTATTAACTGATGACGACGGGTTCTTATCTGAAGAGAGGCGGCAGGAATACGCAACTTGGTTTCAGCACCTGACGAGATTCCGCTGCTCATCGGGCATGCCTGGGAGAGAAACAGTACAGTTTTGGGCTTATCTAACGGGCCGGCCATTGGAAAACATATATGCTGGAACAGAGTTTGGCGGCGCTATTTCTGTAGGGGAAACACACCTGAACGGTTTGGTACGTGCAAGTCTTTGCGACATGAATGGGAGAGAAAACTCACGAACCGTTCTAAAGGACTCAATTGGCTTCCCCGTTTTTAATACCGTCGTTAAATTGACGGAAGGAGATCACGGCGAGCTCCGGGTGAAAAGCCCCTTTATGATGATTCGGTATGTGCGAAAGGTCTTTTCAGTCCTTCGCGACCTTTGTAGACTGACTAGATTTACCTTGAGTAGTTACGTTGGCGATGATAAGGCAACACAAGATGCTTTTGACGAGGAAGGCTTTTATAAGACCGGGGATCTTGTTGACCTCCGAAATGGTGAATACTTCATGGTCGGCCGTATGATTGATCGTAAGTGTCGAGAAGCCCCGGTGTCCAGAAAGTCACTACTAACATTTCGGCAGAAATATTCTTTTACTCCTTTCGAATTCCGATAATGCGCGTGGAATCCAACCTTCAGGATCTTTCGTACATCTCGGAGGCATGTGTATGTGCTGTGCCAGACCGGGATGCGACAGAGCTATGCGCGGCTGTTGTTCGTCTGAGAGACGGTAACTTGGCGGCGCAGCAGAGCGTGCTGCATAGAATACGCGCCGACCTCTCAGAGGTATTACCGGCATATATGCTACCTGCTATTATTCGAATTATGAAAGACGAGGAGGTAGTGCCGAAAACGCAATCAGGGAAGATTGTAAGGCGTTTCGTGGCAAAGAGGTTTTTTGACAACGTAGATTGGCAATCACTTGGAATCCAGCCGCTAGGGTTTCAGTATTTTGGCAACATGGCGCCCGAAAGTGAGGTTAAAAATGGAGCATGAGAAGCTTCAAACTCATAGTTCGGTATTTAAATCCTCATTCGGCTCAGAGCTGGTCGTATATTGTAAACAAAGATACTGGCCTATATACTGTATTCCTGCCGCCCTGCCCGCCTGCCTACGGTAGCCGGTGCAAAAGTAATAACCGTGCCTGTGCCGGCTGCTACACCTGTTAAAGTGAGAGTTGCTTCGTCACTAGGAATCCCCTACCAATTTACTTACAAATCTCAGGCTACACACGGACTATACTTACAACACAATTCAGTCTCATCGCGGGTACTGTCTACCTGTACCTAGTAGTGTAGAACAGGGTCAATGTGTGTCTCAGGCCAGC